>OY740767.1:92628795-93197430 GCA_963513935.1 Aphrophora alni
GCACCTGGAATATAGAAAGTATTAAGGATTAGCAATCGACATCTTCTCCTATGCTACAGAAGGTTTTGTCTCGTGTATCCAAGTGGCGCCTACCGCTTCTGAAACATATTGATAGCCTTAACAGTTAGGAAAAGGTCACAATAATAAGATTGTGGTGGGCATTACAGGAACAGGAGGTGTTAGTCTGTCGTGGGATAGGGACAGCGGTCATCTGTGTTTGTGTTTATCAGATGTTATTTTGGTAGTGTTAATAATCATGGTAATAATAAGTAGTCCCGTAGGTTGCAACACCATTAGATGTAAAAACAGCACATTCAATACCTATTTTCTGATTCTAATTCTTGGAACTACACATATTCTTCATTGATTACTTAGATTTATTTTCTATTTAATTTATATGTTTTACATTGATGACAAATTTAATTGTGTAAAAAATTAATGAATAATATAGTTATTTGATACACGAGTCTCTCTAATCGAGATCTGTTTAACCTTTTACGAAACGTCATTGTCTTTAGGGTTAATATACAACACAATAAACAATTGTGATTAATATAAAACCAATGTACCGGTACTAAAAATAATAAAAATAGATTTTTGAAATGACTCTTCTTACTCTAGCCTACTAAATCCCCACCACGCTAAATCGGTTGTTTCTCTAAAAAAACGCATTGCCAGTTGAATATGTGCTGCTTTGTCTGTCCTATATGATAGGCTAAATGATTATCAAGATTGCTATACATATATCAAACTATGTCTAATATAATGCAGTTCATTTACCAATCTTTAATCTTGCACTGTAATGATGCCTCTAATAACGATTTGTTGATAAAGAGTTCTTTTAATTGTCTACCATTTTAATATAAATTTTGCTTCATAGCAGGTACAAACTTTGATTGATTAATTTTTTAGAACATATACTTAATTTGAAATTTAGTAATGATCGCAATGTATCTGTTACTGTTAATTTTATAAATCTGGTTAATAAACACCAGTTATTGTACAAAATACCATATATTATTGGTTAATGTAATAAATTGTTCATGTTTTTAAAAACAAAATAATCATAGTAACCTTTTATTATTAATATTTATAACTCTGGTTAGGTAAGAGAAAAGGGTTTTTTAAAAAACAAACAATTATCACATTAACTAATATTATATTAACTGTTGATAAATAACAGGTTTTATTAAATTAACAGTATAATCTCAACCAAATCTGGATGTATCATTGACGATGTTTTGTAAGGTATTTAAATAATTTATAATCCAAAATTCTACGAATAGTGTATAATTTAAGACATATGAGAATTATAGCGTATAAACAAAAAAAATTACATTTCTTGGTAATTCTGAAATGTATATGTATATAAGTTTCAATTTTTAAAATGTACAGTAATGGAAAATATTTAATCAATGAAACTGAAATATAAAATTTCATAATGGCTACCAGTGTTTTAACACAACAAAAAACAGAATGTCATTTATTTATATTACTTAAATAAAAATATCTTTTATACGTAAAAATAATTTTAATAAAAATTAAGTTTATTAGGAAATCATTCATAAACAGACTTATTTGCTTTTATAAAATTAGTATAATATTTCATATTTCTGCCAGGACTTTCATAATTATTATGGTGATTTCGTAAGTAGTTATTGAAGATGGAGGTACTCCGAAACGCGTCAACTAGTAATAATAAAGTGTCATGACTAAAAATGGTTGAAAATTTTAACTTAACATAATTTACAACTATTAAATAAATCCTTTAGTCCATTACACATTAAATACATGACGAGAATATTAGCTTTGGAAAAAAATCTTTTTCTCTGAGAGAAATTTTGTGTATTGCAGATACCATTTACTTTTTATAAAGATATCCATAAAGAATTTAAGCAATGATTTTAGATTTAATGCTTACAGAAAATGTAACCAAATTGGTCTAACGTGTATATACTCTGCCATAACTGGGTTGGACAATCCCGACTATCTATAGACCTGACTATCTAGGCTAATACTGTAGGGATTGATAATCCACTAAACTTTTAGCTTTGTATAGATTTATAAATATTTATATTTAAAAGTTCCTCTACTACTCCTACGTCTCTTGGCTTAATCTTTACAAACTTAACGTTGAGGGGGAGAGGAAGGGGTATTGCTAAGTAACCATAATCGCTAGGTTTAGAAAGAAGAATAAGAATCTCAATACCTTTAGCCATAAACTCTATGTTGGGTTTTCTTAGAAAAACGAGAGCTCTACACGCTGTCCTACTTTCTTATATACCATTGAGTCGACGAGATCTTTTCCATAGATTAAATTCGAACAAAGTATACAATAATTAAATAAATGGTAAAAAAAATTATTGCATAAACTTTCTCTTTCACCTACCCCTAAAACCAAATTTAAAAAATTCAAATCTAATCGTCTTCATAAATGTCAGCCCCGTAATTGTGAATCAAAAAGTGAAAATAAACAATGGACACTAATAATTTAAAACAAAAACTTACATACCTAAACTTCCTTCTGGTGTGACATAAACCTATTACGTATTAGCATAAATCGTAAATAATTAAAATCGAGCTTTTAATGATGACTGTCAACGTTTATTTGTGTTTTTTGGCATTTATTCCTGAAAGACAATATATTGTTTATTGTTACTTGCGATATTGTAGATATATATGGGTTATCAAACTTCTCATTTTAATAAAGTTTAAACGAAACAGGAATTGTCGATTTTGAGAAATTGTGTAATTTATAACAGTTACATGACCAATAGGAGTAAAACCAAGGTATTTTTATTTGTGAAAATACCGCTAATTTTTATTGTTTGACAGGATGAAATCATTTTCGTTAATCAGAATTCATATTCAGTATTCACACCTAAGACAATTCTGAATTCTCTAACTATTGGTAAAATAATAATCTTACAAGGATTTTTTGAAAAACTACTCCAATGTTACGATACCTTCCAGTTAGAAGTTTGACATCAGATCTTATGTTGGGTATGATATTATTTTGGTTCGAAGGACATACGTCAACCCTTCTGTGTTTTCAAAACGCCGAAATCAGTAATATCTAGTTACCAAGGACGAGACAACAAACTCCTTAATCATCAGTGCGTGAAATTACCGCATTCATCTTGGGACGCTTCATTAATCACAAGATGGAAAACTGGTTTTTTTGTAAAACTAAGGGTTGGGAATGTAAGGGTGGGTTTTGATTAAAGTCAGATTGATTAGGGGTATCTCCAACTGAAGTTTCTTTATTACAGACTAGGGATTCTGATTTTTGTATGGATGACCTGCAATCATAATCAGTTGTCACGTATTTCTATCACGAACAAAATATAATTGTGTATTTCGACCTTACTTTTCATGATTTCCAGTCCCAGCAACATGTTCTCTCTATCAATAAATCATAAACTTATTACTGTTATATGTATTTTTTTTAAACACTGTACTGAAATAAAGTATATATCATTGTACAGGTAGTTTCAGTTTTTGAGCAACCCAGAATCACTGTATGATTTAACTTTCAACCTTTTTTTTTTTCTTCCAAAAAATATACTATTATACAAAGTGATTATTTGATGAAGGTCATTTTTGGTATATAGCAAAGTATTGATACCGTACTATGAAAAACTTTAATTACTTAATAAGACCTTCATTACTTTTTCATCGAATATAAAATCCCGTTATGCAAATTTTGAAAATGGCAGCCATTTTCCAATATGGGAGCTCACTTAAAAATTTGTTACGAAAATCCCATTTTTATGGAGTTTTTGGATTTTAAGCCTCTTCACTATTTGATATTTGTGATAAACTCATTCGTTAGGAGATAAAGGCGCTTGAACGTTCAAAATTAGAAGTTTGGTACATTTGGGAAGGGGGAGGGAGATTTTCCATTGTATCTTCGTTGCATAAAGATACAAATTTAATTATACCTAGTCTAATGTAATGTTAAAGTGTAATTTAAAATACTGGATTAAATTGAAATTAATAACTTGTGGAACAGATAAGATCTACCTGTAATTGTAATCAGACTTTTATATGATCCTCGAATTAAGTATTTTAATTTTAGTCCTGTATTGGGTTTTTACACTTCCCGGAATATGCCTAATTTTTAACTTGATGCAAGAACGTAAAATCGCAACCCCAAAAATATACCAAACGAGAATTTTAAATCCTAAACGAGTGAATCTAGCTAAATATACCCCTAAATAAAAAAAGTCTTAAAATTTGGTGTACGAAAATACGTTGTCACTAAAAAAAATTGTAAGAAATTTTAAAGCTGGCATATTGAGAATTGCGGCCATTTTAAATGTTTCACGGTTTTGAACGTCATTAAAAAGTCACAAAGATTTAAAGTTTTAAAGCCATTTAAAGTTTTTCGTATGATAAATAATTTACGAGAAACTAATAATAACCATGATAACATAATCACTTTGTTTACAGAGTGACTGAAAAGAAATGTATACCTCCCTCCATTATATTTGTTATTAATTAAGATAACGAAACGTGCTTGCTTGGATCTTCTTTGTAGTCAGTAGGTGCTTTTATGATCACACGTTTTGGCCTGAAAAGGGCAGAGGACAGGAAGTAAATCTTTAATTTTTAATGGGACATGTGATACATTATTTTAAATGATGAGACAAGAAAAATGAGTCTGAACATTTTTTTTGGATCATCGAAATTCAACGGCGACCGTTAAAGTGAATATCTCACCACTTTCATTTTGCATTTCACCCTTTATTATTGATATTAGGTTACTGTTTCTGGTAATCTTCTTAGGTAAGAAGGGGTTACTTCAATATAAATATTAAGAAAATAAAAATTGTAAGAAATTACATAATAAGACAATAAAGATTACATTGTAATAAATAAGATTATAAAGAAAATAAGATGAAAAATTATGAACAATTAAGTTTTTATTTGTTTAACTATCTTAATGTAATTGCGAATTACATTTCTGGCCACCATATAAAACAAATCATTTGTCTCGTCCCAGACCTTTAAAGGTATCACACAGCAACACTTCCTATTGAAAACTATATAGTCACCCATATCTCCCTAGAGTCAAAAACCCCAAAATTAGGACATGTTGAGCTAGTCTTACACAATTTCCAAGGAGACTTCAAATGTCATAAAACGTGAAGTGGGGAAGTGCAATTTCCTTTATGGCTATCCTAATACAATCATATTAAAGATCCCTATTTTAATTATGGTGGTCCAATAAATTTTTTTCTTCACTTCATTTTACTTGTTCATCAGTACATGACCACCATTTCATAGAAGCCCGGTCACTACAAAGAAGATTGTCGCAAACCTTGTATCTTAGTTAATAACAATGGTAATTGGTGGGGGTGGGGTACAAGTTTTTTGTAACACTCTATGTACCTATAAAGTTGATATGAATCTCACAATGCTTAATTTCCTTTACTGGGCTATTAATCATTAATCCATTACCGTATAGGAGGTCATCTACGTTTTATTTGTACTATTTGAAAATAGCTTTAGAGCAACATTGTATAAAGTCTGTTAGAGTTGAATTTGAGAAAATCTAAATCTTGAGTTGAAAAATTGAGCAACTTTTAATTTCTAAGTATTATAAAATGAAGAACTTTTGGAGATATAACCATAACATACCCATATCCAAAATTTATCAAAATCTGGCTTAGCATTTGGCTACAGCTTAGTACACAAATAAAGCTGACAGATTCCTGCGTAAAAACTCTCTTTTTTGAGTCAATGAAGTCCAAAATCTTTTTATCTGTAATTATTTGGAAATCTGTTTATTCGGCGTCACAATATGTGTGTGTGTGAAGGAAAGGAAAATTAGAGAATATTTCGAGCATTCTAAAATTAAGAACTTTCGATTAGTTACCAAATGGTTACATAATCGAAAATGCCTTGTAGTTTAAATATTAGGTTGTAGCAACTTGTATTCAATGATAATATCTTTATTTTTTAAGAATATAAAGAAGTACGAAACACGGATGCTTGAGAGACGATTATTATTATTAACTATATTTCAGTATACCTGTGTAGTCGGAGAAAAGTCCCTGCTCTAGTATGTTTCTAATTATTTTTATTCTGAATCTTCAATTAGGAAATGGAAATACACCAACAGAATTCAACTTGCAATGTGTAACGACAACAATCATTTAGTTCTACTCAACACGAAAGATAATAGTAGTTATGGAAACATTTTTTAAATATTTATATATTTTTTTTAGAAATAGTTTTAAAACTGATTGAAATTTCTTGCATAGCAACAATAGGGGATCACTATTGAGTACGGGTGTAGAAATCTCGAGTTCATAACCACACCTTCCTTCATGCGTTTTTGGATACGATTCCTCTTTTCAATCTTTTCTGTAAGGTCTCTCTTGATCAACTCATTTTCTCTTCCGACCCTGAATCTATTATAGCATTCGAGAGTTAGTTTCTTTATTTTATATTAGTTTCGTCTTCTTCTTTTTATAAGGTGATCATGATCTAGAAGTTTGAGCCTATAAATAACACCCAAAAAATGATTCTACACAACACTCTTACTGCAATTGCATACAGATAGTTCTTAAATAGAAACGATACCTTGTATCTTTTGTCTGTGGTAGTAGTTAACTCGTATCTAACTAAAGTTGGAAGTAGTTAAATGGTTCTTAAAATTGCGCCGAAACGCATGATTACGTCCCTAAAATGAAACGTTTTCTGTAAATTGTTTATCATGATATACTTACAACAAAAAATTAACTTCATTTAAAGCATTTTGTATCTTATAGGAACCAGAATCAATAATGGTAACCCACATAAAAACACTCTGTACAGTTATTTATAACATTATCGCAGTAATTATTATTTTTCAGAATTTCAAATTGCAAATATTGGAATACATTTTTAAATATCGTAGTTGTTATGTTAACCATATTAAGCTGTACATTCAAGTGTAACTCACATTTAAACAACGTTAAATTAACAAAAACTGAATACACAATTATTATTAACACCATAAAATCAACATTCAAAAGTCTACATAATAACATTTAAAGAAAAGAATATTAAAACACAATGATAATCGGTTAAGCCACCCGAGATGTTGAACTGTGTGTCCCCATGTTAAACAATTACAAATGTTCTGAGCCCATGACCACATCTCAGTTAATCCCTAACAGAACAACTAGGAAGATATAAGCAGCATCCATAACAGAGTTTTCTCCACAAACGGACTCAAAATATAAACAAAAAAAAGTTTGTTTACGTGTTTTGCAAGTAGTTTTTGGTTCAGATTATAAAATCATTACAATAAACATTGAAGTCGAAATAATAAAGTATCTTTGATTGCTTCTTCACTCGATCCATCAATCAAAGCAATGCATTAATCTTCGTGCTTAAAGTATACACACGTTAAGTAACCAAAAAGACTTGATCTTTAAAGTTCCGAAAGTTTCTCGTTGCTGTCAAAGCATATTCACTAAAAAGTACCTCAAGCAGCATAAATATTATATTATGCTCACCATAATTGAACACTAGAAAAAACTGTTTGTAATTATCGCTTTTCTGGAGTGCGGAGGTGTAAGGCTTTGAATGTAGGATAAAATGGCGTATCTAAAATCTAATGTTTAAATTGTTACATCGATAATAAAATATATTTGTATTCTCTACATTGTGATAAGGGACATTGATGGAGAAAGTGACCCAGTTTATGGAGAAGTGCGTAAAGATGGTAGAGAAACGACAGTTACACTTCACATGTACAAACAGTTCGTGATAAAGTTTCAAACATAAAGACATTTATTCGAAACGTGGTGTTAATGCGTAAATTAGGCCATTTATGTAAAAAAAAGTGATTTTCTTTTCGTTGAATAAACTGAGATCTTATTTCCATGTTACATTTTAGTGAAATATAATTTAATATTCACAGAGTAATTGAATGATAAATTAATTAAAAACGTTGTGCATGCCCAGTGCCTTTAATTTTCCCCTTTGTTTAATTTTTGTATTAGAAAAAATTTAGGTTATATAGGTTAGGTTAGATTAGATTTTTCTTTTCCGTAGTTAACACCAT
Organism: Aphrophora alni; assembly: GCA_963513935.1. Classification (NCBI taxonomy): domain Eukaryota; kingdom Metazoa; phylum Arthropoda; class Insecta; order Hemiptera; family Aphrophoridae; genus Aphrophora; species Aphrophora alni. The sequence continues at coordinate 92,636,861 of OY740767.1, forward strand.
GACAATTCTACAAATAATGGTTAAACCATAAAGAGGGACAACTATAATTTTCATTATAATCATTAACAACAATTCAGAAAAACAGAAATAACTACAATAAATACTGAATAGACTATTAGTAAATTAATAAAATGGTTTCCTTGTAGTGTTAGTTTTGTTTTGTAACTTTCGGGAACTAATAGTTTTCTTATATTATCATTAGAAAATGAGTTAAACCGCCGTACACAGTGTTGATCTTCCAAAATCCACCAGAAAGGGACCATTGGGTAAAAAAATTATTAAAGGAAAGAAAGAAATCCACACATTTGATGTTGTAGAAGTGATTGAACTCGGATGATTTCAAATTTTTTTTAGAAATAATTAAACAATGTTTTCTGAAATTAGTGAGGAGGGTGAACCCGTTCATAGAAAGACGTAATAACATTACCCAAGAATCCATTAGTGAAGAAGAAAGGTTAATTGCACACTAACGTTTTCAGCTACTGGATTGAAGTTCGGCAACCTCAAGATCAGCTCAATCATATCACCCCAGTTATTATCATCTAAACTTTGCGATACTATACTGTATATTTACATTATGTATGAATATATATATATATATATATATATATATATATATATATTGAAGTACATTGAGGTAAGTGAAAATTAATTTGCTTTTAGCAAATTAAAATTAAAACTCAGGTCAAGAGTGAACCATCAGTAAAATTTGTATGTGTTACTTATTGTGAATATATTTCACAATATTTTCAAAATGAGAGTATATTTTTATTCTTAATATAAAAATAAAGGCCCGCGCTAGGTAGACAGCGGTAAATTCCTAGAACACCCCGAGCGGGCACTGAACCCTTAACGCCAATGAGGAAACGCATACCTACAAACAGGGTGTTGTAATATTTACATGACTTATGGTCAGTTTGGGAAATACGCAAACATCCCTTGTTCCAATCCAATGGTAAGGGTGACATATTTTAAAGCAGTTCATCCCCACTATAATTTTCCTATTTCCTAATATAATTTAACCTAACCTAATCCGTTCCAGAAATATAAACTATTTCGTAAAAAAAAAAAAAAAAAAAAAAATGAATATCTGGTAAACGAAGGATTTTTAGGACATGTGTTTATAGGAATATTTTTACTTGTTTATTTTATCTACTATCATTTCCTTAATTTATGCCAATTTAGGGAATTTGACAGCTCTTTACCGGGAGCAGACCTAAGATTTGGAAAGTGCCCAGTTCATGTAGTTTAGTTACCACTGGTGCCCAGTTCAGGTGAGCCCAGGGATTTGTGTTCCTTCACCAACGCACGAGCACATTCCGACAGGGCCGTAGACCTACCCCCGCCGCATGCTACACTCATCACTGGCCACGCCACTACAAAAATTGTAACATTGCAATTTGATTATTTTTTTCTTGTTATTAATAATTTCTCCATAAAATATTGAACAAAATGAGTCCAAACACGACATGAATACAACGATTCTAAGTTTGTTTAGTACAAATCTGGTTTTATGAGGTTCAGAATAATTAATTACACAAAATAAATTAAAATTAAAATTAAATTAATTGTACAAACATTTTCAAAACTATAATTTATTTTGCAATATATTTAGATTTCAATAAGGTGTACCTTGATATGTACTTGTTTTGAAGGAATTGAAAACAAAACGAATTTGTTGAAGCATTTCTACGTTTATTGATTTTTAGTAACATTGGTTGTAATACTAATAACTTTGGTAAAGTTTGTCGTTAGGTATAAGAATATAAACCATAAAAACTGAACGATACATTTGTGTAGTCATAAAAAATCGTAAATACACATGACAAGAATAAATATAACGACAATAGAGATACAGAAATATTATAAAGGTTTTGAGAATGTATCAAACCACCTACATTAAAATAGTAAGCCCTAAAAAATAACGTGAAAAATATATAGATTAAATAGTTAGAAAAGGATAATATATTGCCATACACAGATGATAGAAATATTGCAAAATTTTTCTGGGAACTTACGAGTCTGTAATATGTAAATGCGTAACTCTTAATCCATTAAAGGAAAGTAATCCAGTTCATCATCTGACTCGTCTTCACTGTCACTTTCGTCAACCGAGTCACCCGGACACAAGTTGATGAAGTCCTGCACGCTGATGTCATTCAGCTCCTCGCTTGACCAGTCGTCGTCGATGGATTTCTTTACGTGTTGAACGTACTTCATCCATTGATCTGGCGTGACAGTACTGATAGCTTTATATGAATAGATTTTGAACATAACTTAGTTTAAATGTTTTTTCTCTCTCTTTTACGTACGCTTTCAGATAGTCCCAAACCATTTCAATAGCGTTGTACTAACAGTGATACGGCGGAAGTCTAATGACTGTAAAAAACCTAACTCAGCTGTCCTTACATCAATGTCGTATTTAGGTTGAGGTGGTTTATGCAGTTTGACGATTTCGTAAATTTCTCATTTCCGCAAATCGGCGTTGAATGATATGGCTTTTTTCTACAGTCATTCTATCATCTTTCCTTTTGTAGTGTTAGAGTTTGGCGCTTTGTTCTGGATTCTGGAGTGATATGGCGCTTTATCCATCACAATCACACTTCCTGGGAGGAATAGCCGAAATCAGTACTTCAAAAAACCCCTCAAAAACATCACTGTTCATCTCCTTATGTTAATTGTAAGTCTTTGTAAGTCGATTTGATTTAAACACGAGAGGAAGTTGGATAATACAACCTTGCTGCCCCCCCCCGCATGACATAATCAATCTTTTCCTTTTTTCTAGTGAAGTATTCAATGTCCCTTTAACAGTGTCGTCGGTTCGCCCTTTGTCTATATGGTTGAATTAGCGTTAAGCCAAGTTTCGTCTAAAAAAAAAAAAAAAAAAAATTATTCTTATATACACTGTGGATTTTTCTTAAGAACTGGCATCTCAACAGCGCAACCGATGGCTTTTCCAGTAAACATTTTTTGCTGTTGAATGTTTTTCGCACGAAAAACTAATTGATTTTAAAATTTGGGGAAGTTCCCATCTACTGCAGTGAAACAAATCTTTTAACGAAACCAGAAGTTTTCTGAGAGTAGTTGCCTCTTTTCGTTCGTAGTAAGCTAATATATGTCTGTGAATAGCTTATTTCTGAAAATCGTCAAGATTAGTTTACAGGACAGTATTTTTTAATTCACTGGTTTTCTCGGTGTTAGGATGATCGTCCGGAATTTCTTAGCACAAGGCGCCTCTTCCTCTTCGAAGTGTTCTGTGGCGGGTTCAAGTCGGATTGAAGCAATATCTTCACCTTCATCGGCCGTCACTGCTTCTTTACCTTCACCATTAATCCATCGAACAGTCCTATATGAAACTTTACACGCACTGGAAATTCTCTCAGGAACATTTCTCTTTTGTCTTTTGTCTCAAAAGGTAACCTCTCTTGTCTTTTTGGAGGACATGTTGAACTCGTAAATAATGTCGCTGTGTACAACTGAATAACTTAACCCGCGCTCTGAAGAACTGAAACAATTTATGAAGTAACACTTGACGAAATTCGATAACAATTGAGGTTTGAACGCGATGCTTCCGCTTCATTCATGGTCATGACTCACAAGGTAGCCATCCCCAAAGAATACCAAGAGCAGAAGAAATTATTTATTGTTTGTAACCGACTAGCGGTCAGTGGTCATGATCATTGTACTTAGTCAAATAAAGGTTGTATTTTAAAATATGAGGTAGCTGCCAAAGTCTTGTGAAACTACTTAAGTGTCAATTAGATTTACAACAAATGATAACGTAACTCGGAATTCCTGTAGTTCATGAGTCTTTGTAAGCGGATTCCTAAATGGTCTTTTTATATTTTAGTAATTAATATCTAATCATATTTTTTTCTTTTTTATAATATTTAATTTTCAAATTACATGGAACCGTATAACTTCACTGAAAATAAGACTTTATTTATACGAATGATATACTTTTTTATATATATCGTTTTTCAGTTGGCCGTTAATAACAGGATCGGGTCCCAGGTAGAGCGACTCGTGAGAAGAGAGAGAGAGAGAGAGAGAGAGAGAGAGAGAGAGAGAGAGAGAGAGAGAGAGAGAGAGAGAGAGAGAGAGAGAGAGAGAGAGAGAGAGAGAGAGAGAGAGAGAGAGAGAGAGAGAGAGAGAGAGAGAGAGAGAGAGAGAGAGAGAGTGTGTGTGTGTAGTCGTGGGGTCTGTCTAATCCCTCAGCGACCTTCCCGTAACTGCCAAACTATAGGAATTTGTAAATTTGGAGTAGTGTGTGTTGGTATTTCAGAGAGGGAAGGTTGTGATTGGGATCTACTATTAGGTAGTAATTGAGTGTATGTCAATAGGGTTTTGTGATTTTTTATGGGAAAGGGTGCAGGGGAATAATGACTATAAGATGAGGATGACATCGAGAAAGGTTGAGAGTAAATATCAGAAAGTTTGGACTGGGACCGTGGATAAGTCCGTTAGCTTTTCACGTTATCGTAATATATCAGACATAAATGTTTGAGCGATTGCTTGTTATTCTACATCCAGGTTCCGTAATTGCATACCGATAGACTGGCCCATCATCTCCCACTGGTCTTATTTAGAATTTAACAAGGTTGAAGCCATATCAAGGAGTTGCTCTTATTTCCTTTCAATTAATTGTAGCAACGCGAGACTTTATATGTGATTATAGTGGTGCAGTACTGTAGAAGCGACTGCTAGGTTGTCAGTAGCAGGACGAGTTTGTTCTTCTGAATTCGCCTCTTGTTGAAACTGTTATTACTCTAAACCAATGACTACATATTTATGTAGTCATTGCTCTAAACGGACTACTTTATCAATAAAACTCGATGAACATGAATCGTCGAATTTACGTTTGTAGAAAGAATATTTTCTTTCTTTTTTAAATTAAAGAATTTTTTTAATTATTATATGTGGTGTAGTTATAAAGTTTTGTTTTATTTTTATACTATTTTTTGTAGTCTTTTTGTAATTTTTTTCATTATATTATATATATATATATATTTTTTTTTTTCCATGTTACAGTTCCATCATTAGCAGCTGAATGGAAAACCACTGCTGCCTCCTTTGAAGACAAGTGTAATTTCAGCCACTGGGTCGGTGCCATGGACGCCACCATAGGCTTCAAAACCTAAGAAGTGCAATTTCGAAAAAGTAATATGTGCTCTTGGATTTGTAAAAAAAAAGTTTGAAATCGGGTTGGTCTTTTTTTCTATTTGTACAACGAGGCAGATTATATAACCTGATAAGATCATTCACAGACTTAGAGTTGATCTTTGAACTTTGTAGTATAAATAACCTAACTTCAATTTAATTTAATTGATAATGAATTTAGTCCATCCTGACAACTGATCTATCTTCATATAAAAATTTGTAAGATATTTTGTTTATTTAAATGATAACCAATTCTCTGCTACATTCTTATAGGAGTTTAGTAATTCTTGTGACATTTTATATCTACTTATTTTGTAAACATTATTTATTATGATTAAAGGTTAAATTGAGAATTTTATTAAATTAAAAATAAAACTGCTCTTTCTCCGAGAGTCTGTCGTTCTGCCATCACACGTGTGTTTTCTATGTGAAAGAGGGTATGTAAATGTTGATGTTTTGGGTGGTATGGACACTCTTAAAAGCCTTTCAGTCACGAATTATGAAATAGTTGTAAGAAAATTTTGAAACTTTTGCTAAGTTATTTATTCTAATATTTTTGATTGTGTCAAAACAAATTTAGGACCTCCTTTATCAATGTTATCAATCGAACACTGTGTCTGACTTCAAAATCTTGATGCTTTTAAACTTTTTTAGTAAAAAAATACACGAATTGAATAAACATGTAGCCCTATTACAAATGTTGATAAATAGTATCTCTGTAGTAATTAAAACGAGAATATTCAAATAAATCTTTTTTTAAATGAAAAAAAAGAAAAGTTATATTTTTTTAAATATCTTAAATTTTTATTTTTTAAAATTATTGCTACAAACTTGAGATATATTAACTAGTTGTGAACAATATTTTACCATAAATACCAATAAATGATTTTGCTCTTTCATTTTTCATTGAAAAGTTACTATTTTATCGTGCTAAATATAGGACATGATGACTGGTACCTTGGGGTAAACTGATTAATTGTTATTCATTAAATTAATAAAAATAACAAGAAAATACATCCATTTGAATAGAAATAGCTTTATTTTTACATAACTTGAAAGGCTTTGTTATGAAATACATTATACTAGTCAAACAAGAGAGGGTTAGATTGGGAGTTCTTATCATACAAAAATATGTTTTGTATGAAAGTTCAGAAAACAGTTCCTTTCCTTAGAAATATGTTACAGCTGATATCCATAAAAGAAACTCGTAGAGCAACTCTAAACAGAAGATGCAACAATCTGTGATCGCCAGTCACAATGTCCTAAAAATAGGATGATACTTTAAAAGGTCATAATTTGTATCTAAAAAATATTTTGTGGTTTATATCTAAGTAATTGTAGAGATAGACTCTTTATCTTATAAAAATAAATTAATGAGAACATTTCGTTTGACAATAGTTGAGGTATAAATTTAAAGAACTGTATGGTTTGAAAACCTCACACATGGCACACTACAGAAGTTAGGTTATGTTTTATTTAAATATTTTTTCGTATTACAGCTGTTCCTAGTTATCTCAAGAATAAAATCTTAACATTGTAACTATAGGTACTCAATTGCATAGCGATAATAAAAATTAAATTTTTACCGCCCTACATTTAAGACAAAGTAATCCAAAGGGTTTTAATGCTCTCAATGGAATTGAAGAGTTTTAAGGGTTCCAATGAAATTGTGAGAGCACTCAAAGTTCATTTCTATGAAGTAATTAAAAATATTGTTGATTCAACTAGTCACTGTAGTTACTGATGTTATTTTTCTAACGTCGGAGTGTTTGAGCGGTCTGAATGACTCTCTTAATAGGTTAAGTTCCTTGGAGACAGTTTGTTACAGATGATAAGGAAATGTTAAACAATTAGCAAAAGGAAAGGAAAACTATCCAATGCATTTAGAATATACCCTTGCAGAAACGAAAATAAATATGGGATTATTGTTGAAATAACAAGCTAAATCAGAAATACCCCAGTTAAAAGAAAATCTGGAGAGAGTACTAAAACGTCTGCTCTCAGTCTCTGCTTAGTATTTCACGAGAGTTGGTAATATAAATGATAATTTTATGTTTTTTTAAACATGCTAAATTGAATTCTTCAACATATTATTTTAAATTCAAAACAAACAACAACAAAACAATTCCGAAACTCTTATTTCCTTAATAAAAAACTGTGTGCAGGAAAAAAGTGTAATTGGTAAAAATAACTGTCGTCCTAATGTTTCAAAAATATAATCCATTATAAAAAAGGGTTATTAGTTTTGAGAAGGAGAATTTGGAGAAAGATAATTGTGTTTCAAAATCAAAGCAAACCGAAAAAGGAAAATTCTACTTTCTGACAACCATGGCAAGGAAGTTGTCAAGGCTACCGTGTGACTCAAATGTATTGAGCTACACTTGTGGAAACTTCAATAACCTAATGAATGAAAACTAAATTTTCCCTAAAATCAAAAACAAAAAAAATAGAAGACGACGTTTCAATGACAAAGTCATGATCCTTACCTACAATCAAACCCTCCTGACGGATATATTTCAAATCAAACTTAAATCTTACCTTGTTCAGCAGGCGTTTTAATTCGACGGAGGAGTGCCTTCAATTATAATTACTTTATATAGCCTTTGTATGTTTCTTTCTATTGTTATATGTTCTTTTCATTTGCACAGTATAAGTCTGTTATTTATGTCACAACTAAAATATTCACTGCAGCATTGTTGCTATAAGCTATACCAAATGAGAATAAATACATTATTATTATTAAACTATTAGAAATCATAGTATCTTTTAGTAAGAAATTTCCCCGTCAAAAGCACCTTAATCCAGAATTGGTTGCGGTTGTTTCAAATTATAGACATATTGATACCAACGAGGTACTTCGAAGTTAAGCAGTTTTTTGTTTCTGGTTTGTTGTTGGGACAAGCACAGGTGCGGTGACTGCGGCTAGCCGAATATAGTTTCTCTTTACCACAATCTTGTGATTACAATTAATCGTCATACAGTTCACCTAAAATCCCAAGCAATGTTTGGTTTTGATTTTTACTGAGACCTGAATTCCGATTGGTTTTAATATTCTTTTAATTTTGTCTTTCGTTTTTTTACCCTTTTGCCTAATTTTTTAGTTGTATCACTGTAAACGTTGCCATTATTTTACCATACTTGTATTTTTAGAAGAGAAGACTAGCTAAATTTCTAACATGATTCAGCTGTACAATGTAACAGGAAAAAAAACAATAATTAACAATCTAATAATAAAAGCTTCATACGATCACGAACCAATTATATAACATTGTTGATAAGTTAATATAATTTGGTATTTTAATCGAACAAATTATTATTTAAATTAGTTAAATTTAACCTTTGTTTCTCGACTATTACTTGACGACCATTCACAAAACATATCTTTCTAATTCTTCTCCCACTTCTGAAAACAGTCTATATTTTGACTCTACCTAATTCAGAACGAGGTGAAAGTTGTAAATTGCTGTTAAATATTTTTAAAATTGCTCTAGTTGTAGCGGCTCGGATCAGCTGAGTACTTTCCCGCCGTATTCAGGTCGCCATTCATTATACAGCGATCAAGATACCTCTACTGATTACATTAAATAATTTGTAAAAAAAAAAAAAAAACTGTTTTAACGGAACAGATTTCACTTAATGCAAGTATTTCACGTAAAAATCAAGTTAGTAGACTTCATTAACGACGATGGTTACCGACTCGTCTTTATTAATTCAATCATAGACTTCAACACGCTTCGTTGGTTAAGTATGTCATTAATAACATTCAAAATTAGCGACTACGTTTACAATCAATTTGAAAACGATCGAAAAAAAAAACATTTTAAGCTAGAAACTACTGCAGGCAAGTTATTGTATTAAATGACATGATTTAAATTGATTATATTCTCGCATTCGTCGTAGCCTATAGAGAAAGTTTTGTGGTGGGTCAGAAACGATGTCGCGTTTTTTCCTGCTCTATACTTTTTAATGTTCCCCAAGGCATAACAGTGGTTTTTGGAATGATCTCTGTCTTTATTATCTCCCGTGTGTGCAGTGCTCTAATAACAAAAACCCGTGAACAGATTTTAATCAAATTTGTTTTGTAAACATATTTTGGCTATATCTCGGTACTTTTTTAATTTTATTTTTTCTATAGCTAAAAGATTTAAGGTATCTTCCACAAGAAAAACACACAATTACGATTTTGTTTTAAATCGGGTGTATCGATTTTTAACACATTTTGTTCATAAGTAGCCTCTTAGGTCCCAAACAAAACGTGTTTGTTGCCATCTCTCCAACAATATCTATTCGTAAATTATAGGTCAAAAATATTAAAAAATCAGCCATGGGTATATTATAAAAGACGTCATTTATAAAAATTGGTCCTTATTTCATTCAAATTGAAGTGAAATATTAAATTAAAAACACAAACCGTATGCAAAAATCGTAAGTTAAAAAACATTACGGTTTAAAAATAACTGGCAAAATACATAGATGAATCTCGATCGGCATCATTTTAATCAAATACGATTTATCTTGAAGACCCTGTTTCAATAGATAAATATTTTTTAAAAGTGGCGTCTATGGCTCATATTTACTTTCTGACTGAAAAACTACAGAACTGTCATTTATGATGACGAATAGTTTTTGCTCGTTCTTATTTAGATTTGAGGATATGGGTGAGTGAAAAAGTTTTTGCAGCATTTCAACATAGTTTATTTTATTTTTCTGATGTCTCTGAAATAATTGTTATACATAAACAAACTAGATGTCATTTTATCTCCCCAATTTTAAGACGGAAATTGCATTTATGATCACCTCACCCTTTGAATTATTTCCTAAAGCCTTTTTTTATCATCTCTCCGAAACGTCTAATCGAACCCCTTCAACTATATCAAACTATTGTATTAAATACTTTGTACCTGCAACCAATTGGTTATTTTTTCAGGAAAAGATAGGCACTAGGTAGAAAATTATAATCAATTCCAAGAAACACAAAAAATGTAATTTTATTCAATGTGCACACATTCATTGTATTAATTTTCTCACACACTTATGAAGAAAACACTCCTAGCAATCAAAATGTTTTGACACTATCTCCCCAAAAATTCAAAGGAAGAATTTATTGTAAATATTGACATTGACTGACCATGTTCCATGAACTATGTCCAATTTTGGACATCCAAAAATCATAAAATCGGCCTATTCTATTTTGATAACATGCTGGTAAAAAAGAAAGTTTCATTACATAGGCGTCTACCTCGACCATCAGCTATCCTATGAAGGGCAAATAGCCAAAAACACCGAGGGAGGGATTAATCGAATGTTAAGGCGATGACGAGCGAGAGGTTGTTTTTTACTTGTAAACAACGAGGAAAAAACAAAAACCTAATATCATTGTTGAAATGCATTACGATTATAAAATGGGGCGCATCACAAGACGTTCTCAGAAGTCATACAAAACTGCATCCGTTCAGCTATGGAGTATGACAGTGAGGTTAAAATCTCTGCGAGCAACTCCAATCTGATCAAATTCAACCCACCTTGTCGTCCATATCTGATGTCAAATCCACCATAATATCTCCTATAAAACTCCAGGTTGGTGTTAAGCAAGGTCAGGTTCGAAAAAGAAAATCCTTAGTCATGTTATAGGCGCGAAACAGCTGCTAAAGACAACACAAGCTGAGAAATTCCAACCTTATATCTATTGACACCAGAACCGTTTGGTATTTTTCTTCACCATGCTTGCTTGACCACTCAAGAAAGAAAAGGAGACGATATGTAAACTGAACTTCGTCCTGACCCCTTACACCCTGAAAAATAATAGCTCTAAATCTATGTAGATAGATCCTCATACCTGCAGTCATGAAATACATGTGCTGACTTATAAAGCAAAAAGTTTGATGGCACCATAACTGCGGCAATTCTAAGAAACAATGACGATGGAGAATAGTAACTGTTCTGAAGATCGGTAAAAAACATTAACAATACAATAAAACAATTCTAGAGACTATAATACAATATGCCTATGTACCAAAATTGTTATAACTTATAGTAGGGATTCTTCGGCACAGATAGACGACAATGGCAAACAAGTGAATACACACACAAAAACAGATAAAGACGTTCACGCCTATCGTGTCGGCGTTTCACACTTACACCTTGTTTAGTACCATTACAGTGGGATAAATATTGTGTTAACAATGCCATTGTTGTTTAACGATAAGAAACATTGAACTATTCATACAAAAACATCATGTACTGCTGTTAACGTAGGTTATAAAGAAGCTAAATACATCAGTAATTCACTCCGAAAAACTGTACACGGCGATCAGAAAGAAGCACACACATTAATCCTATTCTGGAGCGATAAACAAACACGTCGATAGGCGCTATTGTTGTACTTTACCCAGCCCAATCAAACAATCTAATAAGTAGATCCCCTAAATGTAATGCTCAAAAGTTGATATCTTGGGTCTGTAGGAAATGTTATGTTAATTGAACGGTAGAATCTACTAGGTTCAGTTTGTTACACAGATAATCAGTTTATCACTAATTTCTTGACGCCGGTGAGACGCGTTATGTTAGCACCTCGAAGCAGCTTCTACACGCTACGCTCGTGTCGGTGTTGCGTTTCTACAGGATGTCATAACTATTTGAATATCACATTTTCTTGGAGGTCAAGATTAGAAATTACATTTGTGACAATAACTTCGCTATTTATTATCGTAAATTAGTGGTGTTGATACCATTACATGCAAAATTGAAACGTATAAATTTGTATGTACCTAATTTATTGTGTTATAAGTTGAATAATACACAAGATGAGAAGAAAATGACAGCAGTTTAAACATTTTTCATAGGAAATTTAATAGGATTCTATAAAAACACACATCTTCTCACACATCGGTCTCTCATCTTCTTATCTTTATTTGTATGACCGACAGACACTATATCTTTTTTAATATTTTAATCTTTATATTATCAAGAAACAACAATGACGACGACGGACGAACGGCAAGTCGAAAAACACTTTTTCATTTTCTTGAGGTCACGAAACGTGAAGTTGGTAAAAAAACAAAGGTCGAAATTTTTGACGATTACCAAACTTAACATAAACTTTGTATAACTTACTGGGTAAATAAAATATATAATATTGGATTATACTTTTAAACAGGAGAAAATTTTGAGTTTGTTATACCGAAATTCAATTTGTGAAGATAGTGGAAATATTAATTTTGTATTTCTCCGACTAAAAATAGTTTTCCTTTTTACAAAATATCCATCCCCTTAATTTTGATTGTCTGTACTAAAATACTTTTAAATCCTAAATAAATAAAACTATTTTTCGTCATACTGCTTCAAAAACAGCTGTTTTCAATACATGCATTGAGTTGCTAAAGTTGTTATTTTTAGTCCTAGAATCTAAAAAAATCAGCTGAGATCGAGGTCATCAGCTGTTACTTCGTTTATACGAATTAATTAACGATTGTAAAGCATCTATAAAAATAACCGACACTCTCGATTGTAAATAACCGTTAAAACAGCTGTTACCATCGATTTGAAGGTTATAACATTTGATTTTTTGTGAAATTGTTTTCTTATATTATTTGCAGTATAATGAAAAATATAGTTCATCACTTGGACCAAAAGAAGCTTTTCGATCCTAGCTCATTTTCCGGCTTCGTCTCCGCCTCGGCCGTTAAACTTGGGCTTGTATTTAAAAGCTTAATTTTTGGTTCTGGTGATGAAATATACTATTAGAAAAAAGAAATATAATAAATGTAATTATTTTAGACATTTGTAGACTTTTTTTACAATAATATAATTCTTATTATATAACTTATCCAACATACAGTAGACTATACGGGGTAGTGTAGAAATAACTAAAACATTTAAACTCCGTTTTTTGACAGGTTGTCTCGTCCCATGGCCTAAGGAATCTGAAAAATTGATTTTTAAATGTTGACTCTTTTTCTGTTGTTGACATCTATACGTAAACTTAGTAGTCATAAACGTTAAAATACGAACTTGAAATTTGCTATGAAGGACTATTAATATCATTAAGTAACGTATTAAAATTATAACAAATTCAATGACAAATTCCAAATTACTGTCAATGAATAAAGTTGATTGCCTGTATTTCATGAGTAATTAAATTTAAAACCCATTACATTATATTGAAATTTGTAAATTTTAATGTAATAATATACAAACCCCAGCTCTCTATGATGGGCAATAAAATTGATATGACAGAGTTGAATCAACGACTCGAGTGTACCAGGTGGTGGCTTTTTCATCGTAGCCAAGGACTATACAAGAGAAGGTAGTGGTAATTTTAATACGATTCATTAATATACATAACTTCCAAGTAGTAAACCTGTGTAAGACTCGGTTTGTTGAACAGAACTGGACTAGGTACGTATCATAATCACCCTTTCAATTTGTTTTATTATTGCAGGCTAAAGATGTCAAAAAAATAGATTTCATACAAATCAACTCGAATGATTGTTATCACTTTCTTTAATTTTTAATCTCAAAAATTTAAAATTTAACTTATTAGTCACCACATTTTGAACGTTTGAGAGGCTTTTAAAGTTTTTGGATAATGATGGATTTATCATATTATTGATATAAATTATGTAGACATTCCAGCAGTTTTGTATATAAAAACAAATCCATGACGTTTCTAGAGTAGATATGAACCCTCGTCATCAAGTGAAAAAACTTAGAATATGACAAACTTGAAAGGGCCTATGTACTCTAGTATCCTAGAACTGTTAGAAACTAAAAAACTACAACTACTAGTTTTAATTTCCTGAGCCTTCAAAATAACTAAACCTTTACACATGTAATAAGAAAAAAAAATACAAATCAAAAGAAGTGCACACTACTAAAACAGTTTTACTTATTTTGTTGCCTACTGAATACCATTCCTACGTTGCTAATTAAGTTTTAGTTTCCAACAAAGTACTTGGGTCCTAAGCTATGTTGACTTTTTAATGTTTGTCATATTCCCTGTAAGTGTTTTCACTTGATAAAGGGGTCGATCCATACGCTTCGATGGCAAATGTCAAAATAAACTATATCACTAATTTGAGAGGAATCGTGGAAAAGTATAAACAATCGATTCAGTATACGAAAAATTGCATATACTAAAATCTGAATAATCTAGTCTGAACGGACTATTCTAATTTGGAAAAGATGATCGAAAAAATTATAACTTAAAGGTATAAAATTATCAAATTACTATTATCAAATTATGAAAAAATAATCCTGGTGGGAATATTGAAAATAATCAAAAGTTTCTTTCTCAACAATAGTAAAGTGTTTATAATGAATAAAGCTAAATGTTTATGATTATATTCAATTAATTTATTTCTCAAATATTAATAAAATTACAAATATAAATTCAAAGGGCTAATAATATACTTATTTAAAATTAACCTAACACAAATAATTTACAAATCACGTAGCCTACACTTCTCATTTTTATTTTTTGTTCTGCGCTTGTAAAGATCATATTTAATCCTGTTTGGAAGCAGGTAAACGGTGCTTTGTGCTACTGCCTTGAAGACGTTGGCATACAAGTCAGAACTAATTATTATAATTATGGAAATGACGTGAGGAAATGCAAGATGCCTCTTCATTTCCTCTCGACATTGATAGTTTAATATTTGGGTCATTCTATATTTTGTATCTGTATCTGTGTCCAGTTGTTATGCTTTCTCCATTCAGAATGAAGTATGAATATACAGTCAGACCTACATCTTGTGATTGATTCTTGTCATCACAAATAGTTTTCAAGAAAGTGATGGAAACACGTAACAACTTCAGGTCCTTTACATTGGAAGTGGTACTGTTAGTAACGCTTTTATAGGCACGTACTATATACATGATTTGTAAAGATGAAATGTGTAAACTTTCCCCAGCTGGTGTCGTTTGACTTTCATGGGATCTTCTGTTCTCATTTATTATTGTCATGAAAATACTTTCTGAATCGGTCAAGACCAAATTTTAGGACTCAATTAGGAACTTCAAGTTTTGCAGTAATAATTAGAAACTTTATCATTATTCGTTAATTAAAAATAAATTTTAAGCATCCAATAGAGAACTTCAAGTTTTGCATAATAATTGACAACTTTATCATTATTCGGGGATTAAAAATAAATTTAAGTATCCGATAGAGAAGTTAAGTTTTGCAATAATAATTGGTGACTTCTCATTATTCTTTAATTAAATATAAAATATAAGCATCCGATAGAGAACTTCAAGTTTTGTAATATAAATAGTAACTTTTTCATTATTTATTAATTAAAAATAAAGTTTAATAATCCGATAGAGAACTTCAAGTTTTGCAACAATAATTGGTAACTTTATCATTATTCCTAAATTTAAAATAAAGTTTAAGCATTCGATAGAGAACTTCAAGTTTTACAATATAATTAATAACTTTACCATTATTCGTTAATTAAAAATAAAGTTTTAGCATCCGATAGAGAACTTCAAGTTTTACAATATAATTAATAACTTTACCATTATTCGTTAATTAAAAATAAAGTTTAAGCATTCGATAGAGAACTTCAAGTTTTACAATATAATTAATAACTTTACCATTATTCGTTAATTAAAAATAAAGTTTTAGCATCCGATAGAGAACTTCAAGTTTTACAATATAATGAATAACTTTACCATTATTCGTTAATTAAAAATAAAGTTTAAGCATTCGATAGAGAACTTCAAGTTTTACAATATAATTAATAACTTTACCATTATTCGTTAATTAAAAATAAAGTTTTAGCATCCGATAGAGAACTTCAAGTTTTACAATATAATTAATAACTTTACCATTATTCGTTAATTAAAAATAAAGTTTAAGCATTCGATAGAGAACTTCAAGTTTTACAATATAATGAATAACTTTACCATTATTCGTTAATTAAAAATAAAGTTTAAGCATTCGATAGAGAACTTCAAGTTTTACAATATAATTAATAACTTTACCATTATTCGTTAATTAAAAATAAAGTTTAAGCATCCGATAGAGAACTTCAAGTTTTGTAATATAAATAGTAACTTTTTCATTATTTATTAATTAAAAATAAAGTTTAATAATCCGATAGAGAACTTCAAGTTTTGCAACAATAATTGGTAACTTTATCATTATTCCTAAATTTAAAATAAAGTTTAAGCATCCGATAGAGAACTTCAACTTTTGTAACTATAATTGGTAACTTTATCATTATTCCTTAATTAAAAATAAAGTTTTAGCATCCGATAGAGAACTTCAACTTTTGTAACTATAATTGGTAACTTTTTCATTATTCGTTCATTAAAAATAAAGTTTTAGCATCCGATAGAGAACTTCAACTTTTGTAACTATAATTGGTAACTTTTTCATTAATCGTTCAATAAAAATAAAGTTTAACCATCTGATAGAGAACTTCAACTTTTGTAACTATAATTGGTAACTTTATCATTATTCGTTAATTAAAAATAAAGTTTAAGCATCCGATAGAGAACTTCAAGTTTTACAATATAATTAATAACTTTACCATTATTCGTTAATTAAAAATAAAGTTTAAGCATTCGATAGAGAACTTCAAGTTTTACAATATAATTAATAACTTTACCATTATTCGTTAATTAAAAATAAAGTTTTAGCATCCGATAGAGAACTTCAAGTTTTACAATATAATGAATAACTTTACCATTATTCGTTAATTAAAAATAAAGTTTAAGCATTCGATAGAGAACTTCAAGTTTTACAATATAATTAATAACTTTACCATTATTCGTTAATTAAAAATAAAGTTTTAGCATCCGATAGAGAACTTCAAGTTTTACAATATAATTAATAACTTTACCATTATTCGTTAATTAAAAATAAAGTTTAAGCATTCGATAGAGAACTTCAAGTTTTACAATATAATTAATAACTTTACCATTATTCGTTAATTAAAAATAAAGTTTTAGCATCCGATAGAGAACTTCAAGTTTTACAATATAATGAATAACTTTACCATTATTCGTTAATTAAAAATAAAGTTTAAGCATTCGATAGAGAACTTCAAGTTTTACAATATAATTAATAACTTTACCATTATTCGTTAATTAAAAATAAAGTTTAAGCATCCGATAGAGAACTTCAAGTTTTGTAATATAAATAGTAACTTTTTCATTATTTATTAATTAAAAATAAAGTTTAATAATCCGATAGAGAACTTCAAGTTTTGCAACAATAATTGGTAACTTTATCATTATTCCTAAATTTAAAATAAAGTTTAAGCATCCGATAGAGAACTTCAACTTTTGTAACTATAATTGGTAACTTTATCATTATTCCTTAATTAAAAATAAAGTTTTAGCATCCGATAGAGAACTTCAACTTTTGTAACTATAATTGGTAACTTTTTCATTATTCGTTCATTAAAAATAAAGTTTTAGCATCCGATAGAGAACTTCAACTTTTGTAACTATAATTGGTAACTTTTTCATTATTCGTTCATTAAAAATAAAGTTTAACCATCTGATAGAGAACTTCAACTTTTGTAACTATAATTGGTAACTTTATCATTATTCGTTAATTAAAAATAAAGTTTAAGCATTCGATAGAGAACTTCAAGTTTTACAATATAATTAATAACTTTACCATTATTCGTTAATTAAAAATAAAGTTTTAGCATCCGATAGAGAACTTCAACTTTTGTAACTATAATTGGTAACTTTATCATTATTCGTTAATTAAAAATAAAGTTTTAGCATCCGATAGAGAACTTCAACTTTTGTAACTATAATTGGTAACTTTTTCATTATTCGTTCATTAAAAATAAAGTTTTAGCATCCGATAGAGAACTTCAACTTTTGTAACTATAATTGGTAACTTTTTCATTATTCGTTCATTAAAAATAAAGTTTAACCATCTGATAGAGAACTTCAACTTTTGTAACTATAATTGGTAACTTTACCATTATTCGTTAATTAAAAATAAAGTTTTAGCATCCGATAGAGAACTTCAACTTTTGTAACTATAATTGGTAACTTTTTCATTATTCGTTCATTAAAAATAAAGTTTAACCATCTGATAGAGAACTTCAACTTTTGTAACTATAATTGGTAACTTTATCATTATTCGTTAATTAAAAATAAACTTTAAGCATCCCATAGAGAACTTCAAGTTTTGCAACAATAATTGGTAACTTTTTCATTATTCGTTCATTAAAAATAAAGTTTAACCATCTGATAGAGAACTTCAACTTTTGTAACAATAATTGGTAACTTTATCATTATTCGTTAATTAAAAATAAACTTTAAGCATCCCATAGAGAACTTCAAGTTTTGCAACAATAATTGGTAACTTTATCATTATTCGTTAATAAAAAATAAAGTTTTAGCATCCGATAGAGAACTTCAACTTTTGTAACTATAATTGGTAACTTTATCATTATTCGTTAATTAAAAATAAACTTTAAGCATCCCATAGAGAACTTCAACTTTTGTAACAATAATTGGTAACTTTATCATTATTCCTAAATTTAAAATAAACTTTAAGCATCCCATAGAGAACTTCAAGTTTTGCAACAATAATTAATTGGTAACTTTACCATTATTCGTTAATTAAAAATAAAGTTTTAGCATCCGATAGAGAACTTCAACTTTTGTAACTATAATTGGTAACTTTTTCATTATTCGTTCATTAAAAATAAAGTTTAACCATCTGATAGAGAACTTCAACTTTTGTAACTATAATTGGTAACTTTACCATTATTCGTTAATTAAAAATAAAGTTTTAGCATCCGATAGAGAACTTCAACTTTTGTAACTATAATTGGTAACTTTTTCATTATTCGTTCATTAAAAATAAAGTTTAACCATCTGATAGAGAACTTCAACTTATGTAACTATAATTGGTAACTTTATCATTATTCGTTAATTAAAAATAAACTTTAAGCATCCCATAGAGAACTTCAAGTTTTGCAACAATAATTGGTAACTTTTTCATTATTCGTTCATTAAAAATAAAGTTTAACCATCTGATAGAGAACTTCAACTTTTGTAACAATAATTGGTAACTTTATCATTATTCGTTAATAAAAAATAAAGTTTTAGCATCCGATAGAGAACTTCAACTTTTGTAACTATAATTGGTAACTTTATCATTATTCGTTAATTAAAAATAAACTTTAAGCATCCCATAGAGAACTTCAACTTTTGTAACAATAATTGGTAACTTTATCATTATTCCTAAATTTAAAATAAACTTTAAGCATCCCATAGAGAACTTCAAGTTTTGCAACAATAATTAATTGGTAACTTTACCATTATTCGTTAATTAAAAATAAAGTTTTAGCATCCGATAGAGAACTTCAACTTTTGTAACTATAATTGGTAACTTTTTCATTATTCGTTCATTAAAAATAAAGTTTAACCATCTGATAGAGAACTTCAACTTTTGTAACTATAATTGGTAACTTTACCATTATTCGTTAATTAAAAATAAAGTTTTAGCATCCGATAGAGAACTTCAACTTTTGTAACTATAATTGGTAACTTTTTCATTATTCGTTCATTTGGTGTAATCGCCGTTTCATTTGGTGATTGATGTTTCTCCAAGTAATGCTCATTGTACACGTTAATAGTTGTACATAATGTAGGTTTGACCTATAGATTGTTGTAAAAACTAGTTGAACCAATGCCAATCTATTTTGGATATTTATATTTTAACGAACTGCAATTTTTACAGATGTTGTAGTTAGAGGTTTCAAATCTAAATTAACTAAACCTAATCTTGCCTAACCTAACTTAACCTATTGTAATCTAAGGTATAATATAGGTTATGTTAGGCTACACCGATTTATCCTCCCCTCTTAAAAAAAGTAAAATAGTTAAACCTAAAAATGTAATTAGTTTTTTCTAAAACAGCTAGGAACGATTAGTTTTGCGATACAGGTTTTGCGACAACATATAAATTTCTTTTAAAAATCTTCATTTATTGATTACATACAGTTTAATGATAAATACCTTTAATAATATTAAGATTGTAGAGACAGTAGGTCTGGGAGAAAGACAGAGACGGGGCGGGGGAGAGGGGGATCGAGTTGCACGACTGAATTTGCATAGGGCGGAACTGGTAATGACATTGGTGCTGTAGCGTGACCTTTACTTCATTACAGATTTATTCGCCACTTACTTACATTGAAAGTGTACTGTAACTGTCATAAAGCAACCTCACTTTATCTTTCTAGACAGTTATTTTCTTGAGATTACTATTATTATTGTTAAAGGTTTTGAATATCAGAGATTCATTAGAAGATAACAAACTTAACGTAATTTCAATTTAAATTTTTAACCGTTATTTTGGAGGTATCTTAATCAATTTTTATTGTCTTTTGTTGTGTGTTTGTTTTTGTTTTATTGTGTCATAATACTATTTGCAAAACCTTTTCAATCCATTTAAAAAAATATATTTGGACCCATTGTTTTTACAATTATTGTCCATATACATTAGAAAAAACATCTTTGCAGTTCGTTACAAACTTGATTTTTTTATCAGATTTGTGGGGATTTAACTTTAAAATGCGATATCTTATTTATTATTTAAAAAAATTTAAGACATACGCGGGAGCCTTTTTGTTATAGCAAAACAATACTTACAATTTAAATAAATAACATTATTATAAATTTCAAATTACATTACTTTTAGCAATAATGGTTAGAGTTTAGAAGGAAGGTTTTAAACGTAAAAATGTTATTTCCGTTTTTGAAATTGTAGAGATTACAAAACGAGTAACTATAAATTATTTATGTATTTGTTTCCCGGTGTTATTTGGAAACATTCATTTAACCAATTTCAATATTTGTTTCCCATCTTGTTATTTGGACATTCGTTTCACCAATTTCAATATTTTTTGTTTCCCTTCTTGTTATTTGGAAACATTCGTTTAAGCTATTTAAATAGTTGGTTTCCCGTTGCCATTTGGGAACAATCGTTTAACCAATTTCCATATTTCTTTTCCTTCTTGTTATTTGGAAACATTCGTTTAAGCTATTTAAATATTTGGTTTCCCGTTGCCATTTGGGAACATTCGTTTCACCAATTTCCATATTTATTTTCCTTCTTGTTATTTGGAAACATTCGTTTAAGCTATTTAAATATTTGGTTTCCCGTTGCCATTTTGGAACAATCGTTTAACCAATTTCCATATTTATTTTCCTTCTTGTTATTTGGAAACATTCGTTTCATTAATTTCAATATTTCTTTTCCTTCTTGTTATTTGGAAGCATTCCTTTAAGCTATTTAAATATTTGGTTTATCGTTGTTATTTGGGAATATTTGTTTCACTAATTTCAATATTTCTTTCCCTTCTTGTTATTTGGAAACATTCGTTTAAGCTATTTAAATATTTGGTTTACCGTTGTTATTTGGGAATATTTGTTTCACTAATTTCAATATTTCTTTCCCTTCTTGTTATTTGAATACGTTCTTTTTTAATTCACACCAAAAATGGACCGTATGATGACGGCAGGTAGGGTACCAATAATATTAGTTAAGGTAGTTAACCAAAATACCTTATTAAAAAAGTTACATGGTGTGTACTCTGTAATTTTTAAATAAAAATATAATGTGTTGACTAAAGTATTTTGCATATAGTCGTAAGTTTCTTTGTATAAGTGTGTGTTAAGTAGTAACGTTCAAACACGTGTACCAATCATAACATTTAGTAATAAGGTTTATTGCAACTAAGTTGTGTGTAGAGGTTTTAATTAATTTTATTTTCTGCACTGTTCCACGACAAGGATACTGGTGATCCAACTACAAATAAAACGACAGTACGAAGTATTAAATAGAAAATCGCGTACGAACACTTAAAATCTTGCTAGGCACTGTTTCGACAAATTAATACAATGGTAAATTTTCAAGAGTACAATTTATAATTTATAGAAATCAGAAATTCGTTTTAACGATTAACTTTTTTCTAACTACTACAGTTCAAAGCAGTGTTTCCTTCCTTTGTAAATAACTATATATCATTTATTTATCATTTACAGAAGGTAAACCATACATAAACGTGTATATAGCGTGTCTTTCAAAAGTAAATTAAAACTTTAAATGGTTGTGGTTTCGTTATTTGTTGTCCAATTCCCTGCAAAAAATCTTTTATTTTATTCAGATATAATTAGGATTTATTAAAACACCAACTGTTATTTTCATTCTTATTTATATGTTGCCGTAGCAACGAGTTTTCTCATTTTGACTAATTTCAAACAGGAATCTAGTAGGTGCTAAACTTGTTAGTAGTCTAGTAGTTTATAATTAATCGATTTTTTTTATTCCATCATGGCTTTACCTTTAAAAATATGCATAGCATTGAATCAGTGTTATTATGAATGTGAACGGAGTTTATCAGCTGAGTTAAGTAAGATTTGTACTCCTAACTGTTTGAGGGACGAATCGTGCAGTGTAGTCGCGTATAAAAAGGTTTTTAGTAAGGATTAAATAAAGCAATAAACCTAAAGTTTCAAAATTATTTTAATAATATAAATGAGCTTCAATTGTTTCGCCTTGCGGCATCATCGAGCAACAGTTGTTTCGCAAGGCGAAACAATTGTAGCTCATTTATATTATTAAAATAATTTGGAAACTTTAGCTTTATTTAATCCTTGAATATGGAGTTTCAACAAGAAATATCTGCTATTACATTAAAATTGGTAAGTTTTAGTAAGTTTGAAACCACCGGATCCGTTGGAGATATCAAGAGGCCCGGAAGATCTTCAATCGTAAGAGATGTAATTGCTGTTGCTGAAATTGCTGAAACCTCAAATGAAAAATAGTTTTGTCAAATAATACTGAATAAGGAGGAAAGACTACTGGTTCTCTATCTTAATAATCCTAAGAATTAATCATTTGACTTTAATTTTTAGTTTTTTAATTAAATTCCGTTTAATTCCAAAGGAATTTATGTACTTTATTTTGTTCTATGTTAAAAAACAAATAAATTGTAGTGAATTAAAGTTTTTGCTTACTTTTGAAAGACCCAGTATATTATAAAGGTATAAATAATATATTATAAAATATTGATAATTTAGAATTTTTGACACAAATAATAACGAATATCCGCCTACTATATTAGTTTATCTTTATATTTCTATCAGAAAGTGGGAAGATTACTTACGGCTGCATGGATTGTTTTCGCCTTGGACACCTACATATCCACGGTCTATAGTAAGATTTGTTGTAAATTGTTAAGTTTTTTAACAAAATTAAAATTAAAACAGTTATCTGTACATTATTTACAAATGTGTGGTATATACTAGAAAATTCGCTTCTCATAACAAAATTGTATGAGTTCTATAGTATTTTTTGAACTTAAAAAGGACAATTTTATAGGAAAATATTTGTAAGCAAGTTATTTAAGGAAGTTTGAGAGATAGAAAGACAGACAATTTTTATTTTCCATTCACAATTTTAAGACGAGTATGGAATAAAAGAAAACAAGTATTTATTTTTTGTTGTTGATATTTTAACAGGTTGATATTTTATTCAATTTCGATACAATCACTAAATTTATCAGAAAACCTCAGTTTAGCTACAGCTGGAGGCCTATAACATCATACCCGCACTGTTGAGAAATTAGTTAAAACTAAAATGAAATTGAAATCAACATCGAATAAAGGTTGTCCGATGATGCCGCAAGGCGAAACTATTATTGTTGCTCATTTATATTATTAAAATATTTTGAAACTTTAAGCTTTATTTTATCCTTGAATATGGAGTTTCAACAAGAAATATCTGCTGTTACATTAAAATTTAAAAAAAAGTTTCTATGGAATTTATTATCATTGTTGTGAAGAATTGTTGTTTTAAATTTGATTTATAAAGATATATTTTAGTGAATAAATACAGTAGGCCTATTCCTTGAATAACTGACTGAGCAAAGCGAGCTATCATTTAGTATTTCATTTGTGTGTTTAGTACAAAGCTACAGCAAAACTGATCATTATCAACTTTCTAGGAATAAATTTCTTTGCCACATAGCCTACATAGGCTACCTATATGTAAAGTTTAAAAATTTTAGTTTTTAAAAAAATGTTACTGTCGCGGGACGGTACACAGAAGTGAAAATAATGCAACTTACTCTGCACGCTACTCGTAGTGCAGTGAGGAACTACATGGAGACTATCTAAATGTAGGCCCAGATATTGCCACAGAGATTTTTTTTTTTATTACTTAGGAGAGGTGGAAAATCTTCAAAAGACAAAGGAAGACATCCGATCTTCCCAATAGTGTGAGATTCTTACTCACTATAAACCAACTTCCTTCCTGTTAGTATCCCTATCGCATAGGACAAGGATTCAGGAATGGTTTTCCATGTACCAAGCTTATGGCTCTTTCCATGGACGTGTCAAAAAGATATGGTGAAAAAAAGCAGAACATTATGAAACCACGCGAAGAGCGAGGCAAATCCCTAGC
The DNA here is from genome assembly GCA_963513935.1 of Aphrophora alni. Lineage (NCBI taxonomy): Eukaryota > Metazoa > Arthropoda > Insecta > Hemiptera > Aphrophoridae > Aphrophora > Aphrophora alni. The sequence continues at coordinate 92,661,471 of OY740767.1, forward strand.
TGGGACAGAATCCAGGTAGGGAAAACCTCATGACAGATCATGCAGGATAAAGGATGGGATTACCTTACAAATACCTTGTTAGTTATTTTAATATAGGATTGCCCTACATGCATAATCTTCTTCTGCTGCCTACTCAAAACTGGAATAACCCTGCAAAAGAGATGTGCTGCATGCAACCATGTGCTGATAGCTGTGCCTGCAACAAAGTTGTAAGCAATAACTTCTGGGCTACTGAAGGTCTTGTCTCATGTATCTACGTTTCCCCTACCTCTTCTGAAACAGATTTGATGGCAGTTAGGAAAATGTCACAGTGGTAATGATGTGGTGGGCATTATAGGGCCAGCAGGTGGTCTGTCATTGGTTAGGGACAGCGGTGGGTGGTTGTTTGTGTTTATCAGATGTTGTTTTGGATCTACCAAGTAAGGAAATCAGTGTAGATGTGGGGTGTGAGTGTGCCCCCTTGTAAAGGTTTACTGCTAAATATTGGATGTGTTGTTAAATAAAAGGTATATTCAAGTCTTTGTGTATTATTCTATGATTGGTGCATACTGGTGCTTTAGTCACTATTCTCAAAACTTTGTTTTGGAATAGTTGTAGTCTTAGGATGTGGATGTCCCCAGCGTGTCCCCAGACGGGAGCTGCATATGTAAGTATACTCATGAATAGCGACTTATATAATATGGTGAGCGGTCTCATTGAGAGAGAACTTGTTTTGTTGAGCAATGGGTACAGCTGGAAGAGTTTTATATTTACTCTTTTAAGAGTGTAGTTTATGTGGGCTGACCATGTCAGTTTCCTATCGAGGGTGACCCCTAGGTACTTGACTTGATCCATCCAATGTATGTTTTGGTTGAATAGAAGTAGTGGTGTGTTGTGTTTGATTGTGCGTCGTTTGGAAAGCAACAGAGGCTGGCACTTTGACTCATTCACTTTCTCTCTCCAGGTTGTGAGGCATGGCTCAAGGGTATTTAGTACTTTTTGTAAACTACTGTGTATTATATGTGGTTGCCATGACTGTGCTGATATCGAGGTGTCATCTGCATAATGGCCACATTGGTGTTTTCGGGTGTTGGAATGTCATTGATGTAGATGTTGAACAGCACAGGCCCGATTAGGGACCCTTGTTGGATGCCAGCCAGTATTGTTCTCTGTGTAGATGTTGTTTGGTCTACATCATCCCTAAAGTTACGGTCGGTCAGGTAAATCTAATGAGATGAATTATCCCGTCTGGGAAATTGTAGTGTCTTAGTTTATGGATGAGGTCATCATGCCACACTCTATCAAAGGCATTTTCTATGTACAGGAAGAATGAAACAGATGAGCGGTTTCTGTTGAAGACGTCGCTTACATGTTCAACCACCCTCAGCAGTTGTAGTGTCGTAGAATGTTTAGTTCTGAAGCCAAATTAATCCAGCCTCAGGATGTTGTGTGTATGTATGTGCTCATTGATACGCTTAAGCAATACTTTCTTGAAGACTTTGCTCATAGTGTTCAACAAACTTATAGGTCTGTATGAGTCTGGCATGTGTTTATCGTTCCCTGGCTTGGGGAAAACTAATATCTTCACCTCCTTCCAAGCTGCAGGGAAATTTTGTGTGCAGAAAATGGCATTGTAAATGTTAGTGAGGTATCTTAGCGCCTTTTCCGATAAGTTTTTGAGTGTTGTCTTCCCAATGGTGTCCTGTCCAGGAGCGTTCCTGGCCTTTGTGTGTGAAATCACCCACTGTATTTCTGTAAGCAAAGTTTTATGTATGGGTTGTTGATGTGGATAGTGGGCGAATTGGAGTGTGTTTGTTTCCACTAAATCAGTGAAAACAGGAACCGAAGGGTGAGAGTTTGGTTGAAACACAAGCTCGAGGGTGTCAGCAAAGAGATTCAACTTGTCATCTGGGTCACCAACTTGTCCGTTAGGTCCAACTAAGGGTGGATAGCACAAAGGTTCCCATGTACAGTATTTAGCTAAGAGCAAAACTGGTGTATCAGTAATGTTCAGCTTTGACAATTCCGCCTGGAAGCCGTCAGCTCTAAAATTTAGTATCTCCTGTCTAATTCGTCTCTTGAGACGATTTATTGTGATATGTGGAACACATTGGTTTACCCCCTGTTGGAGTGCCCTTCTTAACCTATTGCGATGCTTAATCAGCTGAAGTATGTGTTTTGGAATGTAAGTGTGATGCCCGGGCTGACATTTGATTGATACTGCAGCCTCCGTCACAGTTGGTTTGCCGTTGTCAGTAGAGAGACGGCAGTTTTTACATCATGTGGCATTCGAACATCCAAGACTTCAGTTAGGAGACTATCTAACTGCTGGTGGAAATAATCACAATTAGCGAGTTTGTAGTTCAATACCCGTCTAGGTTCCTTCGTTATGAGGTTTCTTGCAAGAGCCATAATGACGGGATAGTGATCTGAGTTCAGCTCCCTATCTATGTGCAAACGTGGCGCCACAGTTAGTCCCGAGGGCACAGTCAAGAATGTCCTCTGTGTTGTGTGTGCTAGTGTGTGTTGCCTCGAGTGGAGTTAAAACAAGAACATCTCTTGTTTCTATGTATTTGTGCTCGTGTTTGTATGTTTACAACCCCAGCGTGTATGTTTTAAATTTAAATCCCCCGCAATGACAACTTTGTTTGAAGTAAAGAGGAGGAGTTCAATGTCCTGAGTGTTAATTGTGCCCGAGGGATTAAATGTAGCAAATAGTGTTGTTATGCAGCCGTTGAGCTCAAGCTTGATGGCTGTTGCTTCAACTCATATAAGTGTGGGCAGCAATAATTCTATATGTTTTATGGTCTTATGCATTATTATTGCTGTACCACTGTGGCTCCTATCTTATCTGTCAGTGCGGTAGACTTTGAAATTTTGAATAGTGAATTTATCGTGTGGCATTAAGAGAGTTTCTGTGAGTAAAGCTATTTTATAGTTATTCCTTTGCATATAGCGAAGGAGTTCTAACTTTTTATGTTTAATGCCATTGGCATTCCAAAACAAAACTGGCAAATTACTGTCCATTATTGACTGATTTGACGTATTGGAGGAAGGAGGAAGAGTTCAAGTGTGGATTGTATCCAATCCGTGTTGTTGGGAGTGTCTGTCTTGACCATGATTGATGAGGAGGGTGCCTCTTCTGTCTGTGGTGTTGGTAGTGTTGGCTATGGTGGTGAAGCAGCTACAGGAGTGGGGAGAGCCGCCACTGGAGCTACCTTGGATGGACGTGGATGGCGTTGGACCCTGGGCCTGATATTCGCCTGCTCCCTCGGTGAAGGACAGTCCTTAGCCTTGGGTACCAGGGTTTCAATTGCCGCAGGGGCCTTCACTACCTCTGCCACAATGGTTGTAGATAGTGGTGTGGGTGTTGTGTTAATGTGTGTCTTTTGTTTCGATGATTGCGCATAAGACAAATTTAGACATATAGGTCTGAAAGGCAGTCGGGGTTGTGTATTGGTCTTGGTGTTTTGTTGAGGTGTTCCATCACCACTAGCTCTAGACCTTTTCGCCTGGAGCAAGCTTGCTCCCCTTTTGTGGGCTTTGCATCCACGATAACTTGCAGTATGCGATTTCCCACAAAGGTTGCACTTGAAGTCCTCGTGAACAGTCGTGCATTCTTTAGAGGAGTGTTCCTCCCCACACTTCACACACCGTAACTTGGCCTTACAACAGCTAGTTGTGTGGCCAAATCTCTGGCATATAAAGCATGGAGTGGGGGTTTTAGGAGCCCTGTAGGGTTTGATGCGGGCTCTCATATAGAGAACCTCTTTTATTTCCATCATATCGCTAGCATCCTTTTGGGATTTCAGTTCAGCTAGGAACATCGGAAGAGGTTCCTTACTAAAGTGCCCCACATTTGCGATACCTTCAGCACTCCGAACCCTCTGCTCTTTATGTTGTCTTCGACTTTGGTGGGGATCATCTGCTTGTCCACGCCTCCGATTACCACCTTGTATGTGCGTTCGCTATCAAGGCGGTAGATATGGTGTGGGATGTTTTGCTTCTCCAGATATCTTGGTAGGTTGACGTAGTCACCATACGTGGATGTCTGGAGTCGCACTCCATCCTTAACTTTCACCGCAGTGTAGTGGTACAGTTTGTACTCGGTGTTAAAGTTTTTATATATGTCGTGTAATCTAGGCCACAGAGATAAAAATATACACTGATAGTTTACGTAAAATTTCTTCTTCTTTTCAAAAGGCCTATGTATTGGTGAGAGAAAGTTAGTGCAATATTTTTGTGAGCGTGAGATAATACTTACATACATATATACATAGGCTTACAGTTAGTGAATTTGGGGTCCAATGATATACAGGCTCTTGTCACTGCGACACAAATTGATCTTTTTTGACTTACAAAAAAAATAATAAATACGCTACTAGCTTACATACATATAGTGAAGCGTGACGGGACAATCGTCCGTGATTCGAAACGGATTTTGAGGACATCAAATCGGTTTTTTTTCTTCCTCCATACAAAATTTATAGTATTTAACGCGTGCTAAAAGAAGTTTTCACTTCACTAACAGCCAATAGTCTTGGGTTAGATTCCTTTCTTGCATATTTCCTATCAATTCTGTCTTGCTCAACTCTTGTTCTTTTCCAACTTTCACGCGATTAGACGGGTTAGGAGTATTTATTTTTTGTTATTTTCTTCTTTTTTTATATAAGGTGAACACCGATAGGTTTTTTGTCTTTAAACAACAAAGTGAGCCTGTACTTTGCTGAAGTATTAAAACATCTCAGGAGTGGTTCACAAAGCCACTGTACTGTCTCAAATTACATACAGAACTTATTCATTCCAGCTTTAAGGGGTGGGGGGAAATGTATGCTATATCCTATCACGCTATAACTCTTGGACGGATCCTAATGCTTTGATGAAATTTTGAGACCGAGTCATATCAGGACATTTTTTTAAGATTTGAGTTCACGAAAAAAAAAAGATAATTTATTTAACATTGTTTTTACTACCGTTGCTCTACATTTTTGTCTGAATTGTACCTTTTTTACAAATGTATATTCTTGAAATAATATATATTTGTTCTGTTACATGATAGTAGGTAGTTAACTGATTTCATGTACAAATGTGGTTTATTGGTTCAAAAACAGATAATGAAACTACAAAGTGTTCGATTCCTTATACAATTCTAAACAATTTTTGGTTCCGTATATTTTAAAGAAAAACTGTTTTGTATTTAATACATGTCTCTTATACTTATATATTTTGTCTTTCTTAGCTTATTTTTGAACATCGTGAAATTCAGCTCATATTGTCTTTTATGACAGTTTTTATACAATAAATATCTCAAGACTATTTTTTATATTTAAAATTTCTTTTCCTGATTTTATTTTAATATCTGCGAGTAGATTCTGACATTATTTCATTTCAACATCCATTCTGAAGTTATTGAAAATTAAAGACGAAAGTTAGTGTTATTTCAAGAGCATTGTAGAACTAAACTGAGTTATCATATTAGACCTATTGGAATGTTTTGGCTTAATACGAGTGTTAAATACATCGAAGTTTCTTTACGCCAGGAATCATAACTTTCATAGAAGATCAGGCAATAATCGTTCCTGTGTCTTATTCACGACTTGGATTAAGTAACAGGAAAATTGTAAGGAACTTTCTTCTCTGAACCGACAGTAAAGCAACAGTAATGGTAAAAAAAATCGTGTAATAATAATGGAGATAAAATCAATTTGATCGTTTAGATTCAAATGCAGAAAATATATTTTTGGATGAGTTCTGTTGATCGACCCTTGTTTGTGCAGTAGGACATCACCCAAATAGGTCATTTAATTTCACTAAATCTATGATCTTTTTGACAGTGATGTACTTTAACATTTGTTATTATCTTCTCGGACTTTTATCTAATTTTTATTAAAATTAACTCAAAGGTAACCTTATAGTGCATTCGTTACTATCATTTAAAAAATGCAATACGGTGGAGGGGAAGTTATAAAAAACTGCTTAGTAACTTATATATCTCTATATTGGTTTACCAGTTCTTGATCAGATTTTAGTTAAAGAAAGGTTATAACTCGAAACTGAATTCAAATTAATAATGTAGTTCAACATTTATTGGTAAAAACTGAAATGACTCTTGAAAATTAAATGTAATTCAAAATTCCTATTCATAAATAATAATAATAATAATATTTCATTAAATTGTAATGGTTGTATTTACAAAATAATAATGGTTTCTACTTATTTAATTTGAAAGTAAAAGAGTAACTTTAGTATAGCGTTTGCACCCCGCTCATTTTTAAATGTTAAACACTAATGGCAATGTTTATAAATATTTACTATATTGATACAGTAAAAGTTTATTTCCTATATTCTTAATTGTCATTTTTATGTTTGTGCCAAGGACTTTAAAAACGAATAATCTATCTTGATATATTTCTCTTCTAAAGACCCTACATTGAACTGTCGTGCTGCCTAATGCTTGGCGCAATGTTTAACAACGATCATGCTATTAATCGAAAACTTAACAATCAATTTGCATACTGCATTTATATTAAATGTTGAGCTTGACTTATGAGAAAAATTATACAGTATAACAAACACACAGAACACAATTCTCATACAAAAATACGCCTCAGTATCACTTAGTAGTAATACTTAGGCGTATTTTTTTATGAGAATTGTGTTCTGTGTGTTTGTTATACTGTATACTGCATTTAGCCTACTTGTACAAGATATATTTATTTTTCATCACGGGCAATTTTATTTATTTATTAACTCTAAATATATGTTAATGAAAAAAAAAAGTTTAAAATGTTTAATTATTATTATATTTTAATAAAAAATATGTATGTATGGCAGTTGCTTAACTAATCAAGAATGTCTTTCACACTGTCCACTTTTTAGTACATACAAAATTCTTTGGAAGAAAGAGTATGAGTTAGACATATAGGATTAATAAGCTACAAATAATCAAAACATACATAAATCTCACATTTAAATAAAAATGAATATAAAATTGTTTAAGCTTAAAAATATATATATATATATATTGCTCTAAGTGTAACTGAATCATTACAAATAAATAGAGAGACAATAAAAGAGTGTTATGCATATCCATATCTTAAAACTGCCACACCAACACAAGTCGTATATTTTGTTAGATCACTTCAAAAATATATTCAAAATAACCTATTGAACATTAAAAATTTCACAATTGGAGTTCTTTGGCTAGATAGATTTTACCCAATTTAATATCTATATTAACGGTGATTTTTGGACGTCGATGGTTCATTAGAGCTCTTTCTATTATATTTCTCCACTATATTAAAGTCATCAAAGAGAAGTTTTGTAACAGTAAAGATAAATGTTTTTGTTATTGATTTTCGAAAAAAACAGCACTTGATGTGATGATCTGAGTGGTGAACTTGTCTTATGTTCTCAGTTTTTGTAGATCATCATAGTATACTTCTTATGGGATCTCCTTCGAAACTTGTATCGTAATTAATTTAGGATCACCAAACTGCTATTATCATTTAGTTTACCTTATGAAATTCGTGGTATGACAAACACCACCTCAAGAAATGTAAAAAAAAACTTTGAATAGAATTCACCCAGAAAAAGTAGCCTGAACTTAAATAAAATAAAAATATATAATTGATTATCTTAAACAATATTGTAAGGACATGTAAAACGTGTTAATAAAAATAACTTCTGAGACACAATGAGGTAATTTCCGAAGATAATTGAAAATCTGTAATAAACAACCTGTGCAGACATTAATTTGGTAATACCAGAAAAATAATGTCTTTCTAGATATTACCTTTTCTGCAAAACGTGTTACAAAATGATTAACTGTTCGAAGTTATATGCTAACCTAGTTTATTTATAGATATAAAATTGAATTTCGGATGTTTAGATTTTTACGATACTGTAATTATAAACAAATTTAAGTTACCAATAGTAGACTTCTAATCTTTAATTTTGTATATTTTTTGAATATAGATTTTAATCCTCACGAATAGGGCAATAATTAATAACTCAAACAAAACATTTTTGAAATTTACGTTTGGAAAGTTTTCCGGATGAATTTTATCTTGAAAATTATAATTTGTTTCTCACAATACTTAGCCTACTCTTCAATGAAGTCTGTACGTAATTCAACTAAACAGCTACAGTCTGGCCAGTCTAGGATGGCGTGTATCGGATTAGTAGACCCTTCATACTCGCACGCGCAAGGACGGACTGCCAGACAATGTCTGGGCGAGCTACCTGTCACTCATAGCAAGACGCCTAGTATGCTACTACGATTATTTATAAATTTTAGAATTGTTTAGTTACGATTATATTATCGGCAAGTACATATGAAATTATAAGAACACTAAGGGCAAACTTGACCATATTATATAGGCCTATAAAAAAACTTCCTTTCTGCGTTTCGGAACTTATTTAAAGTTTGTTTTCCAGGCTTGAAACTCCCAAAGGCCGCATTAATTTTTTTGGTTTGTGTGTGTGTTTTTTTGTAGGAGTTACTTTGTCAGGACAAGAACTATTTAAAAAATCTGTAATGATAAAAAATGTATGATATATTTTTTAAACGTTGCTTAAATAAAATAATTTTATTACATAAATGTTAAACTTCTTTAAATAAACACTTGTTATACACCATCGTTAAAGTCTCTTTGTTATAGCGTATGCAGTATTTTAAAGTAGGCGAAGGATTGCGTAACTATTACAATATATTCTATAGTTATTTATAATAGCTATTCTTTTACAAAACTAAATTTCAAAGGTAATTTTATTAATCCTGGTAGGTATCTAAAAATTTGAGTAAGTTCCGTTCAATCGATGTTTAGAAATATAAATACATCCAGATAATTTAATGGTGATTGAATAATAATTTTTGAGATACTCTATGGCTCATTTTTTTCAGATCTCGAGTAAATATAATATGATATCTTATGTCAACACATTTCTGATACTCAGTCAATACTGTATAGAGTGTATAGTTTAGCGGCCTACATCCAACGGACATGTTATATTTGGAAAACGATAATGATATTTAACTGGTTTTGATTTGTTTGAATAAATGCAGACGACAAACGACTCGCTATGAACTTCACGAATTTTTCAAGGTTATGTTTCAGACCGATAATTTCATGTAAACTTGGAATAGATCAAAAATTATCTGTACAATGTATTACTCGGTTTCATATATCCACAGTATTAAATTCAGATGCTACGAAAGGCGACGCTATGGAAGCGTACAGAAAAACGAAAGAAACATACGCTTGTAAGTACTTGTTATCATATGGAGGGAAAGGGAAGGGAAGGATGGTGTTCTTATACTGAAAACTAGGTTATTTTTCAGAGCGTTTTTCAGATTACATTTTAAATTTAGATTGTTGAAAATTTACTTTTTATCTATATATCTATTGCCAAGAAAATGGGAAACAAAATTTGGTCAAGTTTAGGTTAGGCTTTCTTTTTAGTGTTTTCATTTAAATGCCTAAATGTACCAGTTACTTAGTTTTACAAACCTCAGTTAAATGTAGGTTTTTATCAATTAATTATTATTTCAATTATATATACATTTTAAAAATTCTAATAGAACTAAAACCTAACCTGCCCAGATACCAAAATTGCAAAACAGCAAATTTCACTGTTAACTAACAATTTAATGTGATATCATGGATACTGATTATTTGATTTCTAGGGTAGATTAAGTTATGTTTACATGTCATAAAACTATCGATGGCTTACAAATCATTGGATTAAGTTTTGCTATTTTTTGTTTACTTCTATATTATATTTTTATAGAAAAATCACTTGTAAAAAATTTAAAACTCAATTCATCATATCATTTTAATTTATATATTATTATAATGTTGTCATGTATGTCAATATATATATATATATATATATATATATATATATATATATATATATATATATATATTATTGAGCTATAGACCTAGAACATTGCTACAGCTAATGTAAAAATGATCACCTGATCAGTACATATTTCTACTTGTCCATAGAAAACTGTCCATTTGTGTATGAGGGCATATTGTTTTAGGCTGTGGTAATTCACTCAGGTAAAGGGCTGCAAGGTTTACGGCAACCATGCCCAAGTAGAAACCTTTGTATTCATTTACAAATGGTTATTTTCTTTGTTTAGATGAGTTTATCATTAGTTATATTTCACTGAAATATGAATATGCTATTCCTATTAAACCTGCCTAACTAAACATTTACTGCTTTTGTTTTGCTACGGAAAATAATAGCAGGCCTAATCTTTGATTGTGAACAAGAAATTCTCATTAGACTTAATATGATGGGATTCTCTCCAAATATAAGAAGTGTAAATACGTCTTTCTTGGTTTTGTTAACGAAGTTAATATATAAATATGATTTTTTTAAATGTTTATTAGGAAAAATAAGTATTTTATCCAGTATAATTTATTTCTTCAAAATAAGTTTTATTCTGTCCTATAACCCTATATATGAGGGTACTTTTGTATTAACCACATACCAGCGATGAACCACATTTCAGTGTTCACTGCGTAGTTGGATTACTACCAACTTACTTATAATTTTAATAAGATATCATTATTTCCTTTAACGTCTAATGTTTTATAATAAAACACAAGTATATATATATATATATATATATATATATATATATATATATATATATAGGATATTAAAACTCATAGATGAACAATTATTGAGCCAATGATTGGTGGAATAATCATACCTAACCTATTTCTTTAAATGTAACCTAGTCTAACCTAAGTAATTTTAAACAATAATGGTTATTTAGTATTTCAACTACCATATAATTAAAGTTAGTGGTTTCTATCATCTGTAGTTATCTTCACCTTTATTGGACAATTAATAATGGTCTGTGATTCTACTTATAATTTGAAAAATGTGTGTAGATTGTGTAGATTATTTTAATTATTACACTGAATACATGTATTATAACATATCTTATGAAGATATAATGGTTATTGATAACATTATTTTTTTATTTTTTTTTTTTTAGCAAAAAAATTACCTCCTGACGTTAACTTAAAAGGCGTGTTTGCCTGTAATGAACTTGATCTAAATGAAGTTAAAGTTTATGGTTTTGACTATGATTATACATTGGCAGTTTATAAACCAGCAATGGATTATCTGTTGTATAACTTAGGCAGAGATGCCCTCATAAAAAAATGTAAGGTAAGTAAGCTAGGATTCAAATTTTAGTAAGCTACTTTTGTGAAGGTTTTCATCATCTACTAATGATTAAGAATCAGTTATGTTTACGACAAACACTTTTATTCAAAATATAGTCCTTTATAAACTTAATAAACATCTTCGGTTTTACATTAATTTACAAATTAATTGATAACAAAAATATGCAAACATATCTTTTACTACAATATCTTCCCAGATAAAATTGTTAAATAAATGAAAGTCGAAAAAGGAACCATAAAAAATGAAGGATAAATAATTTCATCAGATTATAATCCAATCTAATGTTGTATATATTGTTATCAATATAGATGTTACAGCCAAAATAACTATTCTAGCTATTATATATAATATCCAGACAGGATGTAGCCACAGCTAGTGAACTTGGCCAAAGTAATTAATGTGGCTTCATTTATCACGTTATGCAGCCATTATACATATACTATCTTACTGAAGTCAGTGAATTTGATAATAATACTGTATTAATCACTTTATCTTATGTATAATAACGGTTGATTTTGGGAAAAGAAATAAAATGGAACGATTTTGCATTATGTTTAATATTTTAACAACTCAAAATATTCCAACAAAGTTTGTAGGAGACTGACTAACTCATATTAGCTATTATTCATAATGTCTAGTCAAACTGATTAATATTTGAAGATAATTATTACTTTAACCAAATCGCACTAGCCATTATGAATAATAACTGGTTAGAGTAATTAATTAATCACTTTAGCTAGCGAATGTAGTAATTATATATAATATTCAAACATTATACATAATAACTGATTAATCAAAATGACTGTAACATAGACATAATGCACACTTCCTCAGGAAAAAGAAAAACCATAGAAATCATGGTTAATCATATTAATAGATCAAATCAATTTGTATCTTTAAGTTTTTTTTAGCACTAGTTATTATAAACAGCGTCTCTAAAGATTGTTAATAAAGTTTCAATAGTGAAACCTTTAAAAAAAAGTATCACACCATTGTTAAACTGGTCAAATCCATATGTTTTGAAGGAATCTTCATTTCAAGGGATGCCTCATGTCAAGTAGGCACACTGTTCCATTGTACAAATGGTTAAACTCGAAGTTTTAATTTAGTTTATCTTTTAATAGTATATTTCATCATTTGTACCGAAAGTGGCCTTTTCTCAGTGCAGGACGAAAGTTCACGGGAACATTGATTTCACATGTGAGGCGAAGCCGAACACAAAAATAATTTAGTCATGCACCGGAAAGAGACTTTTGGGACGAGTTGTGAACGATACTTTTCATCATACTGAAAAATTAATACTACTGCACAAAGTAGGCAGTTTCATTTATTTAGACTTTTCTGATAGATATACTAACATCGCTTCATCACTTACTTGGTTTAATGTGATATTTTGTTTCTTACACCAATCACCAAACTTGTTATATTCATCCTCATATTTAACACGAGATTTTCCTGGAAGTAAATTGTCTGTTACATCTACAGCTTCTTTTAATTACTTTACTCATCGGGCAGTTCCATAATATTATTTAAAACAATATCTATATTCAAAAATAAAATCACTCTAAGTAATATTATTCCATAATAAACTTTAACTCAACAGTTAGTATTTGTTTTTACGTTGCTATGAGAATGATGATTCTAAGCAGGATCAGCTGTTTTAATAGTTTAGGACTGAAGAGAAAAAACACTAGCGCATACAGTGTTAAAAACCGTAAATACAGTCCAAAAAATTTCTGCTCTTTCATGGAATTTCCGTAAATTTGAAGAACATTTCTTCATGAAATTATTTCTGTAAAACTGCTTTTTCGGAAACATTGTGCTTGTTAGGTGTCAAAATTCATACAGGGCAACATAAAAAACAGTGTCAGGGCAGTGCACTTGAATTTTTGACACGTTACAACAAAGACGGCGATGACTTTCTGAGCCAGTTAGTGACCAAGGATGAGACTTATAAAACCCCTGAATCAAAACGACAATCGATGTAATGGAGACACTCATTGTCACCGGAAAGACTAAAGCTAAGCAAATCTTCACAACTCAAAAAAATCGTGTGCTCAGCATTCTACTGGTGGATTTTTCACCACGAGGTGAATAATGATTATTGTGAAACGGTTAGGAAACTGTAACAAACAATACAGAATAAGCACCGAGAAATGTTCACAAACGGTATTGTTTTGATTTATGACAATATTCGACTTCACACTGTGTATATGACACAACAACTTTTACAGGACTTTGCAGGGGCGTAGCCAGGGGGGCACAGGGGCACTTGCCCCCCCAAACCAATTAATTTTGGGTAGAAAAATATTAACCTACAGAACAAATTTATTCTACTACATCAATACTAGGAAGCAAAACAGCAAAACTAATATTGACTATTATTTTTGTGAAGCGAAACTAAGAACTGCGGCTTTACGCCCGGTACTACAGCAAAGCTAGCATCTGAGTGTGACCACATTGTATTCATAGATTCTCGCACTGTCGCCTACCCCTCCCGCCCGGCCGAATGGACTCGTCCATCGGCATCACTGCATTGACAGCGTTCGTTCGTCGTGCGTTGCTGTGTCCTGTCTAGTCGATGTGTCAATATGGCGGCTGCGTGAGTGTCTTGTGATACACATTTTTGTTGAAATGATCTCTCGTATGTGTGTGTGTGTGTGTGTAACTGATAGTGGAAATTGTGTTTGTTTCAATTATCATGTCTCAAGTAAACCCTGGAAAGCAGAAAGGGACATTAGAATAATTTATAATTAAGAAAAGTAAACCTTCTGACACTGGTGAAACTAGTGGACAATGTGGTCAATGTTAATAACGTTAACATCATTGAAGCCACCTGCATCTCGTCAGGAACTGTCAAGGAACAGAATAATGTGAGTGTGCTTAATATTAATGACATTTCTGATGTATTATCAACACCTAAAACTAACATTGATAACAATGTAAAGTACCAGATTTTGACCCAAGATAGTTTTATATATTTAGAAACATTTAAATTTCCCACAAAAAAGAGGGGTCCAAAAACAGATGTCATTAAATATTGATGGAATTTTATGTAAACATAACATTGTTTTTTATTTGGTAAAAGTACATCTCATAATGCTGCTGTTAACACTTTGGTTACCCAACCACTCACAAAATGGAAAAAGGCACTTGAAGTGTTAAAAAAACATGAGACTAGCACTTATCATCAAAATAGTGTCTTGGATAGTAACACATTCAAAAATATTTATAAAAATAAATCCTGTGATGTTTTACAAATGACAGACAATGCGGTTGTAAAAAGGGCTAAGGAGAACAGAGAAAAGCTCAATTCAATAGTGAAAACAATTATGTTTCACGGTAGACAAAATATTCCCTTACAAGGATATCGTGAAGGTAGCTGTTCAGACATTCTTGAAGATGATTAGGAGGAAAGGCGACAAGGAAATTTTAGAGCCATGCTCAAATTTAGAATAGATGCCGGGGATACAGTTTTAAAAGAGCATTTCAACAAAGGTTCAAAAAATGCATTATACATTAGCCCACAAATCCAAAATGAGCTCATCTCAATTTGTGGCAATATAATAACAGAAAAGATTATTTTTGAGGTAAAACAATCGTCATATTTTTCTATTTTGTGTGATGAGACTACAGACGTAAGTGGAATTGAACAAATGTCCCTCAGTGTCCGCTATCTAAAAAATGATATGACTGTTGAAGCGTTTCTGACATTTGTACCAGTTCAAAGCACAACAGGAGAATACATAGCCTCTGTTATTTTAGAAACCGTTGCAAAACTTGGTCTTGATCTGAATAAGTTACGAGGGCAAGGCCTATGACGGGCTGCCAATATGGCGGGCCAATTTAAGGGTGTACAGGCAAGGATTTCAAAAGAATACCCGCACGCTTTGTACACTCACTGCTGTAGTCATGCATTGAACCTTGTCATTGTATCAGCAACAAATAGCACAGCAGCGTCTAGACATATTAAAAATATGTTGGCTACAATCAAAAGTGTTATAACATTCCTGAGGCATAGCAGTTTTCGAAGAGAAGTCCTAAAAAAGAATATTGAGAACTGTCCTGACAGCCATGCTCTAAAAACTGTTATAGGGCAGTTTTGTGAAACAAGATGGGTTGAGAGGCACACTGTTCTGATGGATTTTATTGCATTATTTGATGCAATAATATCTTCACTCGAGGAAATCAGTGAGGCAAAACCAGACTTTGGTACTGCTGCTTTATTAAATGCCCTCTTAAATTCAGATTTCATAACAAGTATGTTTGTCTGTGGTGAAATAACTGCCTTGATGTTGCCTGTTAGCAGGTTTTTGCAAAAGAGACACAGAGATCTAATATAAGCTCAAAAATATTTAGATGCACTAAAAGCCACTCTTATTGAAAAGAGAAGAAGTGCAGATGAATGTTTTAACGATATATTTATTAAAGCAGAAAATCTGGCAAAGAAGCACAACATCGAGATGTCCTTACCGAGATGTCTGTGGAAGGCAGATTCATAGATCAAATGTTGCACAAGAAGACGCAAAAGCTTACTTTAAAGTTAATGTCTATATTCCATTTTTGGACCATTGCACATCTGAATGTACGTCAAGATTTGGGGATCATTTTAACCTGGTCACGAAGCTGCAGTATGTGGTACCAAGCTTCCTTGTAAAAGCAAAAATGGACATCGCCAAAAAGTCTTTGAAAGAAATCAACTTTCCAGATATTGACACTCTAATGCTTCAACATGAAATTGAAATCTGGAAGAAGAAATGGGAAATAGAAGAAAAGGAAGTTGGTAACATCCCATCATGTCCTCTTCATACTTTACCGTTCTGTGACAATGGTTTATTCCCAAATATAAAGAAAGTGCTTGAAACGTTAGGTGTAATTCCTGTGACTGTTTCTGAAGGTCAACGCTCCTTTTCTACCCTTCGTAGACTTAAAACATGGATACGATCCACCACATCTGAAAATAGACTCAATGGCTGAGCCCTACTCAACACTCACTGGCAGGTGCCGCTTAGTGCTGAAGAAGTAGTGGAGCGATTTTCGAATTGTTCCAAGAGAAGAATGGATTTGATTTTTTAATTGAAGTTATATTTCTTTTCAAAAGACTAATGGACAATAAAAATAATTTCATATTGTTGAATTTGTATTTAGGATTGTAGAAATGACACTGCAAACAAATAAATAATACTGAAATTACACCTTTAATTGAGTAAGAGTGATTTATTTACATTCCATTATTCTTTTCTTTGGGCAAAAGTTATTCATTGTTGGTCATTAGATTACTAAAATACCGGTAGCTCATTTTTTACAAGATGTACATTATAGCCTATTATGTTCTAGTAAAACATTTTCCAACACCCAACAATTGCATAACTTTAAGTGCCAAAGTATCATAAAATATGATTTCTTGAGATAAAAAAGTTCAAAATTTCCCCTAATCCCCCGGGTTGTGCCCCCCCCCCCAATGTATTGTCATGGCTACGCCCCTGGGACTTTGGCTGGGATCAGTTCAACTACCCTCTTTACAGCCCTGACCTTGCCCCTAACAACTTTCATCTCTTTTTGCACCTGAAATTGTTCCTTGGTGGTTAAAACTTCAACAACAATGGCGATCTCAAAGAACATGTTACCACATGGTTGACACCACAGGCGACAACGCTTTATGAAGAAGGCATACAAAAACTTGTGCCATGCTAAGACAAGGGCCTACAAAATGGTGGAAGCTATATAGAAAAATAGTTTTGTTATGTAGATTTTTTTTGCAATAAATATTTTTTCTGTATCTGTACTAGTTTTTGTTTTTATAACCAAAGGGACCTTACTTTCTGGATGTACCACGTATATGCAGCATATAATTATTTCATAACATATTTTTAATATAATTTCACTTTTATAAATAAAATAAAATAAAATATAGCTTAATATAGATTTTTTAAATTTTTGTTTTTTTAATAAATGTAGCTCTGATTAATCATTATTAAAAATATTCTATGTAAGTTTTGGTTTTGTCATTTTTTGTAATACTATTGATTCTTGGTGTGAAAATTATCACATAGAGTAATCAGTCAGAATTCAAACTTAATACTATCCACTAATCAGTCCATATTTTGTAACAGTATCCACAAGGCATTGCTGAACTTGAATATCATCCAGGATTTGCTGTGAGAGGTTTACACTATGATATAGAAAAAGGTCTTCTTATGAAAATCGACTCCTTTCTTCAAATACAGCTAGGGACAGTGTATAGAGGGTTAACACCAGTTCCTAATGAGGAGGTCATCAAGCTATATAAAAACAAAAACATACCATTAGCTTATGTTGAATCTCATGGTAAACATGCTCAGGTAAACAACATTTCAAAAGCATATTATATTAACTATTTTAGTGAGTAATTAATCATAATAATATATTGGACATAATTATTATGCTAGACTTTTTGTAATTCATTACTTACATTATATTTTGATGTTTAAAATTTATTGTTAAACATTTTTCTAATAGAAAATCTTTACTAATATTATTCCAAAATTATAATTTAATTGTAATATGTAATAGCTTTTTCCATTTATGTGTGATAGCCGACTTATATAATGAATTAAAATTTCCTTCTTCAATCTTCATAGAAAAATATGCTCAAATTTTTGTTTTCATCTTGCTGACCAACATATAAATAAATTATAATAATGAAAGAAAATTCCACAATAAAACACTAACAACACAAAGACTGTATAGTTATGTTTATTCTACCTTATGTACATTTCAATACCACTGCTATCATCTTCAATGGTACAATTACATTGGTGAGATACCTCTGAAGATGAAAGCAGTGGTATTGAAATGTACATAAGGTAGAATAAACAACTATACAGTCTTGTGTTGTTAGTGTTTTATTGTGGTTTTGGGAAATTTTCTTTGTATATTCAGCACAGTGCTCATATGATCAACGCATAAATGTTCATAATTTTTAAGTTGTGGAATTTTCACATTTAATAATGTCTAGATAGATAAGCTACATTAAATAAATAAATATATTACATAGTAGGAATGAATATACTACATCCCATTGTTCTGAAACAAAATCAGGGCTTCCATTAAATGACATCAATTAATTCTTTATTGTGGAAGTTTCTATGGGTTGGCATTTACTTACTCCTTTTATTACAATATTTCTTGTTCGTTTTCAATTCTTAGAATCCAACTCATTTGTAGTGAAACATTATTTGACAAATAAAAAAAAAAGATATATATATATATATATATTTAACATTTAAATTTGGATCCTATGACATAAAAACTATTATTTGTTCAGTAAGTTAACCAATCGTAGACCACGTTATATGCTCCTTGTGTAAACGGACATTTTATACCTTGAGGTAAAAAAATGTTTTCTGTTTTAAACCATGTTTTTGGGTTCATATATATAACTTATATTTGAATAATTTTGTATGAAATAATTTTTTTTACGAAAATACAATGAAAAACGCTCATGCAAAGTGGCGGATATATCCTCTTGTGGTCTGCAAAGAGTTCTATGTTTTTATCTCAAATTTGGGAGTTGTATAAAAAATTCAAAAATGTATTGTTTGTAATGTATTTTAATTATTTTATTACACTTACAATTACAAAACAAAAACATTTTCAGAATTCACATTTTATTCTATATTTTGTAAAAGTGTTCTTAGTGTTCATGTTAGATTCTTCATGAAACTTTACTTTTAGAAGTATACTGTCTTGGTATGATATGCTTCGAAACATGAGTCTGGGTGTAGATAAGGCTTGTCAACACATGTTTTAAAAAAATATACAGTCTCTTTACATAACTTTTTTTCGTAACAAACATTGGAACTTCTAAGGAACCTTTAGGCACTTTTCCAATCACATGAAGTTTTCCGTTCAATATTTGCAACTGATTTTCTTGTGGTCATTTGATTTGGAGTCTTGATTTATTTTTCATGTAGTCCTTTACCAAATCTTCAATAAGACTAATTCTGAACTGCTTTTGAGACAAGTTTTTGGTTGTGTTCTTCGGATGTGCTAACTAATCTGTACAAAAGGTAAGCTTTGATAACAGAAAATTCCAACAGCCCGAAAAAACCTTCTTGTACCATTTTTTTGTTCACCGCATGAACTGGTAACTGGAAATAAAGTGGTAACTGGTGTTGTGGTTTGGTTGGTGTAGCTGGTGTATCACTGAAGAGGACGGACGACCTTGTTGTTGAAACGCGTCTGATACTTAGGCGTATTTTTTTTATGAGAATTGTGTTCTGTGTGTTTGTTATACTGGAAATAAAGTGATCACTGTGATCCACATATCCCATATGTTGTATGTAGTCCACGACAGCTTCAGGCTTCAGTATAAGTGGCTTATCTAGGTATCAAAAATTCAGTATTGAAAATTATTATGATAGAGAAATTTCTTTTGAAGGGAGTTCCTCAAATTCTGGGTTTAAATTCATAGTTCTGAACCAAACATGCTGTATTTTATTGATCAGGATGCTAAAATTGGGATTAATTTTCTCTAAAATATGAAGTTTGCTTAACTTGTTTTAGTGTAAAAATGTTTTGTATAGTTTTTGTTTGTATATCATAAAGTTATTGTATTTAATTAAAAAGTTTGGTCATGAACATCATTTCTTGTAGTTGGTTGCCTGTTGGATATATGTTTATTTGAATGCTTATTTAAACATGCTACTTTTATCAGCACCCTCTATATTTTTATTTCTAATTTTATATTTTAGAAATGTCAAGGCAGTTTTTGAGTAAAGGGAGAATAGGATTTGTTGAGGGTCTTTCTTGTCTATATTTAGACTGTCTAAAAATGTAGTAGTTTCTGAGATATTGTAGATAATGGTGTTGATATAAAAAAGAGACTCAGTTAACTTATGAACCTCAGATAAGATAAACTACTAGATAAGATAAACAAATATTATTCTACTTACGCCTGCTCATCCAAAATTGCATTATCAATGCATTATAGGGCCGTTTCAACTATTTATTCAGCCATGGTCACATGCGTTATTTTCGGTACTATATAACACACACACACACACACACATATATATATATATATATATATATATATATATATATATATACCTCGTCAACATTGTTATAAATTCACTTAAAACATTAGTACATATTAGACAACATTTATTACACTGACACAATTACATACATTTAATTTCTTTAAAAAACACTTGTTTAGTTTATACGGAAATAACTTTACATAATCGACTGTATCCGGCTGTGATTAAAACTGTACTGACCCGGTTTTTTGTCAATCGCCCTTTGCTTCTAATCTCGATAGGAGATCGAATAATCCATTCGACTGGAAATTTTGTTTATCATTTCCTTCAAAATTTACCATTTTTCTTGTTAATTTTATGATATGAGATATTATAAATAATTTAACCCTAAATATATTATAAATTGTGAAACCCAATTTTTAAAAGACTATAGATTTAGTTCACGTCCAAGGTATTATGTCACACTGGCTTTGTGAAGAAATTTGTTGCAAGCTTAGTGTCTATGCTAAATTCTGTTGCACTTTCATTGTTTGGAAAAAATGTTCTAAAAAACATTTTAGTGAAGAAACTCTTGGAAAACTGTTTCAAAATGGTGGTATAGGACATTGCACAAGCACAAGCACATTTGGTGCTTCCCCTTTTGATCTCTAATAGTTTTACATCCATTATACTAATTTTTTTGTTCAATAAATTTTCCAGTTTAAAAAATGGATTAAAAACAACCTTAATGTCAAAGACCACTTTAACAGATGTTCTTATACAGCTTATTAAAAAAAGCTATAACAATTCTAACAACATAAATTTCAAAGAAAATTTAGTTCTGGAGTTAAAACTTTCAATTTAAAATACAATTTTATCCACCAAATGAAATAAAATAGTACAAAAATTTTCCACAAAAAACGCTTTATTTGTTCAAAACAATATTTCAATGCCTAAGTTATCATTCTCAGTCATTACAATCAGAGCTTTTAGTGAATCTGTGAGTATTAAACCAAGGAGTTTCAGTGTGAAGAAGGCTTGTGTAGACCTACATGTAAAAACTGAAGATGATGAGATCTTAATAACAAATGATTGTTTTGATACAAATAATGTGTTTATTGTGGAATATTGTGTTTTCTTTTATTTGATTACTAAAGTTTCCACAAGAGTTGCTTACATCAAATGAGTATAATTTCATTATGAAAATAATTATATATTTGTATATGTATAAGAAAAGTTTGTTTACCGTCTATGCAGTTTGAATATTGTTATAGGATTTAAAAGTATTGTATTAATTTAAATTTAAGATTACAGTTTACAGATTAAAGGTGAATAATCTTTGATTGGTTTAATTTTAATTTTTTTTTTTTTTAGAATTGGACATTTAATACTTTAATTAAACTGCTTAGGTCATTGTTATTGTTGGTTAAATCCACTTGTTGTTATCTTGAATATTAATGACAGATATTTTTTTCGAAATAGTAGTAAGTTTCTAAACTCTTATAATAACATTGTTAATAATATTGGGAATGATATTTAAAATATTAGATTTATAGAGTAATAATTCTAGGTATAGAATAGTAGGGAGTAGATCTTTAATTATTTTTCTTCAAAATGTTAGAATTCTTAAAATTGTTATATTTATGTGTTGTAAGCATAATGACAACTGCCTATCAAATGCCATGAATATTAAATATTGAAGTGCATATTTTCTTTTTGTGTATGATGGTCTTTGGGGGCTGTGCTGCCTCTTGCTTATCAAAGCGCAAGGTAAATAATAAATACAATAAATACAGTACTACATGTGGCATTGCATGGCCTGTGCTCAGTCCCTGTCATAGATCTCTGTCTACTATTAGTTCAAAATTATGTAAAATTATTAGTTTAGCATGAAACAAATTATTTGGTGTTTGTATATCTTAGAAATCATATTTTTAGTTTGTTTTTTTTTTGTTTAATTAATGGTGACAAAGTTTTAAAATAAATAATTGATATTTGAATGGCAAGCATTTAGTGTATATACAATGGATATCTGGAAAATAAACTATGATGGATTATTAAGGAAAAATATGAATATACTTCCAAACTATTTTTATAACTATTTGATGTAACACCTTGTACTATTTTTCGACATATTATTCACCATTTTTTTTTTTTTTTTTTCACTTTTAGTGGTAAAAAATCATTATATTTACACCAAGTGGGACTTTCTGCCACTAAAAAACCTGCTTCTTTTTTCAGGAGCTTATATAATGATTTTTTTCATGGGTTAGCTAAGGGTCATTCCATATGAAATCAACCAATAAAACAATTAATTTGGTCCTTACCCCTTTAGATTTTGATAATTTTTGGTACACTTATTGTACACATGGAACAGATGAAAAATACAAAATATAAAAATTTTTGGGCTAATAGTTTTTTAGTAATAGCCGTTCAAAAATGTCGAAAAAATGTATTTTTCGCAATATTCCGATACATTAAAAGTGCCATAAATTAAAAACTATTTGGTCTAGAGAGCTCAAACTTGTTATATTCTCTTCAGGTTTTAGTGGTCTTTAACCTGATATATAACATAACTGTCTTCCATCAACTACAACTTTTTTCAAAAAAGTTAAAAAATGTATTTTTGAAAATTTCAAAAACACCACTTTTAATTTTTTTGGAAAAAATATATGTTATTTATATACTAATAGACTACCTATATACCAAGTTTCATAATGGACTTACAATGGACTCATCTAAAAAAAAAAATAAAGTATTAATAGAGGTCAAGCAAAATTACTGATAAATGTCGCATAAGATTGAGCATTTTATTAAACATATTATGTAAGCTTTATTTATTGAAATAACATCTAAGTTTTATAACTAAATAGTCAGTTATAACCTAACCTAACCTAACTTTAACACATTCTACACACATATCTCCTCGATGCTCTAAGCAAATATGTTTGGCACAGGTTACACACTGGAACCGGGTCATCCTCCTTTTTTTGGCTGGTCAAATTGCAGATATTTTTTATTGTTCCTGGTTCTCTGTGAACATCTTGAACAGGAGGAGCTAATTGGTCCAGCAACGTCTTCCATTTGTTGCTTGAGATTTCTAGACAACTTGGGTAGTTTTTGTCGTTCCTGGAAGTAGTGAGTTCCTTACAGATTTCCTTGGCAAACGCTCTTCTTCTCATTGGTTTCTCTTTCATTGAGATTGCTTGATGGACATAAGATTGCTAAATAACACAGGAGTTTATAAGAATGCTGTTAAACTTCCCATAGAATACACATCTTATAGTTTTCCTGGTACATGGCATTAAAAATGACATTTCATAAAAAATATCACCAACACCTATAGTTGAATTATAAAATTCTATGATAAAATTCTGGCTTTTCCACTTGCATTGACTGTTGTGTATAGAAGATCTACTTGTTTCGATTGTTTTTTCCTGGTTGTCACCATTGTTTTTTGACCATCAAATGAAAATTTTGAATTGCCAGGTTTATCTTTTGTGAGCATTTCTGTAGGTATCTCTGGCTTGTCTCATCTCATTGTGCCTACAATTGTCAGTTTGTACATTTCTAGCATCATTTTTGCTAGAGATACTGATGTGAACCCGTTATCACGAGTGAGGTTTCTATTACTGTTGTGCACTGGTAGTGGAAGCTTCCTGACAAAATACGTAGCGAAGGGGGTTGTGTTCATAGTTTTGACATTATACAGGATTGCATTTATAAGATATTTTGTTTTGACATCACACATCATAAATTTATATTTTATCGTCGTACTTTTGTTGGGTATATACATTCTAAAGGCACAGCGACCTCTAAATGCTAACAATTCTACATCAATCATCAAATATGGTCCTAAAGTGTAAAATCTTTTGCATACTTCAATAAGCTTTTGAAATACTTCCCTGATCGGGGCGAAATTGTCATTGACACGTCTTTGTAGTTTTATCATCAAACTGAAGACAATTTATTTTAAAAAATCAAATCTTTTCTTACTCATTGCAGATATGTAACATGAACCACTAAATTTCGTATCAAACAGCTCTTCAGAACTTATATGGTTGTCTTTTTGAGCTGCAGTCAAGACTAGCAGCCCAATAAGAGCTTTTAGCTCAACTAGGTTAGTTTCCTATACAGTTGCACTTGGGATACTATATTTAGACGGTTGCAAAAATATTTCTTGGTTCATAACCTGCAGTATTTTTTGAAACATTTCATCATTTGCAAATAATAAGAATAATTGGTTTAGTTACAATAGTTGCATCCTCTTTTGGCTTCTGAGTGAAATGAATCACATTTCGAGCTGGTGTACGAGTTCTTCAGGGCCCTGGAAGTCTAGCAGACCATTTATGACCATTTCTACGTTTCAAATTTGTCTTTGGAATTTTAACAATATTTGGATGCATAACTTGTTGAGGTTCAGTACGCTGTACACAATTATCACTGTCGCTATCTTGACTCATACTAGTTGGTGCATACCTACCTTGCAAACTTGACATTTCATCATTAGAAGGGTTATAGTCCCTGGGTCCATGTCAGTATAGTCTGTTTCAGTGTCTGTATTATGCTAAGAAACTACATCTCCTCCCTCTCTAACATGAACCATTTCCCATCATCAACATCACTATCTTATTGATCACTAACATTTCTTTCTAGTTGCTAAAGCTTCATTTACCTTAAAACTGGTGTTGAGAATATCACCCATTATAAGTAAAATATATTAAACACACACTACAATGCATACACAATATTTGAAAATCTGAAAATGAAGCCAATAACTTGCCAACAAATCAACTAACTTGACATGTGTCCGCAATATTGCAACCATCAACGATGCTTAGAAACAGAACTTACTTTCTGGAAACCTTACGTAATTATATTTACGGGACATGTAACAATGAGCCTTTTGTAAAAGAATATTATACGTACGTTAGGTCCTTCAGCAGCATTATAAGAGGATCAAACATTATGAAAGATTTTTGATTAGGTTTGATTGAGTTTGGATGTCATACATAACCAACACTCAATATGTTAAAATATTGTTGAAAAAAGAGCATAAATTAGAAGAAATTTAGAATTTACTGTTTTAGAGTTAAATTTTAATTTAAAACTCATTGTGTTTGTATCCAAGTCACTCTTTTTTATATAATGAAAGAACAATAATGTTCGTCTATGTGACTTTTTTAATAATAAAGTAGTTACTTACTTTATAATCATATGACGCGTTTCGGAACTCGTTCCATCTTCAGAATATCGCTTTGCTGAGGTTGTTAAAACATTAAAATAAATTATTACACAATATATCGCAACACATATACACATATGATTATAAAGTAAGTAACTACTTTATTATTAAAAAAGTCACATAGACGGAC
Organism: Aphrophora alni; assembly: GCA_963513935.1. NCBI lineage: Eukaryota > Metazoa > Arthropoda > Insecta > Hemiptera > Aphrophoridae > Aphrophora > Aphrophora alni. The sequence continues at coordinate 92,687,044 of OY740767.1, forward strand.
ATTATTGTTCTTTCATTAAATTTTAAATTTTAGTTTTACAGCTTCTATGTCACTATAATAAAAGGATTATTTGTTTCAATTTTTTTAAAAAAAATTGAATATACTAATCTTTATAAATAAAGACATTAGGTAAAAAGTTGGAAAGGGGTCATGTGAACTTTTTGTTCTATTGACTTGAGGAGGACCTGCCATCAATTTTTTTTGGTCAACAATGTGAAGGAGACCTATATAGAGTAAGGTCATGCTGCTTCAATACAGCTTGACTTAAAAACATAACTTTTTGAAATGTTTGAAAAATGAATATCAAACTTATTATTACTATAATTTATAAGTTATACATTATTGTTAGTCTAATATTTAACTAAAAATACCCTGTAATTTGTGTATCTGAAAGGATACGCAGATTGTATATTCTTTAATAGGATAGAACATATCCATTTCGCTTAAAAGTAATCTTATAACATAAAGTATAGCTAACATAACAAAGTAATGACCAGTTGGATGGTATACTCGTATATATAGCTACACTTACATACATTCATGAATGTACTATAATGAAAGTTCACAAAGATATTCATGTATGATAATTAACAAAAATTAAACTCTTCTAGTATGAGAATTAAAAATCTGTATTGCCATGCATGCTACTTCAAATGTAGATTGCATAGAGAGTAATGTACAATCCCTATCATTGATAAAACCCTCGAACTCTGGCTTAGGCAATATTATCTTATGAAAACAAAACTTTCCAAACTGTGTCAACACTATTTTGTAAATTTATGCAAATTATCAGTAGTGTTCGGAAACTTTATTATCAGAGCTACACTTTCTATATTTGTCTAATCACAAAATAATTGTATACCACTTTATTAATTACTATATAATACTTCAATTTTGTATATAATATTAATTGAAAGATATACATGGAGGGAAGTGTCAAACACCTAACTCCCGTGTTATACATGGAGGGATATACCTAACTAACGAAACAAATTAATGCAATGATCAAGTTGCTTATTCCAGCAACAAGATATTCAGCTTTTTCTGTTATACAAAAAAGCCTTTTAACTTGCTGAACCGATGAATCACCCCATACAATAATTCCATAGTTCAGGTGTGGATTTTGATAAGTTGTTAAAAGTTTGTAAAGACTTCAGTAACTCCTGAGATGTCTTAATAAAAATCCCAGAGTTTCTTTACATATGTAATCCAACATTATATATATATCCAAATTAGTCTATTATTAATGACTAAGCCTAGATATTTTACAGAATCCATCTCTTCGATTATATTGTCATCCAACATTATAATGTGTCCTAGTTCTGCATTTTGATTATTTAACTTAAATTATCGAAATTGAATGTTAAACTGTTTTCTATAAAATACTGACATGTAGTATTTAATTGAATATAAGCTTTTTTTTTAAAGCTTAAGCACTACTTGATCTTATATTAATATCTTCTGAGATACTTTTCTCTTTATATTTAATTTATAATTATTTTAATTGTCAGTACCAAAAATATAATCTACTATAATTTTGTTAGTTAATATTTTAGATAGCCTTCAATTATATTCATCGAAATAACTTTAAAATGGATGACGGTATGACTAAAACTGATATATTAATGAAGAACAATAAAAGAACATCTTTAAGAATATTTAGCGTTTTAGAATTTTTATAACACAAATTTTCATATCTTGAAACTTTATTGAAATATGAATGAAAATACAACTTTTTGTATCCTTTTTAGATTTTTTTTTCATTAAATAACAGACTACTATTTATTTATAATTTATTCACAATTTAATAACCAGCTTGATTATGATTTTTACAACATAAAACATTATTATGATTCTATATCAAGTGCTTCTTGCTATGTCATCTACTGTAGAATCGAGCAATCTAGAAAATGATGTCTTTGATGTTCGTTTCCCATAAATATATAAAATAATTTTCTGAAATCAGATTTTCTGGAATTTTTGATACCCATCCACCTTTTCACTCTTCTATTATTAATGTTTCAAAAATCAAATATTTTATATAAACAGCTTGCCACTTATTTTTTGGACTAAACTAATTCTTGACCAGAAATTACAAAATTATTACTAAAGACAAATCTTTTCAGGTGAAAGTTACTTTCATTTCTTCAGTGTAGCAAAGAAACTTTCTTGGAACATCTTGATTTATCATGCAAGGGGCCATGGTTTAGGATATAAATTAGATAACAAGCTCTTGTATCATTGTACAATGTCAGCAGCCACAATTGCAGCTATTAAAATAGAAATGAATGCCTTTGTACTGCTATTCTCCATAGAGGAATACACTCGTGTTAAGTGTACGTTGTTATCTGGGAAATTGTAAAAGTTCCGCTCACTAGTATTAAATTTGTGACAGTTATATATGCTGTTGAGAGTAATCTAGAGTATAAACAATGGAATCTTTAATAAATAAGATATTGGGTTCTATTGGAGTACTACTTAAAACAGTGTCACCAAAATATTTGTGTACTAGATAAGTGTAACTTAATTACACTTACTACATGATGTATGGAATTTATTTAAAATTTCTTGCAAATGAGAGTCTTCATTTATCCCCATTCATTAGAAAAATTTAAATCCCATTTTAGAATATTAGTTGCTCTAATTATAAATTCCCTTCGTTTACCAGAATGCTACCTTGAAGAATCCCAAAACTTTTTATTATTCATTCACAATAATTGCTCTGCTGGACAAATGTTAATTACATTATTATTATTTAGAATTACATTTTAAAGATGTTGAATATAAATATAATCATTAAAATGGTTTACTCCTTTCAGAAATGACCTTATAAAGTAGATTATTTTTAACTTGACCATTTGGCATTCCACATGTATGTTACGCATTTACAGCAGTTATTATGAAATTTAGGAATAAGGTACTTTACACGTAGGTTAACCGATGTAGTATGTACAAGGTTTATTTATTTTAATTTTGTTTCAAAATGGTGACCACTTAAAACAGTCAATGCATGGTTCAAAGTAATGGATGAAATTGTCAATCAATTTAAAGATAAAAAAACACTGATCAATGTCCTTGGTTTATTTTCACTTTTTGTTTTAGAAGATCAAATATCTAAAATTGGTTAAAGTGATCTCAATTAAAATTTGGTGAAATATAAAGATTTATGGCTTAAACCAATATGTTAAATGGCAGTTTGGAAGTAATTAAAAAATACCAAAATAAATCTTGACTACTATTGGGTTTAATTTATAATTTTCCGATTTATTTTTTAACGTTAATTTTCTTTTGCGTATAACATGACATAATATATTGAAACATAACAAATTATATGATTAAAATTTTATTGATATCATTTGGTCTTGTTTTGAGATATTTGATTTTCGGAGATGGTATCCATGGTTCGTTTTATTATTTGTGCTGAACCAATATTTTTGAGATGGTAGTCTTTTTTTTTTATCTACATTTTGAGATTACATTTTACCAACATTTTTTCAAAATCTTTAAAACTGGTTTTGAAAAATTGACATTTTGTAGCAAGACGCTAATTTATTAAACAATCAAAGAATCTGGAGAAATTATTGACAAAAATTTTTTTATATGGATAATTTTAAACAACTTAATCAAGAACCATTTTGGCTATAAAACACACTGACAAATGGTAGTTATTCCCAGAACAACATTTCTATTCAGGAAGCCTTAACCTCGGATTTCCACAAAAACATAAATTTCTCCCAAAACCTAAATATATGAAAATAAAATTATTTAAAATGTTATAATTTTAAAAATGAAATTAGTTTAATCTCCTAGATCTGTCCTTAATTACAAGAAGTAATACAATGTTAATTAATTCAAAGTTACCGGTACTTGTGTAATTTATTTGTAGTTTAATATTGCACTTTCATGCCTCCACTCAACAGTTGCATCCAGCTTTTCGTCAACAGATTTTCCTTGTGTATTTTCAACTACTTCTCTTGGTGTGTAACTATATTGGTGTTGATAATGTCCAAATTAAATTTACAGTTATTATAATCGAAAGATTCATACTTGTATTTTCTCAATCTGAACAGTTATTTTAACAATTTCTAAATTATCTGATTTGTTCATTTCTTGGATTATCTAAAAGTTGTCCATGAAGTTGTCTTTTGTGGTAACCAATATTCCACTTGTCTCCTAGTAGTTTTTATTGACAGCAGAATTCTCAGTGCCGTAGAATTTGTCACTTTGTTTTGTTACATTGGCTTTATTAATTATTAACACATTGATATTCAACTCTGTCACTACATTCCTAAGTTTTTTTAGGGGCTCAAAAACCTATTATATTCCACTAAAGAATCACTACCTCACATTCAAGTTTATTCATACCAGGTTTAGTTTTGCTATGAAAAGAGCATTTTGCTTTGTCTTCCTCTAGATTGCCATTTCCATGTTGTAACTCCTTTAGCACCAGCCAGGTGACATGTGCAACTTGAGGACACAATAACTTTGTCCCCCATGTTTAAAAATATATTAATGGCTATAGCTTGGACTAATAGACATGCTATTTCCCTGCAGGCAGGAACAACCAGATTAAAAAAAAAATTTGATCTTACATTCTTTCCCTTTTCATATTTTAACATAAACAATGATATTGATAGTTTTTAATAGTTTAATAATAGTAAAAAAACTCAATAACATTATCATTGCTGAAAAATCATAAATTATGGTGCAATAAGTAGACTTATTTAATTTTATATGGATTTTTATACTACTTGTGTATTGTTTTGCTATTTTAAACCATTAATTTTGGCTTAAGTGTTTTCAAAGTTAAAAGCTGATTGAACTGAACATGCAGGTGGTATGTTGTGAACTAATAAAATAATATGGGATCACAGAATTACTGCAATCTCATACACATTTTGCAAATAAAAACTGTCAAAAGTTTATATCTATAAATCAAGGTCTTATAAATTAATTTATATGAAATAATTGGGTACCTAATAAATAATATCTGCATTAAAATAAAAGTATATAATTGTCATTCATCATGCAACTAAATTTATACAACAGTTTAAGTCATGTTTGACACCATGTATAAAGGTAATGACTTCCATCAATCAGGAATTTGTCATCAACTCTAAAATTTGTTTTATTACAATATTGAAGGAAACAGATTTCTTAAAATAATTTCCTTTAAAAATCACATGTTATTGAACCAAAAGAGGCATACCAGGACTCTCAATCTTGAAAACTATAGCGTTTGGAATCATGTTCAACTATTAGATTAGTTCTTTTACAATTTTTAAGGAAACCGATTTAGTTCAAATTTAATGTTTTCCAAAAACCTCATGTTATTGAATCAAAAGAGGTATAATACTCAACAGATAAATCTCGACAACTATAGCATTTGGAATAATGGTTAGCTAAAAAATTCAAGCTCATGACCTATTGCTTTGTCATCAGTACTGTAAATAGCAATTTTCACTTATTTTTCTTAACATTCTCAGTATTAAGTTCATACTTTCTGTGTTGTAATTAGATTTGAAATATTATATTCTTCAAATACCTCTCTTAACTCTTAATTTGTTGTTTCAACAAATTATTATTTTTATTCAATAATATTAATAACACAAAACAAATTGAGCTTCAGGGCTGATTTAAAATTATCTTTGACCTCCAAATGAGATAGTTAAATATCCAGAGGGAGAGCTTTTATCAGTTTAATTTGTTATTCAAAATTTGTAACAAAACGTATTTTTCAGCAAACAAAATGATTTATGATATTTAAAAAATGATTGTAAAAGAGATGTATTATTTCTTAGTTAAGACCATAGAACTTAATGTAAGTTAAGTATAAATCAGAATGTGTAGTTCCTAAACAAATAATTATTATAGTTCATAAGTTTCCTTGTAGGCTATAGTTAAGAGATTTAAGTTTATATTATTATTTTGCAGTATATTGTTCCAAAAATGGTGCAGTTGGCAGACCTGTTCTCAGTGCCTGAGATGAGCTTACTCTGTAATATTGCAGAATATTTCCACCAGCATCACATTGACTACCACCCAGAAATTTTATTTAGAGATGTTAAGGTGAGATGATTAGTTACATTAATATGCATACCTTTAAAAGTACGTCAGTTATGGAAAGGCTTAATAGTTAGATGAAAGATGTATTTCAAGTGTCATAATAATAATAATGGTCATAAATAATGGGCCTATACCTTGAATGTCTGAAACTGAATTAAAGATCTTAAATGTCCTCATCAAGTTAGACCTTAGGTTGCTCATAATAAATGATGCGCAATGAAACATGACAATTTTTGAGAAATATGTTACTTTTTTAAACTGCCCAGTTATATAGCCTGTGTTCAATGCTAAATAGTACATGAATAACTGTGAGAATGTATATTCGCAGTTAATACATTTATTGAATGAAAATCAGTAACTCGAATCCAAACAAGATTTTGATATGAATTTAATGTGAAAGAATTTTTTCACGAAATGCTTTTTGAAGTGGGGTGAAAAGTGGAATAAAATGAGTAATGTTTGCGATCAATTTGCTGCTCCAGATAATGTTGAGATAGTTAGTGCAGTGGTTATTCAAAGTCCAACTCATTCTTGTAGGTGTCATTCAACTTCTTTAAACATATCAGACAGAAATTTTTGACATATTCTATACTGTGACTTCAAATTTACCCATATAAAATTCAGTTTGTTCATAAAGTGATCTTAACGATAAAGAAACACAATTAAAATTCTCTAGTCAGTGTAATGAAATTATGTAAAAAAAAGCTGATGTTTTAAATACTAATACCAAAAGACTCCCTCTTATCTCAGAAAAAAAGAGTCTCACATAAGTCATCTCTTGTTTCCTTTATTTATTTATTATGGAAGATTTCTTGCCGTTCCACATCAGAGTTTTCCTTATAAATCTCTCCTATTTCCATATTTTATGTACTATGGCACTGTAGTCAGTGATATATCTATTGTGTGGCCAACAGATTGCACCAGGCAGTAACATAAAACTGTATAGGTTTTATTATTTACCTAAAACACAATGCTTATGTTTCTCCTTATTATAAAACCCTTAACATTTAAAACTTCATAACCTACAATTAATTCATACGATACTCTGATGATATTACATTCTATTGTACTAACTAGAGTGCTGGCTTACCAGGCAATGAAAGTTTGTTTGTACTCCAACAAATTGCAAAGAGCATAAGAAGAGGTTCCACTACACTTGCCATACCGTTGCACCACATATGATGTATGGTACAAATTGTTTACTTTGTCTGTCTGTCGTCTTTGGAATTCATTGCTAGATGTAGTTAAGTCTGTCGATTGCCATCTCCAGTTTTCAAAACTGTTGATATCTTATTTATTGTGACAAGAAGTATGTTTATTATTTTAGTTGTATGTTTATGTACAAATATTTATTAAAGACAATAATTCCAAATATAACATAATTTTTAAATAATTTGAAGAATTAGTTTGTTTTCGATTTTATATATTTACCTGTTTTATATTATTACTATTACTTTTTTAAATTTAAGTATACATTGTATTATAAATTAATTTTATGTTATATTTTTAATAATTGTTTGCAATTTTGTGTATTGAGATTAGGTGTCCAATAGTCCTAACCAATACATTTCTGTCTATGTACCTATTTCATTCAATTAATGAAAGCTTTTTTGTTACACAGTTGGTCATACGGTTTCTTGCCATTCTCAAGCTAAACAGTAATAATTTGTTCATTAGCAATAGTTCACAAATTGTCACTTTGTCTAACACATTTTTAAGGCATGATTTGTTTAACTGAGATTTAGGCAACAAATTTCCCATCATTAATAATATCTTTGTTTTATACATATTCATTTTATACTTCAAACTTCAGAATTTCTCCTTTATGCGTACATTTTGGCATCATCCAGTACATTTATTACCTCACATAAATAACTAACATATATTATGATATTATGAACAATAATCAGGTTTATAGTAAAACCTTTCTGATACGCAGATGAAATTTTTTTAGTTTAAAGTTAAATGTTATAAGCTAAGCTCATTCACTTGATGAATAATTTATATAAGAGATTCTACCAAAGCTTACTAATGTACTGTTTTAACCTCATCATTACTAAAGAAGTTAAATTTCGTACTAGATTTCTGATACTATAATATAATTTTCATTAAATTTCTGATTATATAATGTGTCTTTTTCACACGTTTCAAGTTTTCGGTATTTATAAAAAACAAATGTTTTAAATTATTTAAACTTAACTATTTGAAAAAAATAATCAAAATTATATTTAAATAAAAATTTAATAATTTTATTATTGAGTATATTTAATTGGAGACTCTCACTTTAGAAGATTTCAGTACAGCAACCTCATAGTGACATGGTTTTTATGGGAGCAATGCTTTCTCAAATAAAAAATTGAGTCCAATAAACAGTTCTTGAGGACAACCAAGCACAGGTTTATTAGAACTTTTTTAAATCCTGCAGATTTTAAATATAAAACATGATTTTGTGTATCACCCTTAGTACTTTGCTATCATATAAGCATTTTTTCTAAAATTAATAATAGCTTGAGTTAGCCTTTTTCCTTAATCTCTCAACTCGGCTTGATTTTTGACATATTCAACTTTCTTTTTTTTTTTTAGTTCCCAATATCGGTATCGGTATAAACATTAGGGCAATTATAATATTAATTTCAACAAATCATTTTTTTCTATTTGCTAATCTATTATGTAAGTATTACATATGTTTTAAATCTTTATAAATCTCATCAAATAACAATTTAAATCATAAAGAGTAAATTTAAATCAATAGGTTATTTATAAAACAATGTAATAACCATTTTCTCCTCTGTGATACAGAGACCTTGTTGAACCTCATTTTAAAACACATTAAAATCAAAACTCAAACATTAAATAAAATTTTGTAGTTGGTTTAATAAATGTTATATTTTTGAACTTAATGATTGTTTAAAACAGTGGTCACCCAATGGCTGGCTGCGGTTCGGATCCGGACCGCCGGCTAGTTTTGTGCGGACCGCGATGACATACCGATCAACGAAAAAAATAAAATAAATCCTAAAACAAAAAACCCATAAGAAACCCTTTAAACTCTAATTGAAATCAAATTATTAAACAACCGAAACAATAAATAAACACCAGCAGTGTAACCAAATTAGAAGGGAGAAAGTTATTCCAATGTACAACGCTTATATCGGCTGCGGGAGGTAGGGGTAGACGTAGGTGACTAGCCTTAACGTCTTACCCCTCCCCTCGCATTTGACCTTGAGCTAGCCCACGCTGTCTCACTGTCTCTGTTGACAGTCTTTGGTCAGATCGTCATTCGGTCTGGACTGAGAATTCTCTTACCAGTTACGCACTTTGTTTTGTTTTCGTGTATTCTTCAGACTTCCGTGTGTTCTTGTTTACGTTCTGTTTATACATTTTGGGTTGTTTTGTGTAGTGCAGTGGTTTGTGCCTTCTTATCTTACCATGGATAAGAAGAAAAGAAAAGTTAAATCGGAAAATAGACAGTTTCAACTTGAATGGACAGACTTATATTGCTTCACCATACCAAACCGAGTAGGAGCAGTACCGGTATGTTTAATATGCACTCAAACTGTAGCTATTGTTAAAAGTTCGAATATTAAATGACATTACGAGACTAAACATAAATCGTTTGAAGAAAAATATCCTGTGGGAAGTAATGTCTCTTTGCGAATTTATTGGACGCTCGCCAAACATATGAAGCCTTTTAGTGATGCTGATATAGTAAAAGAGTGCATACTGGAGGCAGGAAATGCTTTGTTCGAAAATAAAAAGGATGTGGTTGATACTTTGCTACATATTCCATTATCTGCTTCTTCAAGCACGAGGAATACTCAAGTTTTAGGAGAGGAAAGTTTCAAAACTTTGAAGGAAACCTTAGCCGCTACGGATTGCTTCGCTTTGGCATTGGATGAATCCTGCAACAGCACAACTAATTATTTTTGTGCGTTATCTTGACACCACCCATGAACAATTTCATGAAGAACTGCTGACTATTTTGCCGATGTCAAGAACAACTACAGGAGACGATCTTTACAAGGATACAATGGGCTATTTCGACAAAGTTGGCTTAGATATGAAAAAAGTGATATCGGTAACCACAGACGGCGCAGCAGAAATGATAGGATGCAGAAAAGGCTTAGTTCAGAGACTTAGCAGTGACCTTAAATGCAATGTAAATTTAATTTCATACCATTGCATCATTCACCAAAGTGTCTTATGTTGCACTCTGAATCCAAATCTGCAGAGTATAATGCAAGATGTTATCAAAATAATCAACTTTGGACGGATCAAAAAAAGACTTTGAAACGGACCTTCATGAAACTTAATTGGTGACCACTGGTTTAAAACATTTAATGATGTATGCATAATGTTTATATATTTATCACTGCTTCAGAAAATTGTGTTGCTTTAGGCATTTCACGTTTCCCACTCCTACTCATTAATTTCATATTTTATTTGGGATTTGTTGTAACCGTTATATTCCCACAATAGTATTTGTTCAGGAAATAGTATAGTAGGTCTTTATTTCTTGATTACTGATATACCACATAACATATTCTGTTACTGTTCATTTTAAAACTGTCATAGCAGTAAACATGAAAATTAATTTTGTCAACCTCTCTCTATTGATTTATGATCAGTCTTAAAATTCTTCAAAAGAAAATCATAAAAAATGACTACCATTCGCAATAATATGATATGAATTTTGAATCTGTTAAAGTGGAAAGACGTTTTTGAATATTGTGTTTGGACAGTGATGGTTAACTAGCTGCTAATAATAATAACCAGCTTAAATAAATATTTCTATTGTTGATATATATATATATATATGATTTTAAATTTTTTATATACTAAAGTATATAGCCAAAAATTGTTGTATAATGACTTAAAGTGTTAGAAAACTTTCTAAACATTGTATGAGAAATGAAGTTTTACTGGTAGGCCTAACTGTTTCTAAGCCTCTAAAATAGTGATGGTGAATAATTAGTGGAAGGGCTGTTAGTTATTATGGATTCTTGCCTCACTAATAACAGGAATTCAACCTAAATTTCAAACTTCTGTTCACAAAGGCTTATAAATCCCCTTATATTTTTCCATTTCAGTCCATTCACATGCAGTCCATCTCATAAAGAGGTTATTTAAAGTAGTACTGATTGTTTAACAAGTTATTCTCGCTATATTACTGGTTGATTTTAATCATTTTCGTAACAAATTTTGTTAGTTTTCAATTTGAATTATCCAGCAGTGGTTTGGTTTACAGATGATTTAAAAAAATTATGTTTACAGTTAAGGGATCATGGTAAAAGTTAAAATTACCATAATTGCGTGTACCTTATTATATATGTATTGAACAAAAAAACTACCTGCACAAAAGTCTCTATCTTAACCCATTTCCAGGTAGAAAAAGAGTAAAGGAAAAAAAACCACCAATTTTAGAAAAAAATACTTTTATATTATAAAATGTTCGAAATAGTCACCAAAAACATTTAGACAATAATAGAGACGGTTTTCAACTTCTCTTGTTAGATTGGCTTACAATATCAGAAGTAAAAATTATTATGTTTACTGCTAGCATTTGGTATTTAAATCCAAGTATATATATATATATATATATATATATATATATATATGTGTGTGTGTGTGTGTGTGTGTGTGTGTGTGTGTGTGTGTGCATGGAGTGTGTGTGTGTGTGTGTGTGTTAATTACAAGTAAAGCACAAAAGCTAGTAGTGGCTACCAGTCTCTCATTTAATTTCATTCCAGGCTCCACATAGGTAAAATGCTAACTAACCATGTGTGTTTGGATAATCCATGTTCTGTCCATGCACAACAATTAAAGCAGTCTTGGAGAGGATGAGTAAAATAAAGTTTCATTACCATTGAATTGCTTTCTCCAAGAAGAGGTTTCGTAGCCTCCAAATGACTTATGCAAAACTGAATCTCAATTTAATCTCCTAAACTATATCCTGATATTTTGAGTAATGCAACTTTTACCTATCTAAAGTGCATTCTACTAGATTTCCATGTTTTACTTGTAATGTATTTACATATATCTTCCATGTGTAGAAATATAGGCTACTTATTAATAACATAAAACACTTCTAGAATTGTGTGGGCTCCAGTCATCCTATCATGCATACAATTATTGAGAGGGATGTGTCACAGTATTTAGAGAAAACACCTGCAATTAGTGAAGTTTTTGAACGCCTTATCAAAGCAGATAAGAAGCTATTCCTGGTTACTAACAGCCCTTATAAGTTTGTGTAAGTATCATTTTAATGTATTTAAATATTCCGGTAATATTTAGTATAAACAGCCTTTGTTTATATTTAAAATTATGTTATATTGAATTTTAAATGTCTTCATTATACGTAGGTAAAAGTAATACTAATGAAAATTACTAGTAATACATTATCCATTTGCAATGATTTTAATTAGTCCTATTACTAACCATAAACATTATTTTACAAAAAATATTAGGAGACAAATATTGCATATTCAATTAAAAATTATGTTTAAAAATTTTTTTAATGTTAATTAAAGGTTATAAGAAAAGGACAAAATTAACACTAACATTATTGGATGATGATGGATCATTAATATTATTGAGATAGTTTATTTGGACATTTGCACTACCAATTACGTATAAATATAATACAGAATGTTTTGAGAGTTGGATCAACTCCGGTTATTAAGTGATATAACCAAGAACATGAAAATTTAAAACTAAATGTCTAAAAGCCTAGGCCTATGTTTAAAACTAAATTTAGTAATCTGAAGTAAGAATTCCAGGGCTAATGGAACTAGGCATGAGCTGTCAGAGTTACTACTGTATTACTATTTCTCAGGAAACCATAGATCACTATAACTAAATACTGTATAAATCAATGAAGTTAATCCAAAGATTTACATTGTCCCAAGACATGGCTGTCTACTAATAATAGGTTAATGACATAACTAATTTTATGGTGTAAACAACTCTTTATTTCCTTTTTTAACAGTTTATAGCATGACCTGGAAGTGACACCCTGTTGAAACTTAACTGGTAAAATTTCAGACTTTAAAGGTTTTCCCCCCAGATATTTGCTTCTCCTCAAATGAATTTATGATTTTCGAAGGAAACATGTTTGACTTTTTTTATTTACCAACTTGGCCTGATCAAATGTTCTATTTGCATTAATTTTTTTTTTTTACATTTAAAAGGCTCTTTGTTTCACCAATATACTTCTTATCACATTTACATTTAAACTCCTGAGTGTCATTTTATGATTTGGTTTTGACTATATGTTCCCTAACAGTGTTTAAAGATTTTGATTTGGAGATAGTCACTTAAGGAGCTAGAAATTTTATTCAAAGAATTAAAAGTGACTGTGATAAGCAGTATATGGGCACGACAAAAAGACCTCTTAATATAAGAATTTGTACGCTCAAAAAGAAATTGTGATTAGGCTTAGTATATAAATCAAGAATAAGTGAACATATTTAGATTAAAAACATAAATTTAATTGGAAGGAGAGTAACATTTAAGATTTAACTCATTTAGTGGCACGAGGCTCAAAATGAGTCGATGACGGCTACTGAACCAGACAGACCACTGTAAAAAACTCTGATTTTGCAACTCGTCACTAGGGTTACTTAAAACCATCCTATCGAAATAAATGTTATACCATTGTAAAGCTGATGTTTCGTAGATGCATATACATGTAATCAAAAGTTCATAAAACGCTATAAAAATATTTAATTAATTGGTAAAGTTTGGCGTGTTTTAGACAGAAACATGACGGTTGGCAAAGAATACAAAATGGAGTCTTCGTTTAGCACATTGTGAGAATAGGCTTTACCAACCATTTTCCTTGACAATTATACTGTTCTTAGTACAAATCTTTACCTATCCAACAGAGTTCGCCACATGTCAGAAAGACAAATCGTTTTCATTTTAGATTGTGGTCAACACAAAAAAACATTTTTAGAGCAAAAAAAAAGTTGTTTTCTTCAAGTCCACTTTACCCTAGTAAATGAATTCTTAGAAACATGAATTATACACCATTGAAAAGCTCATATTTCAAGCTTTTAGAGTTATGTAATTTGATTATCTTGCTACATTTAGACAAAATTCAATAATTCTTCGAAGTTTACTGTTTTTCCCGGCAGATACCATCACTCGACGGCTAATAACCTGTGACATACTTCCTTTCTTCTTTAGTCTATAAATAGCTTTATATCTCCCCTAGCTGACAGATGTTTATCTCTTTGTATAGACAAAATACAGACCTTTCCAAAGATATAAACCATGCAGTTTTAGTCAGTCATGTGTAGGATTTAGAACTGAGTTTCAAAGTGTACGTTGCGAGCCAAACCAATATGGCGCGCGTTTGTGTTCATTTTCGACATATTTGTTGTGATAAATCGAGTGTTTTGATTGATTATAAAAGTGTATTATATAAGTTTATATATGTGTTATTCTTTGTAGAATCTATTGTGTCTTATTGTTATAGTGAAATCTAGTGAATGTTGATTTAGGTGTACAAAACATTACTACCAAGGCGTTAGTGCGTAAGACTTGCATTTATAACTTATTACAGGTAAATGGTTATTTTATTTTGAAAATATTAGAATTTTATTTTTTTTTTTACCAATTGTTATTCATATTTATGCTAGAAAACTTTTGTAATACTCGTAAAAATGTAAAAATAGATTTTCTACGCTCGATTGGACTCTGAAGTGAAATTTGGCCTTTGATTTTCGTGTTTTTTTTTGTTCTTTGTAATACTGACTCCAAAATTATTTTTCAAATTTTTTTAAAATTACACTACTAAATTCTATGCACATTTCTGAACATAATTATATTTAGAAGTTGGTTTTCCATAAATATTACAATTTTTGGTGATTTATTGAAAATAAGCTGGACCATTCCTCTTTTTTTGTAAAACAATTTTTTAAATATTCAAAATGTAACAAATTTTGATATATTTTTTCCGAAATGTATTCACAAATATATCACTAAAATTTTGTACATCTTAGAAAAAGGTTGTAAGCTTTTGATTTTGGGTGATATAGGTATTTCTGAAAAATGGTAACATGATTTTTTGACATGTAACATACTTACTCCAAAACCGTTTCAAAATTTTTTTTTTTTTATTACATAGATAAATTCTATGCATCTTTCTGAGAAAAATGATGTCTTATAAGTTAGGTTTTGTTATATATTAATATATTTTATTAATTTTTAAACAAACGAAGAATTTAAAAACAAATTAACATGTGCCAAATCCAGGGTTAAATTTATTCTCTGGTCAAAAACATATATAAGCAAAATATAATTTACACCTTATATAAGGCCAACTGACAACCCTATCAGCCAAAGCTATCTAATTAATGTGAATTTTATCGATTTCATTAATAAAAACTAAATAGAAATTAAAAACTCTTCAATAATTAGAACTGAAGTTATACTTCTTAAATCTCTATTGGACTTACAAGTTTACAACTAAAGTATTGAAATAGTGAATAAAGAGTTGTTTACTTCATCAAGCTGGTTAGATCATTACCTCGTTATGGGTGGATTCCTTTGACATTGTTTTAACAATTTTGATTTTTTTCATTGTCTTGGTTCAGCTTACCATGGTTTTAGTCATTTTGCAGCTTGTGCTTAGTTCGTTAACCATGGATTAATGGTTATAGTTTCTAGCATAGGCCTAAGTTTTTGTTTCTAGCATAGACCTAAGTTTTTGTTTGTTTTTTTATTTTGTAGGTGGTGGAAAATCTTTAATAGATTTTAAAGGAATTCAGTATTCCCAATAGTGTGAGATTCTTACTCACTAAAAACTACCTTCCTTCATGCTAGTACCTCTATCACGTAGGATAAGGATTCAAAAATGGTGTCCCATATATCAAGTTGATAACCTCTTTACGACAATCGAAAAGATAAATGTGAAAAAAGGAGAACTTTGTCTATCCCCACAAAGAACAAGGTTAAAAACCTGACTCAGACAGATGTGTCAGGGAAACGTTGCAACAGATCATACAGGAGCCCAGTTTTGGTAAAATGAACTGGCTGGCAGAGCTGAGTTACCTAAGCTTCTTCTTCTTCTGTCTATTCAAAACTGAATGACCATGCAAAATGGTGAAACATGCTGTGTACCCCTTTCACTTCTGAAACCGGACTAATGAGGGGAAATGGTTAGATATAGTTAATTTATTTATATTTCACTCAATAAGTTCAAGGTGAACCATGTATTGAGGACAGTGGCTGTCTGTGCTTCTAATGTTGTATCATATCCCAAGTGATGAGTTTAGCATTGATCTGGTTGAATGAGCTATCGTGTAGATATTGAAATCTAAGAGTGGATATGTTGTTCAAACACATTTAAATCTGTTTGGTGCGCTTTGGTGCTTTAATTACTATTGTCAAGACCATGTTTTGAAATAGTTGTAATCTGTTAGTGGTAGTGACCCTTGTGTGTCCCCAGATGGGGTGGCATTGGTGGGGGTGTTTCTGAGTAGTAGTTTGTACATTGTGGTGGCCATCATAAATGCAAGAGGATTTGTTTTATTTAGCAATGGCAATGGATACAGTTGTGAAAGTTATGTGTTTGTTTTTAATAACATGTTTTAGTGAGAAAACTATATCAAATGTCCTGTTGAGGATGACACCGAGAAATTTGACTTGGCCTGTCCAATGAAAGTCTTCAATTAACAGCCTTAAGACCATGTCAATATGGTGTTGATCTATGGAGAGCAGGTGTTCCTGGCCCTTTGACACATCACTTTTACTCTCTAGACCTTAAGCCATAGCTCTAAACGTAACATACTTTAGCCTTTGTCTTATTTTATATAATGTATCACTTTATAATGATTGTATATCCATTCTCTTACAAAAATAATAGCAAATGTCTGAACAAACTATTTAATAATTTGAGTCACATTTCAAAAGTAAGCGTCAAAATCATTAAAGAAAACAAATTAGAAATTGTAAAATTTATTAGTACCTTCAAATATGTACAAACTTATATTATTATTTTTTACATAATCATCATTTCTTTCCAAACACTTTTGATATATTGAAAGAAGCTTTTTCAAACGCTCCACATAAAATACTGTTACACTGGGATTTCAGCCAGTTTCGCACTGCGGTTTTCAACTTTTCAGTTTCCTTAAATTGTTAGATACTTTTGTGAGGTATAGGAATAGATTGAGTCACTGATTCCATGATCAGGACTATCAAGTGATAAAAAGACAAAACTCTCCCATTAGAATTTTTGAATAATTTTGTGTGTGCAAACATCCATGTGGGGATTTGCGTTATCCTGAAGGAGAACAACTCCAGACCTCAGCATTGCCCTTCATCGGTTTTGAATGTCATAGCACAGTTTAGAAAGTATGTCACAATAGACTTTTGGTGTGAATGGAAAGTTATTCCAGGATTCATGAAATTGACCAAAAGCACACCTTTTGGTTCCAGAACACAGTTGCCATGATTTTCCTCTGAGAATGGGTTTGGTTGAATTTTTCCGGTTTGGATGAACTGGAATGATGGCACTGAATGAATTATTCTTTCGAGTCATCATTGTTATATCAAATCCAGTTTCGTCACTAGTGATGATATGGGTTAAAAATTTATCTCCTCTATGAAAACACCAAAACGGCTGAAACAGTTTCAGCACCCATCAAGCACACTGATTATTATAGCCTAGAGTGTCAGTCATTCTGAAAACAATGTTGACTTTTAAATTTATGGTAATTTTAGATAACTGATCATAAAGTAATGGTTTACTTAGACCCGTAAGTTTCACACAAATTAGGTGAATTTTAGCAACATTATATCCTCTTGCATTTAGAAATTTAATCACTTATTGGACTTCACAACCAGTAGGATATTTTATTTTTATACTCATTATAAACCTACTGTTATGCAAAGCCAAATAACAATGGTCTGTGGCGAGATTATGGTGGTTACATGCCCAACGGACCAGTTGAAGCAACTGTGTGTGAAGTAGTCAATATTGCCAATCGCTCTTTGTAACTGTTTGACTCTTATGCTGTTATCCTCATATGTTGCTTTATGTTATTCTTGTTCTGAATAAGAAAACAAAAATTATTAGTCCTTTAATTGTCTTTATATAAAGTAGAAATTTAGGTCATATGAATATACATCTCAATATACATTTCTACTTTACTTTCTTAGGAATTTATAATGTATAATAAATAGTATGTTAAATTTATTAACGATATTAATTCAAGGATGTTGATGATGTTGCAGAAATAAAATATACTAGTATTGATTTATGAAAAGTGTTAAACAAGGGGACCAGTAATTCTTTGTTCTAAGAATATTTTACATTCTTATATACTGTTATATTTTATATATACACTGGATGTGCGAAATATCCTGCGTTACCTAAATAACTTTTGAAAGTTTTGAGATATCCTGAAACCATCTGGATGTTTGTTGGTCAGTTATTTTACCTTTTGTCTCAGGGATCAAATGTTTGATCTTCTAAGAAGATTTGGAGTAGGGATCTCGCCAGAATTAAATAGTATTACCCTTTGGATGACATCTCATTTTAAATATCTTAATAATATGAAAACCGTGGCATAAAAAAGTTTCACATTTTCACGAATCAGTATAAATCATTGTAACTGTGGTATACAGTAGACTCCCTCTAGTTCGGCCACCTCGGGACCGGACAACTGGCCGGACTTCAAAATGGCCGGTCTATCCAGATGTACTATAAAAATTTAAAATATCCCTATTAAATACATTACCTATGCTTAAAAATCAACAAAAGACGTTGTTTAAACATTTTTACAACATTATGTACTTACCAAAGAGAAGATTTTGACATCTCTTGGTTGAATTGTCATGTTGTGCCACTCATAGATACATTTTTGCAACACATATTAAAAAGTAAATACCGATACCGTACTAAGGATAAAACTGAACAGAAAAACACATTACAGTACGTACTGTAAAAACAAACCAGAAATTGTTAATATGTATTTGAGGAAATTACTGTACAACACGTATTACTTGACTTATAACCTATAAAAATTAAAAGAAATCCGTTATTTTCTTTTGCTTTTTCTGATTAAGAGTTTTTTGAAAGCATAGTCACGCCATTTTCTCATAAACATCACGTCAACAACTGTTGCAGCGGCTTTGGACCGATTCTACTTTATCAAGACGCTCTAGGATACTGAGTTTTTGTTCCATTGTCACAAACGTATGTTTACGTTTTTCACTCATTTTAGAAAACATTTTTCTCAAAGCTACCTCGCACACGTACAACTTACACTTACTCACAACGTTCACTCCCGAAAACAGTCCTACATACTAAACAGCAAAAATCATTCACACACAGATAAAAAAAAATTACAGATCAATCAATCTCACTGTACAGTACGTACTACATATAACCAAACCGTTTGTCACAGGTTAAGTGCGATCGACCAATTACAAGCTCGCCCGTAAACTAAACTGACATACAGTAAATAGTTTACTGTACAGTACTTCTATGGCCGGAGTAGACTAAACATTCAAGATAAAAGATAAACGTGACGTGACATTCAAGGCGACGTGACGGATATGACTCACCCTCCTAGGACCGGCCGAACCATCCAGCGGCCGATCCAACAGAAGCCGAACTAGAGGGCATCTACTGTAGTACCAAGGAGTAGGAGGAGACAGGCTTTTGGAACGTCTCTTGTGATCCACAACTCAACCAGTAATACTAATGATATTTTTTTAACAATGTATATATTTTTTTTTATTACAGTAGAACCTCATTAATCCAGTCTAATTGTGTCTCTATGTAGTCCGAATTAATGTAAGTCCGGATTATACCTTATGAAATGAACCATTTTACATAATTAAACACTCTGTTCAATAAAAAGAACATGTATTTTTTTTAAGAACTAGAAAGGTTATTTAGTAAACCAGATATAATCCAATACAGTATTAGGCTAGGCCCTACAAAATACAGAATTACTAGTGCAGAATAGAATTAGAAAATGGCAATCAAGGCATACTTGCCTTCCTTTGACATTAATTTCTTTAATTAACTCACGCAAATGCCTTAAATGTTCGAAATATGCAGACATGTTTTCATCGTTGTTATCTTCAACATATTTAATGACAATGTTTAGATGGTTTTTAATTTCACTAAGTTTTGGGTTACAATTTAGAGGGGAAGATCAAAGATGTGCAGGCCGGCCAGGGGCATGTGTAGGAAAGCAGATCTATCATCAAAGGGCAGACTAGTGCGGGCCACGCCTTTCAAGCGAGTCGGAAAGCTGTTCACATTGTTTTTCTGCTGATTCTACCTGATGGTAAAACTTGATATTTGAATAAATTGTAACCATCTACCACTATAAAAATGTTTGAATATTATATTTTTGTTACAGCATCATTTTATTTTAATTTTTCATATTGATTTTAGAATTTAACTGAATTAAACATTTTTATGGAGGTATCGAAAAATGGCTGTCCGGATAGCAAAGTCCAGATTAACGAGGTCTGGATTAATGGAGTCCTACTTTGGTTTGAAAATTTAACATAACTTTAGCACATCTTTGATTAGTGCAATCAATGAAAAATTAATTTCACAACATTTAAAATGAAGGATTGGAAAATCCTCTTACACATTTTTAGTTTTATAGAAATAAGGAGTTAATAGAGAGTTGGGGTAAACAAAAATATCTTAAGTTGTAGGTACATTTTTTTTAAAAAAATAGTGAAACTCATTTCTCAATGTTACATATTTAAGCAAAGTTAGTTATAAATGTCAAGGCAACTAGTTTAAATTTGTGGCCAACTATATTTTTGAGTATGTTATTTAATTTCATAAATTGTAGCAAATTTGTGTTTGGAAAAGATTGATGTGCTTGTTTAATCAATTTATCTACTTAAGTTATTATACTAGGTAAAATATTAATATTATTGAAAGGCAAAAACAATAACCACTTCCTTAAAACTTAAAATTTTAATCTTTCATTCACCACAGTGTCTTAAAATATCTAAATCAATTCTTGTGTGTGTGTGTTATTGCATTATACTTATTAAATTAAACTTAATTTAATATAATGATATATAATTCTAATCAGAAACCATAATTAAGTTTAATTTAATAAGTATAATGCAATAAGTTTAATTTGGATGTTATTTATTTTCAGAAATATAGGCATGTCATGGATTGTAGGCCCTCATTGGGAAGATTTCTTTGATGTCATAATAGTTCAAGCTCGAAAACCTATGTTTTTCACAGATGAATCTCGTCCTATACGTATTTATGACAAAGAACGAGACATTCACTTATGGGACAGAGTCACTCAATTAAATAAAGGAGTAATTTATTATGAGGTAATATACATGTGTGCAGTTATTTAATAAGTTAGAATCAGTAGACATTTTTTTCCTGATAACTCTTTTCAGATGCCAAAGAATTTACCCAATTATATTTTGCTGTTGGATATTTTAAAATTTATTTAAATTACAAGGGTATCCAGAAAGTAACTCGTGTTTCAGCACGGTGTCACTATTGCCAATTTGTTGTGGGAGCTTATTTCTACTCAGTACACATACAGCTGTGGGAGTTGGAGATTACTTTTGCTTCTGTTCTGTTTGCAATAAACTTTTAAAATGTATGCTACAATCTGAGACGGTTTGGAAAAGTCCGTCGTCTCAAGGTTAATTTAAAATATTTAAATTGCCGCGCTAAACTTCTTAAAGTTTGAATGTGATGACATCACGCGAGGCCGAGGCATAACCTTGCACGTCTGAGCCTGACAAAACAGCTTATAGCAATTCCAATTTTATTTAAAAACTAAAATATGAAACTAAATAATGATACAGTAGAATCAGACAATTAATAATATCAACAAATAAATGTAATTGAACTTAAAACAAAAAAGTTATTAAGGAAATTAGATGGGCTAAAAAACCTAAAATTTGCATAAAGGGGAAAGTTAAAAATCAAAAGCAATAGAGTCATAAACCATAGGGGACATAATAATAATCAGCAATAAAAAAGAAATAATAATAATAAGGGGAAAAAGGACTTGAAAAGTCATTCTTGCAGAGTTTCTTGAGATTTTAAAGGTGAAAGGGGAATAAACTAAATAAACCTAATAATAGAAAATGAAAAGACAAGCGTAGGGAATAATAATATGTGGTCAGAATAAGATTTAAAGTTAAAATGGGGGAGAAATAATAATAACAAAAACTAATAAGTTAAAGCCCAAAAGCGGTTAAATTAAAGCTTAAAGGGGATAAAAAAGTAATAGGTTATGTATAATAAAGGTATATGAATGTAAAATAACAGAGCAGAGTTGAAAAATAATAATGGGGAGGGGGGATTTTATATACGAAAAATACGACGATCAAAAAGTCGTGACTTTAAGCATCAATAACTCACGAACCAAGCGAGCTACGATGAAAAACTAAAAAGTTATTTCCGTTATAGGACCAGGAGAATGACTTTAGTGCAAAAGAATTTTGAATAAAGACTTAAGTAAAAAGTTAGGTTGTGAAAAAATAGACATTTGAAAAAAGTGCGGTAACCCGAGAAATACATGGCCGTAAACGTCGAATCAAGTTTGTCAAGACCCTCAAGAATATGAAGAAGAGGAATCCGAAGAGAAACTGAAGATCGGACCAACTGTTCAAAAGTTACAGCGAAAAGAACGAAAAAGTGTTCATAATCAGAGTTTTCAAGATTGAACAAGAAATCAGCTGAGGTAGTGTGGGGTCAAGGATTAGGAGTCCACCTCCAATAGCCAACTGCCAACACAACAAAATTGAAATAATAGAAAGATTAAAATATCAATTAAAAGGGTTTTTAATGAAAAATAGTTTATAAAAGTAATACAATAGATGAAAACTAAGCCTAGGACAGCTTTTAGCAGAAAAGTTACGTAGTAATTCAGCTGAAAACTTAGAAATCAACAGAAGAGACATTTCTTCGCGAAAGGGAGAAAAAGTGGTTACCTTTTGCGGGAAACATTCCCACAAGAAGGGAGAGCCAAAATTATTGGTTTTAAGACCGATACTCTAATATCAGTCGCCGAGCAGGAAGGACGTTATTTTAGTCACTCTACAACTTTTTTCTAAATTCAACTTAGAAACTCTAGTATCTGTCACCGAGGAGAAAGGACGTTACTTTAGTCACTCTACAAATTTTTTCTAAATTCAACTTAAATAAATTTTAAAGCCAAGTATTTCATGTAGTAAAAAGTAACTTATAATAATTAACTATTTTTGAAAATCAAGAAATAAGAAGATCAATCTACATGGAAGACTAGTCAGCAAGGAATCGTAATTACTACCAGCAGTCCACAACTATAACATAACCAGGAGTTGGAAAGGAGATAATTTGAAGACACCGTTAACCATCTACAGCAAAGAACTTCACAACTTCAAGACCTTCATGTTAAGTGTGAAGGTACACTAAATCTATAGAATAATTCATAAAAAGTAAACTCATTTAAATTGAAAATTCATTGGGGAAATTTTAAATATATTAACTTCTTTAGATTCAAGTAAACTCTGCTTTGGTATAGTATAAGTGTTCAAATGTAAATACCACTATTTCAGTCCAGGAAAAACTATTTGTAGTCCTAGCTGGAATAGTCTAGCATTTTTAAATTTTGTATTAATGAATAAGAAATTTGTGTCATATTAATTGTGTAAAAATAGTTTGTTGTTCGATAAAAGATAAATTGTTTAATGGTTAAGAGGATATAAAATTTTTATGCTCAAGTGTTAATTCTTTTTATTCACCATACTGGTTTTAAAAACATTTCCTTTTTAAATAATTAAAGATTAAAAAAGTTATTATTATTAATGTGCTCTGGTATAATATAAAATATAAATAAATAAAAATTATTATCAGAATTCAGGAGCCGATTTCTTCCAAAAGGCACTTCCCCAGAGAGAGAGAGAGAGAGAGTGTGTGTAAAAGTAATAAAAGTAAATTCAGTGATCAAAGAAATAAAATTCAGGGAATTTTAGTAAATTCAGATTGTAAGTTGTTGAGAACAGACTCAGACTTACAAAAGCCAAGTCTTGCAATAACTTTGATAAAGAAAAATTGTAAAAGTGAGCAACTTGGTTTTGTCCGCTATCGAACTGACTCAAACTCCCAACGAGGGGTCTAAAAGTAAAGGGGGGTTCGTGGCGAGTGCCGTGTCAAGTAGGGATAAGTGGTAAGTGGCCTGCCCAACGTGGGGTACGATACAAGACTAGTGGCGCTCCAAAGTGGGGTTCGATTCGTGGCAAATCAAACCCCCCCTGGTTGTGACGTTGTTAGTTATATGATTTTTGTTGGTTGAAAACACTAAACATATTGAAATTTATTGGCAACTTTGTGAAGTTTATGGTAAAGATGTGGTGTCTTGAGGGGTTGGTGTATAATGTTTAAAGATAGCTGCATTAACGTTAACAATGAAAACTGAAGTGGTCGACCAAGCATTGTGACAGATGAACTGGTTAGAAATCAATGACAAGATTCGTGAAAATCACCGTTTCACAATAACAGAGCTGTTGTATTGTTTTATTGTATTGCTGTGTATGTTTGTGATTCCTTAAATTTCACAGAGCCTATTGTACGAAGTTGTGACCCAGAAATTAAGCTCCCACAAGTTTCATGCCAGATGGGTTCCCAAAATTTTGTCAGAGGACCACAAAGCTCAACAGATGGGAGCATCACTAAACTTTCTTCAGGCCTACGACAAATGCGATGACTCCCTTCTTGATTGCATAATGACTGGGGATGAGACATGGGTTAAGCACGTGACTTGTGAAACAAAAAGACAGTCCATACAGTGGGGACACACCAATTCACCAAGGAAACCAAGAAAGTGATTGGAAGTTTTTCAACATGAAAACTCATGGTTACTGTTTTTTTGGCATAGGGACGGTATATTGGTAGTCAACGTTTTTGAACGTGATTCAACAATAAACTCTGAAAAATATTGTGAAATATTAATAATCTTGCATAGAGCAATACAAAACAAACACCGTGAGAAACTCTGTAAAAGTCCTGCTGTTTCAAGTTTCAAGACAATCCCCATCCACAGTTGGCCCATTACACCCAGGAACTCTTACAAGCCTTAATTGGGATATTTTTTAACATCCCCCCCTCCCGATCTCGCACCCAGTGACTTCCATGACTTCCATTTGTTTCCATACCTGGCTATCGACGCAGTGATTTAATGACAATTTAGAGCTTCCGGCTGGCATGAATGAATGGTTTAAGTCACAGATGACAAATTTAAATGACATTGGAATTTGTGAACATGTTCATTGGTATGATAAGTTACTTAATTTGAATGGTAAGTATGTTTAAAATTAGTGTAAGATTATAGGTTTAAAAGGTATATAATTAAACATTTTTACTTAATATATAATTAATTCAACTAATCTTTACACTGTAATTGCTAAATTAGTCAAAGAAACAACTGATATGACACGATCTAGATAACGTGTGATTCCGTGGCGTTTAGGAACAATGTTTGCTTTTGCAGCTGAGACTTTCGATTTCAGTTATATTGTTAATATATTTTATCAGCCCTTCTGGTTGATGAAATTTGTTTTTTACATCATATCTCTACGGCAGTGTAACAGTGTGTTAACCTAGTATATTAAATGTATAAATCACATCTTGCAGTCTTTAAAAAAATCTATTATTTCAACAAAATTACATACTATTTATGTAGTTTTTGTTTGTGTGACTTTTGATTGCTCATGACCTACTTCATGTCATGATTTCCAATTGAGAGACCTTTCACTTGCCATAATATGTATGTATACTATGTTTAAACACTTTTCATTTTAGGTTGAGTTAAATCTATTCTATATACGAATCGCTTATTTATGAAAGGCCTCTTGTCACATTTTTAATAAATCCACTTTTGTGTAAAATGGTATCTTAATGCTTCCATACATTGTTTCTTTATGAAAGGTCTCTTCTCCCATTGCTCCAATACTGTCATTAGACCATATTATGAAATATGTGTTTATTTAAGAAAGGCCTCTTGTCTCAGACAAGAGGCTTTTCATAACTAAAATTGTTGTGGCTGCATTGAGAAACAGCTGTTTTTGTTACATTAGTTCTGTTGTGTTGGTCACATTTGTTTTCTTTGTTAGTTTTCTTAGCAATCTCAGCACTGAGGTTATGTTTACAGTTAAACTGTGATTGTGCAAATTAAGTTTCATTTTAGTTTTACGTGAAATATTTGTTTAAAGTGTCCTGTTGTCTTAGTAAAGTGAACTAATACTTTGCGTAATACTAAAGAGTACTGTACAACCCATGAAAGTGCACTCCTTTTATGTTTTGACTACATGCAAAACATCTCGCTACCAACAATCCCTGTTCAAGAGATGTACTATCTCAGACAACTGTCCGTTCTTCCTTTTGGAGTACATAATGCCAAGAACGAGACTGCAACTTTTTATTTGTATCATGAGGGGGTTGCACAAAAAATGGGAGTAATGAAGTATGCACCTTTTTATTCAGATACATCAATGACAATGTTCCCTCTACCGTTGATGAACTCTACCTGTACAGTGACAACTGTACTGGGCAGAACAAGAATCATGCTATGAAGATTTTTATTGTCTCAGACTGACAGTGGTAGATTTAAAAAAGTAGTCTACAGGCTACCAATCAGAGGCCACTCTTATTTACCCTGTGGCAGAGATTTCGGTCTAGTAAAAAGGAAATTGAGGAAACAAGACAGGTATTACACCGTAAAAGAAGTTGCATCCATGACTTTGTCCTCAACCAAACCAGGTAAATTTATGGTTGATCTTGTTCAAACAGAAGATATTTTGGATTTCCAAAAGTGGTGGCCCCAATTTTACAAAAAAAACTACAGCTTCTGAAGAAAGTAAGAAAGAAAAGAAAGGAAAAAAGGAGTTTTTTACTGTATAAGTATACCATGAATTTATCTTTGAAAAGTCAAGAAAAGGAGAAGTCTCAGCATCTGACTTCATTGATGGAATCCAGAGGAAAACGTTCAAGTTTATTCCCTGCAAATCAGATTTGGTCATTTTACCAACACAAAAAGCATACGAAGAAATAAGACCAATCCGCGAAGAAAAGATTAAGATTTGAAAAAGGTTTTGCATTATGTACCAAGTGAACATAGCTGGTTTTACAATGAGATATTGCAGTGACCGATTAAAAAGAAGGACTGAAAGGAAATTTAAGTACCACAAAAAGTTTACTTTTATCTTTGTAGCAACTACGTAATATTTGTATTGCTATTTTGACTGATACAAAATGTATATGTATTTCAAAGATAGTTTGTAGAGTAAATAAAACATGTTCTTTTTTAAATGTAAACTAACAATTTACTTTGAGAAAATCAACTGTATTATAATTTTGTTCGCCTTTGTTTATGAAAAGCCTCATGTCAACGACTTTCAAAAAATGAAAAAAAGGTTAAAATGTTAAGACAAAATTCCAAAAAAATAACCAAGAGTTCTGATGATATCTAAAATTGAAGTAAAAATTAAAAATTTTTTTTTTAAAGATGTTTAAGAAATAAACAGTTTTTCTTTGTTTACCGAAAATTTATATTTTGTGACAAGAGGCCCTTCAAAAATAAGCGATTCATATATACAGTAATATACATTTTCCTTGGTGCTTGGTGATAACTATGATGGCCTTACAGACTTTTAGGTCTAAACTGTGATGGCAGTCTAGTTTTGGCATGAAATAGAAATTCTCTGAAGGCCCTTATATTGAAAATTGAAAGGAGAGTTTAGATTAAAGGCTTCAACAGCCCAGGCACCACGACCATTGTCTGTTATACAACTAACTGTTTTAAAGGCCCTTTACATAGTAATGCCTTTTGGAGTGTCCACTTAGTTGGATCAGATCCCGGTTATAATTACCACTTTGCTGCATGAAGAAGTCCCAGTTGAATTATAGCATCCTCTGAAGACCTTTTTTAAATGACTAGTCAGCTGTAACAGAAAGTCCTGGTTGAAGATCCAGTAACCCCTGGAAAGATATTAATATGTCAGGATAGATGAAGGTGTAATAATAAATAGAGAATAATAAGGAAGTTTGAAGATAAAATGTTTTAGATGAATAATTTGATTAAAAAGATTGATTATGTTTAGTGAAAATAAGGTGATTTGCTGGGAAAATAATTAAAAGCAGGTTTTTATAAAATAGTTAAGATTTTTTTTTAAGGTAATATGAGGAGATTTTTCAAAGAAAATAATGAAATGAGAATTTTTAAGATTAATGAAGGAGATATAAAGTTTACAAGAATATTGAAAAGTGGTGTCAATGAGAGAAATAAGTCTATAAGGAGGTTTTTTCTGTGAAAAAGGTAATTTGATTGCATTAAGAGTTAGTTTTTAAGTTAAGAAGAATTTTTTTTTATGATCTACGGTGAAATAATGATGATATACGACGATGTTGAAGGAAAAAGGATGTTTTATTATGGAGGTTTCTACGAGAATTGCGACGAATTATTGAAGTTTAAATGAGGTTTTTAATGATTTCTACGAGGAAATATTTTTTAATGCGACGAAATATGTTAGTGACATAAGGGGCTACATATAAATAATTAAGGAAGTTTTTTGATTAAGGAGTTAATGCAATCTAGTTATTAAGTTATAGAGAGCCTATAATGAGATGAGTTTTGAAATAAGATACTATGATGTAATATGATTGTTGAAGTTTATTGAAGGTAATAAGATGATTTTTTTTATGTATTTTAAAGAAGAATAAGTAATATTGTAATTTGAAGCGTTTGTAATTTGATAATGAAGTTTTTAATGTTTTATTAGATTTGTGGAAGAAATTTTATGCGTTGTCCCAGCAAGAAAAATAAGTAATTTGAGAATTTTTGAATAAAAGGAAGATTAATGAGTAATAATAACTTAAGTAATAAATTTTTGGGTGAATGATAAGATAGGTTTTTAAAAAAATGAAATGCGATTTGGATGAGGTAAATAACACAATTAAGTGATAATTAACACAATTAAATATTAATTAAGAGATTTCTAAATTATAAAATAAGAAATGAAAATTGTTAATTCTAAAAAGTATAATTGATAACTAGAAGGTCTATGGAATAGTTTGATGCAGACTTGGTAGAAAAGATATAGAGATTTTTTTTCTTTTAGCAATCAGGAGTAGACACTCTGAGGGAATTAGGTCATGAGATAAAAGTTGAGTGATGGACAGCTCAACGATAAGAAGTTGATGAAGGTTTTTTGATGATGAATAAGATTTGGTTATAAGTGGTTTGACTGATTATGATATGCAACTAGGTAGATTTAGTGAATCAATAGATTATATTATAATAAGATGATTAATGTAAATTAAGAGAGAATATTTCTTATTTTAAAGTTTTGTTTTCTTTAAAGGAATATGAATATTTTTAGTTTGCTGAAACTTTTTATTTTTGGAAATCTATAGGGACCGAATTATAAGTTTTTTTTTTTTTGAAGTTAAATTTTTTTTGTTAAATAAAAGAGAAATCTGTGTTTCAATATTTATATATTGAATCACAGCTTTGATGGGGTATCTGTAATACCAAAAATGGTAATTTTAATTAAGATAACCAAAAAATGGTTATTTTGAGAATTATTTTGAAATTGAATTGGTGGGGGACTTCAGAAGTCAAAAGAATGACTCAAAGTACTTGTTAAAACTAGGGTAATAAAATTTAAATATAGGTTTCCAAAATAATAATGTCATGAATAGAATATTAATTATAATTTGTAATGAATATTTAGGTAGTATTTGTATTGTGTTAGGCAAAATAATTTGAACCGTGTCAGTGTTGCTAGGTGTGAGAAAATTTCTAGCAGACGTTGCATATTAAATAGGACGCTTGGTTTGGAAGCTGGACAAAGACACATGTGGTTTTGGCCAGTCTTAAGAGAGCATCTGAGATGCTCAGACGTATTTTGGTGTTGAAAGAAATTTTTAAGAATGTAGTGTTAACTATAAAAGAAGAGTCATACTGTGACATCTGAGTTAGTTGGAAATGTTACTGTCTAAAAGAAGTTTTAGAACATTGAGTGTTAATAATCTAACAAGTTTAGAGATGGATTTTGACGTTGTAAGAGGTATGTTTGTTCGAGGAAATTTATAGACAATAGTTTTCAGTAGAACGATGAACTTTGTGCGTAATACTGTTACCAGGGGACTTAAATTTAATAAAGGCGGAACCAAAATGGTAACAATGTTTGAAAAGAAAGATAAAAAAAGACAAAGACAAGTTTAATAATTAACAAGGCTCAAGTTTATTGAAAACAGAAAGAAATTTCGACGGTTCAGACTTTGTCATTTACAACAAAAGACATCCTGACACAAATCATCAGTAAAAAAAAAACTTATGATTAACAAGATCATAAATTGTAAAAGTTATAAGCCCTTAATTGTAACATATAATAATTTAGATAAAAAAAAATTAATCAACAGATTCTAAAAATTTATCCCCCCTTTTAGTATATATATATATTTATAGTTACAAAAATTTAACAATAAAAAAAAAAACAATGAGCACAGCTTAATAATTCACAGAATTATAATTAATCAAAAAAAAGAATTATACGCCCTTAATGTAAAAGTATAATAATTTAAAAAAAAAATTAATCAAAAGATTCAAAAAACTTATCCCCCCCTTTTTTAGTTTATAAGATGATAGTTTCTTTTTTAAACAGTTACAGAATTTAACAAAATATAAACGAGCTTGATATTTTAAGTTCAAAAAAGATCATATCTATAGTTAAGATGTTTATCACTAAACTAAAGTTACATAATATAATTGGTTTGAAAATTTCTTAAAAACTATATTGGCCAATAAATTTATATATTAAAAAAAGAAAAGAATTTAGAAGTTTGAAAATTTTGTTAATTGACGTCAATTATTTTAATTTAGAAACTAACCTCTTGGAGGTTGTTAGGACCGAAAATTGCATGCAGGCTCCACCCAAGAAATTGTTATATAATTTATAAATAATTACACAACTCTACATCTAGAAAATAGTTTTAAGGAACACATATTTGCGGAAGTAAATTTAGGCACATATACAATATGAGTTAGTTAAAGTTCTGTAAAGTCAGCTGTAAAAAGGGACATCACTTTTATGCACTTGAAAATCTGAAGTTATGTTATACAAAAAACGTGTTTTGCCAACAGGACGAAACTTGTTAGGATGTTTCGCTGGTTTGCGCAATGTGAGACAAGAATTTCTCTATTTCTCCTATTTCTTCTACCAGCATATTAGCTATGGCAAACAAAAAACACGTTTTTTTTTAAACGTCTGTGCAAAATCAGACATGTTGTAGCATTAATGTTCTTTATTGAAGAAAATATCTGGTTATTTGTCAAAATTAAAGTAAATTAATTGCATCACAGAAATTCGTTAAGATTGTAATTAAAAGCTTCTTAGATGATTATAAATTTATTTATATATATATAGTTTTGTTTAAAAGAAAGCTTGTATAAGACTTGTAAGATTCTTCAAAAGTCTATAAAACGAAATTTTCTGATTTAGAAGAAATTTCTCTAATTGTTTTATATTTGACATGTTCAATAAGATATGCTGATCATTCAATGTTCAACATTAGTTTGCACTTATTTCACAAAATTGTTCAAAACTTAAAATGTGCCTTTACAAGGTTTTGTAAATGATGTTTTAAGAAAAGAAAATTTTTTATAATCATTTAGTTTCAAAAGAAAATAGAATATCAAATAAAACATGAAATACATATTTTAAAGAATACATGATATTTAACAAATTATTTTAAAAAAAATTAACAAAATTTATAATATGACAAAATCTGTAAGGTTGAAGTACCTGGTTAATCCTGTCGCAGTTCACGTGAGCTTGTACCGAGAAAAATGATGATTTATTTTACATTTTAGAACGAGATTGTTTAAACTAAAGCGCACAAACTGTAAATTAGCATGATGTAGTATAAGACTTGTAAAATTTGAGAAAGAAAGAACTTTTGTTAACGGAGTAATGCAGAATGTAGACCATGTTGTTATCACATCTAGACTGTGGTCGGGTAGTAGGGAAGCTAGCTTGACCGGCGAATTGTACTTTGTATTCAGGTGTCAGGCGATGCTTGGTTTTGGAGAGGGCCGCCAGGTGCCAGCATCTGTCAAGGCTAAGCAAGTTGAATGTATATTTACGAATGTGTTTTTGAATGCTACAGCTCTCCCCCCCCGAAAGACGGAGTTGGGGTGGAGTCAGAAAAGAGGCCAGAAGGGCCTCCCACAAAATTTTGAAAAAGGGACAAGGGCCAGAAGGGCCTCCAAAAGGATTCTAAGGAAGGGGCCAGAAGGGCCTCCTACAAAATTTTGAAATCAGGGCACCTGATAGAAACAACGCTTCATAATGCTTTAATAATCACCACTCTAGGGTGTAGCCTCCTTCGGCACTTACTTATTAAATTTTGAAATTTCTATAGCGTCTCAGCTCTTCCCACCTATCATTGGGTCAAGCCCCCGACAGAAAGAGCTGAAGGGTGACGCAAAGGTCGACATTGCTGTGCATGAACTGACTTTGTACTCTAAGGTACGTGGGGAAAGGGGTGGAGTGGCACCTCGGGAATACCAAGTGGAGGTGACCACTCCGGGGACTGGGGAGGGAAATGTGCATCGCACATTGGACTTACAGGAAAGGCCGGACTCAGACGGGGGGGAGTATCCTCTGAGCCGACCTTTACATTAAATTACAAAAATAAATAAAAATAAAAGAAAACTCCTGAAGCCAATTAGGTCAGATCATGCTCAGCGTCGTTATTTTTA
Source organism: Aphrophora alni (assembly GCA_963513935.1). NCBI lineage: Eukaryota > Metazoa > Arthropoda > Insecta > Hemiptera > Aphrophoridae > Aphrophora > Aphrophora alni. Next base: position 92,719,890 of record OY740767.1, read on the forward strand.
AATTCCTCTTCTCCCATACGAAGAGAAATTTAAACTATTCACGGCTCTTAACAATTTCCGTGAGAAAAAAGAATTTTGAAGGGTCTAAACAAATAATCCATTTTAAAAATAAACAAAGAAACAGTATGAAACGTTGGGGAGTCAAAATGGTTTTACTGCGCAAGGCAGGGCATGTAATATTTGACTTAAGGTCTTATGTATGTAATTGTAATCATGTGCCCCCAAGAAAGGAAATTAAATTAATCAAAAAAAAGGTGTAAAAAAAAATTTCATCAAAAATTTTTAAGTGTTAAAAAAAAAGATGTACAAAAGAAAGAAGTGTAAAAAAAAAGGTGTGGCAAAAAGACAGTATAAAAAGGTGACCCACAATGTGAGAAAACCTAACTCCGGTTTTCTCAACCCTAATAAAAAAAACTAATTAAGGAACAAACATGTTGACCTGCTAATAAAAAAGACAAACAACCGAATAATTTAATCAAGACAAACAGGCCAACCATGTCGTCCTATATACAAAAACTGGGCCCCTATAATTTGGAAGAAGAAAAAAATTTTGCACACAATGATATATTATTAAGGGGTATTCAACATTTCAATTTACTATTAAACAAATGCCACCATCTGCATCAACCAGTCCACCGCCATCTTGCCTATTACTCAACATGATAAAATTAAAAAAAAAAATAAATAAAAATAATTTTCTTTCAAGATGACAAAAACAAAAAAAAAATTCAAAAGCAAGCTCCGTGTTCTTTAACGGGTCCACTAATCGCAGCAAATCCACTGCCATTTTAACTGTTGCTGATAATAATAGATAAAAAAATAAACCAAGTAATTTAAAAAAAATTTCTTTTAAGATGATGCAAAAAATGAAAGAGCCAGAGAATGACTCAAGAATTATATGTAGTGTAGTTGTTGTGTATATGTGTGTGTGTGTGTAAGTATGAATTAATACAGACAAGCAAAAGAAAACTCGAGAAAATTTTTGAAGGAGATTTTGAATTTTTTTGTTTTTTTTTTGTTTTTAACTATTTTTGGATTTTATTATTTATTTAAATTTTTTTTTGGATTCCCGAATGAGCCCGCTGTCTGGATCAAATTCAGTGAATGACTAGTGTGCAGTGTTTGTAAATATATATATATATATATATAAAAATATTTAAGCAGACAAAATAATAATAAAAAAAAAATTTATCAAAATTGGTTTAGAAGTTTTTGTGTAAGTGTTTATAAAAATAAATAAATAATAAAAAGACACTATAGATTTATAGACATCTAAATATTTAAACTAAATATATAAAAAAAAAAAAAAAAAATTTCATCAGCAACAGTTGTGCAGTATTTGAAAAAGCTGCAAAACATAAAAATGAGCCTTGTTTAACAAAGAAAATTTTGAATTTAAATTTAGATAGTTCCAATGCAAAATTTTGAAAATTAACTAGGGTTCCAGAATTTAAAATTAACCACGCTCTGCTACCAGAAACATGTTACCAGGGGACTTAAATTTAATAAAGGCGGAACCAAAATGGTAACAATGTTTGAAAAGAAAGATAAAAAAAGACAAAGACAAGTTTAATAATTAACAAGGCTCAAGTTTATTGAAAACAGAAAGAAATTTCGACGGTTCAGACTTTGTCATTTACAACAAAAGACATCCTGACACAAATCATCAGTAAAAAAAAAACTTATGATTAACAAGATCATAAATTGTAAAAGTTATAAGCCCTTAATTGTAACATATAATAATTTAGATAAAAAAAAATTAATCAACAGATTCTAAAAATTTATCCCCCCTTTTAGTATATATATATATTTATAGTTACAAAAATTTAACAATAAAAAAAAAAACAATGAGCACAGCTTAATAATTCACAGAATTATAATTAATCAAAAAAAAGAATTATACGCCCTTAATGTAAAAGTATAATAATTTAAAAAAAAAATTAATCAAAAGATTCAAAAAACTTATCCCCCCCTTTTTTAGTTTATAAGATGATAGTTTCTTTTTTAAACAGTTACAGAATTTAACAAAATATAAACGAGCTTGATATTTTAAGTTCAAAAAAGATCATATCTATAGTTAAGATGTTTATCACTAAACTAAAGTTACATAATATAATTGGTTTGAAAATTTCTTAAAAACTATATTGGCCAATAAATTTATATATTAAAAAAAGAAAAGAATTTAGAAGTTTGAAAATTTTGTTAATTGACGTCAATTATTTTAATTTAGAAACTAACCTCTTGGAGGTTGTTAGGACCGAAAATTGCATGCAGGCTCCACCCAAGAAATTGTTATATAATTTATAAATAATTACACAACTCTACATCTAGAAAATAGTTTTAAGGAACACATATTTGCGGAAGTAAATTTAGGCACATATACAATATGAGTTAGTTAAAGTTCTGTAAAGTCAGCTGTAAAAAGGGACATCACTTTTATGCACTTGAAAATCTGAAGTTATGTTATACAAAAAACGTGTTTTGCCAACAGGACGAAACTTGTTAGGATGTTTCGCTGGTTTGCGCAATGTGAGACAAGAATTTCTCTATTTCTCCTATTTCTTCTACCAGCATATTAGCTATGGCAAACAAAAAACACGTTTTTTTTTAAACGTCTGTGCAAAATCAGACATGTTGTAGCATTAATGTTCTTTATTGAAGAAAATATCTGGTTATTTGTCAAAATTAAAGTAAATTAATTGCATCACAGAAATTCGTTAAGATTGTAATTAAAAGCTTCTTAGATGATTATAAATTTATTTATATATATATAGTTTTGTTTAAAAGAAAGCTTGTATAAGACTTGTAAGATTCTTCAAAAGTCTATAAAACGAAATTTTCTGATTTAGAAGAAATTTCTCTAATTGTTTTATATTTGACATGTTCAATAAGATATGCTGATCATTCAATGTTCAACATTAGTTTGCACTTATTTCACAAAATTGTTCAAAACTTAAAATGTGCCTTTACAAGGTTTTGTAAATGATGTTTTAAGAAAAGAAAATTTTTTATAATCATTTAGTTTCAAAAGAAAATAGAATATCAAATAAAACATGAAATACATATTTTAAAGAATACATGATATTTAACAAATTATTTTAAAAAAAATTAACAAAATTTATAATATGACAAAATCTGTAAGGTTGAAGTACCTGGTTAATCCTGTCGCAGTTCACGTGAGCTTGTACCGAGAAAAATGATGATTTATTTTACATTTTAGAACGAGATTGTTTAAACTAAAGCGCACAAACTGTAAATTAGCATGATGTAGTATAAGACTTGTAAAATTTGAGAAAGAAAGAACTTTTGTTAACGGAGTAATGCAGAATGTAGACCATGTTGTTATCACATCTAGACTGTGGTCGGGTAGTAGGGAAGCTAGCTTGACCGGCGAATTGTACTTTGTATTCAGGTGTCAGGCGATGCTTGGTTTTGGAGAGGGCCGCCAGGTGCCAGCATCTGTCAAGGCTAAGCAAGTTGAATGTATATTTACGAATGTGTTTTTGAATGCTACAATACTATGAACTTAAAAAGACAATTAATCGTCGGCGTACTAACTGTGTCTACAAGGAGATTGCAGTTCAAGATGAGGAAAGCTCACCACAAAAAGACTCTCACCCTGCAGAAGCCCATATGCGGTAACAAAGAATAATAGACTGTTTCATAATAATTTTGTACATAAAAGAACTTTTGGTATGAATATCTTAAAATTTGTTTTAATGAATAATAATTGTATAGTAAGTAGTAAATTTAGAAAACTTAATTGCATTTTTTAATAAAAAATAATATAAAAGCTCACTATTAAAATATTTCTTTAAAGTTGCAACTATTAACGTAGAGTCATAAAAGAAAAAGAATTTAAGCCTCTTCAAGGCAGAATAATCTTAATTCATGATATAGAGATTTTAGATAATATTAAGAAATGTACCATGAAAAAATATGTATAATTTTAATTAAATAAAATTATGTTCAATTTCAGCTCATCAAAATAAGATTTTTTTATTTCACTGAGAACCACTGAAGTACACTTTTAAAAGGATTTGCGACCCTGAGAGATTTTAATAATAACAATTAACTTCCTTTTTTCAAAATTGGTAAGCATAAAATTACCTGGCGCCCTAATGACCGAGCAAAGTTTAAAATCAATCATAATAAATTAATTTTTTTTGTAAGATAACAGAAACTTAAGAACTCATCAAGTTCAATATTATTATAATTATTACAAAGGGAATAGACAGTTAAGAAGATATTAGATACGAAAGTACTTAGATAAACAATTTAAGTGTTTATTATATGGCAATTTGGAATTTACAGAATATTGTTTCCTTACAACCCTTTATGAATTATAATTTTATGAAACTGTTATAACATTAGGTGATTAAGGCACCCTATCTATGCTCAGATAAATGAATTATTATCATGTTAAACAGTAAACACAAATATTTTAAATATTTTGTATTGGTAAAATAAGGTTGATTGCATAATATTTTTTAATGTTTGTTCCCACACTACCTATTCTACTATATGTTGAAGTAATGTTGTATTCTCAATTTGTTCAGTCTAATAAATTTGTTTTTCAATTTCAATAAAGATATTTAGAAAAAGCCAAAACTTTAATTTTCATAATCATCAATGTTTGTATATTATTTAGTTTTTGAAAACAATTTATAATTTTTCTAGGGCACTATTACTCAGTTGCAAGATATGACAGGTTGGCGAGGAGATGAAGTGCTCTATTTTGGTGATCATCCATACAGTGATCTAGCAGATGTAACATTAGAGCATGGCTGGAGGACTGGGGCTATAATTAATGAATTGACAGTAAGAATTTGTATAATTCATTAAATTGACTACTTTAGACTAGTCTCATGTCTCATGATCATTTTAATTTATTGTTAAGTTCATTTTGGCCTTTTATTATTGATACATTATTTCTCATATGTTTTACAAAATGTATTATAAATTAAAGTTACTATTACTTAAAAGTACTTTTATTGCAGATATAAATTAGTGAATATAAGTACTTATTAGTATAAAGTCAGAAAGAATATCTGGGTGGATATGTAAAAGGTACAAAAATGATTTCAGTTATAATTTTATTATAATTTATTATTTTTATGATTTTGGCAAGTCATGAGAATGAATGATAAATAAATTTTGAAAGTAAGAGCAGGTTTAGGCCTATAATTCAGTATCAGAAGTTGGCAGAGTTTAATTACTCACCATTTAAATAGACCTATGTAAATCCAGCCAAATGAAACCAAAAAGATACCATCTATGGATATTGCTTATATATAGTAGAACTTGGATAAATCGATGTCGTTGGGACCAATGGAAAAATTCAAATTATAAAAGTTACAATTTTGTTCAAGTTTTAAGTTCTCAAAAAACCCTATGTTGATAAAGCTTATGTTTATTATACCTGATGTACAAAATGTCCCGCACCGGTTTAATATTTGTTGTTTGGATGATACTGGAAGGCTGAAAACCTAGACTTACACTATGAATCTAAAGAACTATTATTGCACACAATGAGTGACAGTGTATGACCAAGGGGGGACGTCACATAAGGAGTACAAAGAAAATCTTAAATGAAAGCATAGGCCATGTTGTACATAATTTTAAAGGGCTTTACTGGCAGAGTTTAATGGCGCAAACCACACTTCAAAAGGTTGATCCAGTACAATTTGGTAGATGTTCTAAGGTTTTACTTGATTGTAGACTGACTTTTTTTAGTAGCCATAATCATAGAGTAGAGTGGCCACAATCATAGCCACAACTGTAGAGTGGCCAGTGCGTTCAACAGATCTGTCTCCATTAGACTTTTTTGCATGGGGTTACCTTAAGGACAAGTCTTCAAAACAAAAACCTTATAATTTAGATGAACTGAGACAAAGAATATTTCAAGAATATAAATCCTTCCTCCACTTGCCCTGCAAAATTCTGTAAATAGTTTTTATGTGCCTCTTTCCAACTGTCAAATAACCGGCGGAGAACAATTCGAACATTTACCTGACAACATTTGGTGAGTAAAGATCTCTCTTTTTTTAGTAAAACCTTTGAATATCTGCAATTTTATACTGAATCAACCTTTTGAAGTGTGGTTTGTGGCATTAAACTCTGCCAGAAAAGCCCTTTAAAATGATGTACAACTCGGCCTATGCTTCCATTTAATATTTTCTTTGTACTCCTTATGGGACGTCCACCCCCCCGGTCCTACATTGTTACTCACGGTGTGAAAGAATAGTTATTTACATTCATAGTGTAAGTTCAGATTTTCAGCTGTCCAGTGTCATTTAAACAAAAAATATTAAACCGGTACGGGACTTTTTGTACACCCCATATGAGTTGAATTTACAGAAATTAAAAGATAATGAAACTATTTCATTATACACAGTACTAGTATATATATGTTTATACACTACATCAAAGTTTCACAATGTCCTTCAATATACCACCGAAACTCACGCAATTACCTTAACTAACACAAAATTTTAATGTCATACTGAATGTGTGGTCTACTCAAAGACATTGTGATCACATGCACAAACAATCACTTTCAAAACACAAATCACTGTGACAAGCAGGGGCACAATACTGTAACAACAAACTGAGACTAAGCAAACTACTTAGAGAATTCTCTAGGGCAAGGCTTTTATCCCCGTAAGTGTCCTATTCAGTGTACAGTATAATTTTCGGAAGGCGCTCCCTTTTACAGTACAATATTTTATTTTTAGTGTTAATACAAAAATTTTGGATTAAAGAAATTGACTTCGAATTATCCATAATTTTTTTACATTGATATCATATAAAGTTAAAGGGACCAAACCAAAATTTTGAATTAACGGCAATATCGAATTAAAGACGTTCGAATTATCCATCTTCTTTTGTAGATGCAATTGTTACAAGTTAAAACAACAATTTTGCTTCTATATACAGTATAAGAAAATTAAATTAAATATTATATTTAATAAATTTTTATATTTATATTTTATTAAATTTTTATATTTTTGCACTCAATTAGTAATATAATAATAAAAACAAAACAAAACAAAAAAAGCAAAATTTTACAATAATTTTAAGTGTATAATTTAATAACAAATAACACCTTTTTTTGGTTAACAATATGATCACTCAAAAACTATATAAACTGTAAAAGATATTAGAAAAAATTTTCTTTATTTATACGTTTTAAATTACGGTATTATTTAACACCGTTTGCAGGGTGTTAGATAATTTTAGCGATAACTTTTAGATAAAATATTTTTCTCTACAACTTTTAGAAAAAATATTTAAATAAGTTTAAAATAATTATTTTTTAATAGTTTTGAATTTTTGTGTACCGTAGTGATATCTGAAAATGTCAGTAAAATATGAGTCCCTTTTCTGTAATATTTGACTTCTATATCATTGTAAAAAAATGGTTATATAAAAACTTTCCTTAAAAAATCCTAATTTTCTTTAAATATTGTTATCTGCACAAATACTGGCAACTAACATTTTTTTACGCTTATACACCTGACAAGTCTTAAAATGTCCATCTTATAAAAGTTTTTGTGTCAGTTCTATGGTTCCAAACTCCTCCCAATAGATGACGTTTTCTTTCTAATAAAGCTCTTCATACTTTTAAAAAACTCATTACAATGTTTTCTATTCAACAATAGATTAGAATTTATACCAAACTTTAGATTGTTCATTCTAACTAATATGATGATTTGCTTCCTTGCACCCCCTCTCTATAGATCTGTTTACTCAACAGAACGAATCACCATTTTCTTCACTCCCTTCACCCTGAGGTCATCAGCTTTACACAATGTAAAAAAAACATAAGTGGAAGATTCCGTTAAGTATGCCATCAATGGGATAAATTTCTTTGAATTAAGTCTGACACATATAATTTTGCATTTGTTATTCTTTGGATCTATCCAAAACATTTTGATCCATCTATATACTGTAGTATACCATATTTCAAGTATAATAGAATTCCAAGAGTAGACCAACCCTTCATCCACTTCATCTAAAAAGATAATTGAAAAACTGATCAAATCTATACACAACCACATAAGACCTACTTCTTTTAAAACAATTGTATAAATTTTGTTTTCATTTATTTATTTTGAGTTGTTTTTAGTTAAAGTAAAAATACCTTATGCACTTCCCAAAATCGGAAACCAAAGAAAATAAAACAACATTTTATATTTCTCTTCCTCTTGGAGGTTTGATTTCTATTTTATTCTTTGATTTTTGAACTTAATTATATTTTTGGAGACTTCTCTATTGAGTTGTGACAATTTGGAGTTCACCATGATTGGAGTTCACCTTTTATATAATATTATGATAAGCAATTTTGACCAGAGCACAAATTTTACCTTGCTTATTTTTATTAATATTAATTAGGATTCTTTTTAATGAAACTATTTTTAATTCAGAATTACTTATAATTTATTTATCAACCAAAATGAAACAACAAAATATTATTTTTCTCTGAAATTTATTTTTTTTCCTTTTTAGGTATAAGCCAACCTTAATTTTTAATATTTCTATCCTTTATCACATATAGTTTAAGTATTTTATTATTTCAATTTGATTTTATTTAGTTATACAAATTCAGATTTAAATCAAATTTTTATGGATTTCTTTTATTTTTTATGCACTTTAAAAACTTTTAAATTTATTAGTCCGCTTATTTAGTTTATTTAAAATAACTTAACAATACAACTCAACAAGTGGCAGTTCAATTGCATTCCATTTTTGATAATTTATTAATCGCTTTTATTTTTAATCTTAAAAAAATGGTAATATTATGCAATACACAACTTGTTATATATCATTTTTCTCATGAAGGTGAGTAGAATTTATCTATATAATGAGAAAAGTGTTAGATATAAAGGTTTGTCAGGAATCAAAAAATCGTGCAATAACCTAACCTAAAAGGCCACAAAACAGCCTATAATATTAACTTATAACAAAAATTTTGCAACCTTTTTTATAATATATAAAAAAATTTAGTGTGATTATGAATAAAAGCGTGTAAAAAAAAATCAATTAAGGAAAGTTTCATTAGAAAAATTAAATTTTTATGAATAAAGTATACAATAGCTACAAGGTAAGCCTATTTTTAAAAAATCACCAAAAATATTTATTTAATTCAAAATTGAACTGTTAATTTATACATTTTCTACAATGATACATTTTAGAGCAAAGTACCGTAATCAAGAATTAGAAAAGTTACCTACACACCAAAAATGAACCTAAAATCACCAACAAACTTGCATAAAAACATGTTTAGATATTCAAACACTTATAATTGTTGTATAATAAACCTGGGAAGGTATATATCTGTATCAACACATATTAACAAAACATAATAATAATTCACAATAAATTTAAAAGCAAAAAACTCTCAGAACAACAAACTAAACAGAACCAGACACTAGTAGGCATTACATTAGTAACATTACACTATAACGTTTAAGACGTTCTCTTTTAATTTTATTAGTTATTTGCTACACGTTGGTCGCTTAAATATAGGAAAACTCTCCTATATTTCTTTTACTATTTATTAATATTATTATGATTCATTTGGTTATTAGTTCGTTAGTTATTTGACAATTGATTAAAATAATAACACTCAAAACATGTGGGATTATAACTCAATTTTAATTAAACATTTTGAATAATTAACTCTTTTAAATATTAATTTTTAATCATTTAAAACATAAATTTTACCTTGATGCTCAAAATATTACTGATTAATATCTTATTCTACAATTTTATACTACGGGTTAAACTAGGTACATCTTCACTATAAATTCTTATCCTAAACAACTTAGTCTAAAACAAGGAATTTAAGAATGCATCAATTTAATTTGTATTTAATTTTGACTCTAATTTTAATTAGCTTTATAAAATATTTGCTCCGGCTAACTGAAGGTTATTTACTTGAATTTAATTTAAATCTCTATTGGGGTTCGTTGGTTCTTAGGTGGCTATAATTTATTTTATTATTACAAAAACAAAATTTGGTGGTAATTTATTAAATGTATTGTCCTTTAAGTTCTACTTATCAATTGACGTGTTCCTTTCCAGTTTTTTTGGGTTGTTCTCGTTCCGCGGTTCTCTCGAAGATTGCGTGATGGTTGGATGGTTTGCCTCTCCCGTAGATGATCCCAATCGCGGGTTACACCTTTCTTCACTCACTCTTGCGACAATGATGCTTTTAATTCTTGCGACGATACTTCTTCTCACTGATTTAACTTTAATACGACGATGACTCCTTAAACTTCACATTTATCTCACTTAACGACCACGAAGACTTCTTATACTTTAATACGACGATTCTTTTAGTTTTTAAAACGACGGATAACTTTTTATTGACTTTTATAAACTTAACAGTTCTATTAAAAAAGAAAAACGACGAATAGGATAGGCAAAGTCCTTCACAAACACTTAACTCTTTCGATCAGGAGAAACACTTCCCCGGAACAACCTTCTAATACGACGTCGGAACCAAAATACCTAAAAAGAACCACGTGTCCTGCCTTTTACCCTTATTTGTAAGTTCTCCTCTTTTTAAAACAGCGTCATGATGCTCTTCTTCCATTGGTTAGTTTTAATTTTTGGACGTTATTTCTGAACTGATTCACTTGCTCTGATTGGCTTGTTACAATTTGTTTCGGTATTAAAAGCTTAATTTTGATGGATCTTGTGTGATGGTTTGGGTGCGTTGTTTCCCTGTTGAAACATTTTTTTATGTCCGTCAATCCTTTCATGTCTTGACGATTTATGGCCTGCCGGGTACTGACCTTTGGAGCTTTCTATTTCGGTATGTTATATAAGTCCCCAAAATTTTAAAATTTTCAATTTAATTAAAATTCTAAAATTTGATACACCCTTAATTTCCTTTTACAACTATTATATTACTTACTAATTAATTCACACATATTTGTTTTCTTAATCTAATCATGTAATTACCTACTTAACTTTAAAATTCATATCTTTCTAACAACGTTTAATATTTACAAACTACCCTTTAAACATAAAACCTATCGATCGGTTGTTTACATTTGTCTATCGTCTCTTTAACTTAAATTTTATGACCGTGTCAACCTTTTCTACGCTAACAATAACCCCAGGAATTTGACCTACAGACTGACTTCTATTATGGTTAACCGAACAATGCCCTTTCTTTTATACACTACCCTTCCTTTTAAAACAATTTATCGTAAGACTATCTCTATTTTGTTTAAATTTATTTATCTAGAATTAAAAAAACTTTATTATTTATCTTTATGTGTTATTTAAGAGTTGTTTGCCCCTTCCTCCATGTCATTGTGAATTGTCTTGTTTTTGTCGGCTAGTCCCCTCACCATTCTGTGTTTCTCTTTTCCCGTAATATGTCGGTCCTCTGTTTTTAAATTTATTATACCCGGTCGTCCAGTGACCTGGATGTCTGTCTCTATTGTCCCTGCTTTCATAATGGTTGTTTTTGTTTGGAGATTCTTGTCGATAGGGGGGTTCCCTAAAGTTGGTAGGTGGTAACGGCACATTCTTGAACTCCATTATTAACTTTATGAACTCGGTCTTCGTTGCAATACCCCTCGTAATAACGGCGACCAACGTTGTTGGGTGAAAATGCTTTGCAATTTTATGGACTAACTGTACCTCAGTAAGACGCGGCTCGAGGGATCCAGATTCCAATAGAATGTTCTCTACGTAACTTACTGTCTGTTCATTAATTGGTCCTTTATATCTTCCGAATTCTAACCTATCTCTTATCTCCCCCTGTATGATCTCGTTAAAGTACTTTTCTTTAAATATGTGTTCGAACTCACTGAAACTCTTGATATCTTCGCGATGCAACTGCCACCATATAAATGCGCCATCCTTTAAATATTTGTCTATCCAATTTACGTTTTCTTCCCCATAATATTCTTTCATTTCTTTTAAGGTTTTTAAAAATTGCATTGGGAATCTTTCCCTCCCCGTAAAGTTAATATTTCTCATATTTTCCGGCTCCTTTATCACTTCACCATTTTTAATTTTATTCAAACGCGTATTTACTTCTGTAATCCTTGTCTGCAACTCCTTTGTTTTTTCTACGTATTCCCTAACCTGGTCATTTGTCTCTGAATATTTATTTTGAATTTCGACATAGCTATTTTCGTTTATTTTTGTCTCTAAATCTGTGGTCCTAATTTCTAGTCCTACAATTTGTGTCCGGGTGCCCTGTTTATTTTCTTCGATTTTCCGATCTAACCGAACTTCTACATTTTGAATTTTCTCTCCCACTTCGTTAATTTTGCTATCGACGGTCCTTATCTTATTATCTATGGCTGAACATTTCCCCTTTATAGATTTTTCTAATTTTTCCTCCACGGCTTTACTGGCTAATTTAATTTCTTCCCTAATCTCTTGAATTTTAAGGTTAACTGATCCAATTATCTCTGCCTTACTTGATTCTAACAACGTTTTCATACTTTCTATAGATTCTGCTTTATTGGCTTTCTCGCGTTCAATCGCGTCTTTTTCGCGTTTAATCGCGTCTTTTTCGCGTTCAATCGCGTCTTTTTCGCGTTTTGCATTTTGTTCCATCATTTGTCTCATTAATAATTCTATATTGAAACTAGGCTCCGTCCCCAACACCCTTTCATTTTGTTTACCCCCGTTAATTTCGTCTACTGTTTCCCCATTATTAATTTGCATTGGTTCCCCCGTAGATTCTACATTTAATTCCCTACTCTCAACTCCTTCTACACCTAATTCGTTATCAGTTTCCCTGTTTTCCCCTAACTCAATTTGGTCATTAGTTGCCATTTTAATTCTACTATTGTTAGGTTTACTTCTTAACCTATCACTTCTTCTTAACTTAAATTGGCTTATATTTAATTTCTTATCCTTTCTAAACATGAACTTAATTTATTAATTGTCTTTTTAAACTTGTTTGAATGTTTTTCTTAACTATTCAATATACCACCAATTTATCAATTTAATTAATTAATTTAAATTAATTATAGCCACACCTGTTGGGTCGCCAAATATAACGTTTAAGACGCTCTCTTTTAATTTTATTAGTTATTTGCTACACGTTGGTCGCTTAAATATAGGAAAACTCTCCTATATTTCTTTTACTATTTATTAATATTATTATGATTCATTTGGTTATTAGTTCGTTAGTTATTTGACAATTGATTAAAATAATAACACTCAAAACATGTGGGATTATAACTCAATTTTAATTAAACATTTTGAATAATTAACTCTTTTAAATATTAATTTTTAATCATTTAAAACATAAATTTTACCTTGATGCTCAAAATATTACTGATTAATATCTTATTCTACAATTTTATACTACGGGTTAAACTAGGTACATCTTCACTATAAATTCTTATCCTAAACAACTTAGTCTAAAACAAGGAATTTAAGAATGCATCAATTTAATTTGTATTTAATTTTGACTCTAATTTTAATTACCTTTATAAAATATTTGCTCCGGCTAACTGAAGGTTATTTACTTGAATTTAATTTAAATCTCTATTGGGGTTCGTTGGTTCTTAGGTGGCTATAATTTATTTTATTATTACAAAAACAAAATTTGGTGGTAATTTATTAAATGTATTGTCCTTTAAGTTCTACTTATCAATTGACGTGTTCCTTTCCAGTTTTTTTGGGTTGTTCTCGTTCCGCGGTTCTCTCGAAGATTGCGTGATGGTTGGATGGTTTGCCTCTCCCGTAGATGATCCCAATCGCGGGTTACACCTTTCTTCACTCACTCTTGCGACAATGATGCTTTTAATTCTTGCGACGATACTTCTTCTCACTGATTTAACTTTAATACGACGATGACTCCTTAAACTTCACATTTATCTCACTTAACGACCACAAAGACTTCTTATACTTTAATACGACGATTCTTTTAGTTTTTAAAACGACGGATAACTTTTTATTGACTTTTATAAACTTAACAGTTCTATTAAAAAAGAAAAACGACGAATAGGATAGGCAAAGTCCTTCACAAACACTTAACTCTTTCGATCAGGAGAAACACTTCCCCGGAACAACCTTCTAATACGACGTCGGAACCAAAATACCTAAAAAGAACCACGTGTCCTGCCTTTTACCCTTATTTATAAGTTCTCCTCTTTTTAAAACAGCGTCATGATGCTCTTCTTCCATTGGTTAGTTTTAATTTTTGGACGTTATTTCTGAACTGATTCACTTGCTCTGATTGGCTTGTTACAATTTGTTTCGGTATTAAAAGCTTAATTTTGATGGATCTTGTGTGACGGTTTGGGTGCGTTGTTTCCCTGTTGAAACATTTTTTTATGTCCGTCAATCCTTTCATGTCTTGACGATTTATGGCCTGCCGGGTACTGACCTTTGGAGCTTTCTATTTCGGTATGTTATAACACCTTATAGGTATAGAACACCTTTAGGCAAGAAGGTCGCCAGAAATGATTGTAATGGCGTCTTTGCTTGTACAGACCAGTCCAAATATTAGTAGTACAAGGGAATGGAATAAAACATTCGACAGATCTGAAACTTTTCTTTCCAATGATATAAAGATCGTCAAATAAATCGAAATATTACTAATTGATATTTGACATTTCGTAAACGTATCGAAAAGAAAACAGGATTAGTTAATCTTGGTTACAATTTTGTAGAATCTATATATCTCAAAAATTAGGATAATTTTGGAATACATAGTTCGAAAGAGGAAGAAAAATACTATAAAATGTTGTCAACTTGTGGTATTTGAACAAGTATTTACATTTACAAAAATTATATGAACAAGGAGGTCATATTTTCTTGTTTTGCGATGTTCCGTCATGTGCTACTCTCTAGCGGCAAAAAAAACAAAATTTTATCGAATTCTTGGATGTCGAACTTTCGTGATAAGGATTTTTGATTACATGATTATGAAAGGTTGTAATGATATATAACTTTACAATAATATATAACTCATTCTAATACAATAATATTTACTAGGCTCAAAGTTGAATTGAAAAAATATGATTTTAGGGTATAAAAGTGTTAAAATTCTTGATTTAAAAAAAAATTATGGATCAAAAACTATAACAGTTAGAAATATTTGGGAAGCACAGATTGAAAGATGAAGAATCTTTCTTTAGAACAGTGTCACTGTAGATTTGTAAGGTAAAATGGATTTGTGAATACTAGAGAAAAAATTATATAAATTTGTGTTTCACAACTACACAATTGTTGTGTTATTCGTTAGCGGAGAAATACATATACTTTACCTATTAATTAAATATTATTTATACAGTTTTATAGACTTTGGTTTTATGAATATGAATGTATGGAACATTAGCTTTAAACTCTAAAAATAATTGTGATACAATGATTTTTACTATGGTAAATGTTGGAGGAAAAACGTGATTTCTACTGCTCGGAATGCTGGTTGCCTTTCCAGACACGTCACTCATCAGCTCGGTTCAAGCCGTTTGCCACTTACAGACAAAATTATACTTTGAGACAACTATGAAGTTCTTACTTAGAATCTGGTTGTGTTATTAATCTGAGACCACTATTAATCATAAAACTTGAGTTTACTATTTTATATTTTCAATAAAGTTTGAATTAATTGTCCTCCAAATTTTCTCGGCCTTACCTTTTTTCATGTTATCACATCTCATTTTAAGCTTATCAGAAGCTGTCTTTCTGAGTTGGAATAATTCTAACATATTTTCATAATATTTCCATTGACACATACTGGGTACTGATCCAGTCCATCTCAATTGTAATCTTTAAAAAAATGTTACCAAACATTATATTAACTGGGAAATTGGTTGCTATTGTGTCATGATATAATTCTTTCTCTAATAGGAGTCCCATATCCTTTTGAATATTTAAAGAAAAATCAGAATTATTGAGTCCTTCATTTTAGCAAGTCATTTTAAAC
The DNA here is from genome assembly GCA_963513935.1 of Aphrophora alni. NCBI lineage: Eukaryota > Metazoa > Arthropoda > Insecta > Hemiptera > Aphrophoridae > Aphrophora > Aphrophora alni. The sequence continues at coordinate 92,735,815 of OY740767.1, forward strand.
AATTCAACTACATAATGGAATCTTGGAAATAATTTTTTTAAGACTCTTATATTATAAACATAATTAATATTGATTCAAAATTAATTTTTACTCATATTTTTAATTTATAACCAAATTATGTTGTAAAACATTATAAAATGAGTTGTTATATGTTAGCCTAGGCTTTATATATATTATTCTCTTACTTCATTAAAATCTAGAGAAATTTTTGTTTTTTCTTTCATTTAGTCGAAACTGTAGGTAATTTGAATATGTTGCCAGTCTTAATGTTTTCTGCATCAGTTGTAACGGTGTAAATGAATAAAATTAAATTATGTCAATTTAGTTGAATTTTAAAATTGTAGTTTATGTTTTTTTGAGGTTTCTCTGGATATAAATTTTGTCACTAGTGTTCTAACTATATTATAAACTTGTTCCATGTTTGAACACTTTTAAGAGTTTTATTTTAAACATTTACTGTATCAAATTGTAGTCTCAACTTTATGTGGTTTAGAAAAATATTCAAATCTTTAACAAACTATTTATTTATGTTAATTTAAAATGTTACATTTAACAATAGGTTTCATTGTGGACTTTGGAATATTATTTAATCTACTTATATACTCTGCAAGTGCAGTTTCATTTATTGTATATTTTATAAAAACTGTATGGTATTTCACTGTAATTACAGCATGAAATAGAAACACTCAATAACGATGAATTCAAAGGTAGCTGCAACTGGCTCCAAATGTTAACACAGCTCATAGAAGATTGGCAGGATGTGCAGGATCCCAAAGCCAAGGAAGCTTTGGTACTATGGACTCAAGAACGGGATCAACTCAGGTAATTTTGTAAAATACAAATTAAAGAGTTGGTATCTTTGAAAAATCAACTGTATAATTAATAATGATTTAAAAATACACTACATAAATTACAATCTATTTTACATTATTTTTAAAAGCTCACTTAAAAATAGTAAATATTTCATATTTGGTTTGTTATGTATTATGTTTTAATAATTATTATTGCATTTGATTTTTCCAACAGGCAGGCGATAAAGTGTGTGTTTAACAAACAGTTTGGAAGCGTTTTTCGGACATACCATAACCCTACTTACTTCTCTCGGCGGCTGTTTCGATTTGCTGACATTTACACGTCCAATATAGCCAATCTCTTGCATTACTCCGTTTCGCACACATTTTATCCTCGCCGAGGAGTGATGCCGCATGAGTACAGCTCATATTTTGTCTAATCTAACTGCTCAAATTTAAAACAACCTCATTGATCTCATGGCATTAACTATGTATCATCATGATGGATAAATTATTAATTTGAATTGGTTATATAAAAATTTGCTGGTGGGGTCAGAATTGGCAGGTGGTAGGATTATTGGAATAGTTTTTAATTAAAAGACAAGGTTGATTTTGTTTTTGTATGTGTGTAAAATTTGACTAAAATGAAATTAGAAATAATGTTTGTAATTAGTTCTCTAGCTTAGTAATATAAAATTCAATTGAAATAATTAAAAATAAATTAAAATTTTAGATGATTGACACTAAATTATAGTTTATGAAATTATTCACAATTGAAAACATCAAGGATAATTTTTATTTATTAACCAAAAAATTGTATTTGAGGCTCAAGTTGAAGCAGATTTATTTTAATGTGAAATTAGACTCTAAATTTATTTTCATCTAATCAGATAGTTTAACATCCCATTGCTTTAACTCTTTAAAAAAAGTAGTTATCTAAAAAATAAAAACTTTATGCCTCCTTTTATTTAGAAAATATAAACTCGATGTTATTTTATTGTTTGTACCATAAATTAATAATATTTGTTACAATTTAATCCAAATGAATGAATAAATCCCCTAAACATGTTTTCAGTCAATTAAATTCCATAGCATCCAAACATAAAACAACTTTTGTATATGTTCTATTTAGGCTGCTATAATATGAAATTGTAATTTAATATGATCAAACCATTATGTAATAATAAATGATAATGCTGTTTAGCTGAAAACAATAACTATGTATTAAAAATGTTATCAGTATCATAAACCTTACATTTTAGTATTAACTAAATAAAGTAATACCATTGTTAAGATTATTTTATGACTAATAAAACTAAGTGATGTTTTATAATACTCAGGTATGTATGTATTATGTAACCTCTTTTACAAATCAGTGTTCAAAGTTTGTTATATTTTTTATCCTTCGATATATATTAATAGAGAAATATATTTTTTTAATATTTGTTTTACCTTTTATATTTTATCACATGTATATACCACACTTATGTATAATCACTGTTTTATTTATATTTATATATAAATTGATTGTAATCATATAAAGATTAGTACAAAACCACTATTTATATTTTTATTTGAATTATATTAACCACTTTTGTAATAACGAGAATAGAAACCCTTGTGAATTGCCAGTATATTCATTACTAGTTATAAAAAAACATAACATGTTTATTAAGGATAAAGTTTTTAATGTTTGTTAATACTCAGGTTGATTTGTGTAATATTACTAAGGATCTCTTTTCAATTGCTACTTTATCCTCTGATGTAATTATTTATTATAGTTTTTTTGCTAGATAGAGAAATGTATTGTTAATTTTTGTTGAAATAGTATATTTATATATTTTACAAATATTGTTTTTTAACTAAACCGTGTTTTATTAATTACTTACTCTTTAATCAAGAACATTAAATATTAAAATCCTGTTTTGAGTATTGATTTACGTTTTCTTTCTGTAAGTTAAAACATATTAGTGGCCTCATTCAAGAATATCTTCATAATAATATTGTATTGTAAAACAAGTTCACCTGCTATTTTTAAATAATTATTGCCTTGTTCTTGTAGGTAATTTGACCCTGGTGGTCAAATAATTAATCCAATTTTTATGAAGTTAACAATTAATAAAAATTAAATATTTCTTAAAATGAAAACAAACCTAAAATGTAACATTCATTGTACATTCTATTACACATAATTTTGAAATCTGTTTTTTTTTTTTTTTTAGTGATTAGTTTGAATTAAAATGGTTATTTCATGTTTTAAAGATATATTTAATTACTCATAGAATTATCGGTAAAAATTTCACAGGTCTAATAGTAATCTACTGTTCTATTAAAATTATGTAGAGACATTATGAAAAGGAATCTACCTTTAGGGTAGTATTAGATGATTTGAATAACTACAAGGAATCCCAAGATTTTATTCAATTTTTAAACTCAAATCTTTTTTTTTTTTTTTTTTTTTTTTTTACAATATAGCTTTAAAATAACAAAATTTTCATATATTTCATAGTTATTTATTATGTCCTCAAAAATGTGCCCAATAATCTATGTCTTTACAGATTTATATTTTGGAAAATCGATGCTTTAAATGTAATTGAAAATATCCTCCCTTAGCAATGTTGTTAGAAATGAGAAGTTATTAATTTGAGACCAATGTATGCAACAGTTCAATATTTTATAACTTCTAACTAATTTGAAAATTCATTGTAGGAGACTTATTTTATTTTTCTTCTTTTTAAAAAATCTGATTTACCTATTGTTACAACAACTAAGTAATATGGTAATAAGAAAAGTGTTATTAATATAAAAGCAACAGACATGACTTGAAAACTCACAAGTAATGTACCATATGAATTACTGATGTATATTTACATTTTAGATGAAAATAATAGAAACATTGAATATCTTAAAAATAAAGTATTGTTTTAAAAATACTTTAATTTTAAAGCACAATTTAAGAATTCATAAAAGTGTACAACATTGTTTGAATGTTATGGTTATAAATCTGTATTCAGAAAAAAATATTTTAATATGAAAAATTTAAGTTAATAAAAAAATATATTGATCTATTATTAATGAATGTTTGTTTTAATATTCTATTTCGTTGTTAATGTTAATATATTTTGGTTTCTTTTTGTTTTAAAATTGTACAATTAGATATTTAGAGACACCTAATTTAATTTATAGTTGGTGTTATTCAACCAGTTTGTTAAGTGGCTTAATAGTTTTTATTGACTAGTTTTATATAAATTATCTATTGCAAATTATTATTTTTAAATCCTAAAAGAACATGCCCAATACGTGTATACTGTTTAGTTAAATTTTTGTTGTACTACAAAAATCAAAAATTATTATTGTAATATTTGATTATTATATAATCTAAATATAAACTCAAAATTTTGATCAAGATTTCAGTGCATGATTTGATAGAAATAATATTTTAAATCTTCTGATGTTATTTCTAATGTCAATTCTCTATTACTTAATAATTTGATAATTAAACAAATATAGTTAATATTAATTTTAATTGAATTACTAAAATTATCTTACTATCACTTACTGCTGTCAAATGTTGTTTTTCTTATACCAGCTTTTTATAACTTTATATTCCATTGTTAAAAAACAACAATCTAAAGTAAATTTTTTACTTATATTTTAAATTGAATATAAAAACATATTTGTCTGATAATATAGTAGAAATATAATAAAGAAAGTGTGGTAATTTAATTAGAAACAGAGTAAGGCTTGACTGGTAGACATAGTGCAGTAAAGTTCCGGCAATTTGAGCCTTGGTAGTTCGAGGTTCTGTTTAATTCGAGCCAATAAACCCCCCTACCAAATAAAAAAAAAGTGAGATAGAGAACTGATCCATGACAGCTCACAGCATTAGTTTACATGCACGGTCCGCACTGCTTTGTTCACATAACTCTTTCTTTGTATCCTACTCGCATTTCTTAGATTCGTATTCGAATCCCCCCCCGCCACTATAAATATGTAAGTTAGCGGCAGATTGACTGGTATAGCTGATGGTATACCATTGATGATTCACATTGATGGTTTGACAGCACTACACATGGCATTGGGTTATGTCGAGCAACAAGCGGAAGCTACACCGAGGTCCTATTTTAAAATAAAAGACACTAGACAATTAAAAAAAAATTAATATTTATTTTAGTAACGTTAGCTCAACTAGTATAGACTGTATTATTATTTAACCTTATTTTCTTCTCATTAAAAGATTATTTACACACATACGCTATGTTTTCTTCTTATTTCGTTATAATCCAAGGTTTTTTTCCCAATTCGAGGTGATTTCACCCTCAATTAGCTCAAATTACTGGGACTACTCTATAGCATCATTCTTGGCCTCTACCTTGCTTCTGTCATTTATATACTGTCACAAAACATACCACATCGAAGATATGAGTCAATCATTGGTTCTCTGGTAAACCTTGTATTATACCTGTAAGTGTTAGTTTATAAATTGTTCAACCAAAGTGCCATATTATATCATGTTTAATCTATTCTTAAAAATAGTATATTATTGTTGTTCCTACTATATACATAGTTTATGTAGTTATATTTGCAGTGACCCTTTGTATTGATTGTACTGAAATATTTTAAATCATTATTTACAATAATTAAATTGTATTATTTTAATTGATTTTTTAAATTACATTTGAAGATAAATTTTCATCTTGTTGTTTTCATTTGTGTATTCATATTCCTACACATATTCCTAGCTCTGCTGCTATGATGAAGCAAGGATTTGAATTTTGTTATTGGTGACTCGTTTGTACAGGACCCATGCATTTACCCTCGATACTCCCAGAAGCAATTCTATTCCTAACAGGTTGAACGGGCACCTGACACACTGAACCAAGTTGAATTAACTGAATGAAGTGAAATATTGGCAGTGGCAGTGGCGGGGGCAGAGCAGTGGATGGGGCAGGGTAGGAGAGCCTGCCACCGCTACTGAAATGAGTCAGCTGGCCATCACTCGCTACTGTGTACCTAGATAAAGTACAGTCTAGTCTCGCAACAAGTAGGTACACAATGCTTCAACAGTATCGTTATCACACCACATTTATAGTTTCTAAAACTTGCGTTCCAGTCGGTTCTGATTTTTTTCACTCAGAGGTATGGCGTACTGGTGTGTACAATCATAAATACAGCCCTGTATGTGTCCTTATCTTCAAGTCTAGACTAATAATGTGCCTCCTTCTCCAAATTTTACTCAATTGCATGTAGGTGCAATCTAACAATCTGTGTCCACAGGTACAAACTGACTAGACCTAACAGACTACTGCCCATAGAGTATGACAAAAGATTCAAGCAAACAGAGGAAACTTATATAAAAATATAAACCAATACCTCCAGGATAATATAGATTAGGCATAAAAATACCATCACAATTATTGTTATATTATGACAATATTCCCCTCAGGATGAGATGAGATTTGTGTTTTGGGCACTAAAGTTGTTTGAAGACATCTTGTGTAAAACAGAGCCCATTGAAGTCAAGAGTAGTTTATGGTACAGAGCAAAGGCCTGTAACTTCAGATTGGATAAAGATAAGAAGTATGTTATAGAACAAGTTCATTTTCAAAGAAGTAAATGACAATTTTACATTATATTATTAAATTGAATTGAATAAGATATTCTCAATATGTACTTGGAGCTCCTAGGAAGATATTTATACCATTTATAGAATGATGTCAACTTGTCTGTCTGTGGATCTTTTCTAACACTTTATTTTAAGAATAGCAGGTTATTGAATCAAAATTTTGGAGATCGATTTGGGTTGGATGTCTCAAGGAGATATATTTGTGATTCAATCATTTAAAGGTTTGGAATGAAAATAGGGAGAAAGTAAAATGTGATTAACAAAAAATATTTTTTAAACAAGTGGAGAAATAACTACAATTTTGCAGTTTAGTTTGTGATTAGGTGAGCTAAAATTGAATGAAATGTGTTTATAAAACTAATGTATAATTTACAAGGATTGTCTAGAAAGTACGAGTACCATTTTGGTATACAAAATTTAATATAATTGTTTAAAATATACTTTTCTTTTATAAGCAAAAGGATTCTTAAACTACTTTTCTACATAATCTCCACCATTATCTTATTGGTTTACTAGTTTCCCTCCTAGACTTTAACCCTAATCAGAGAATAATGCAGCCTATGATGAAAACCATTGTAGCACATTTTTGACATCATCATAGTGCTGGCTGGCTAGGGATTGCTTCAAATGAAAAAAAAAGTGGTAGTCGCTTGGCACCATGTCTGGGCTGTAAGGTGGATACTCCCAGCGAAAATACATGATCAGGTCTGTGTGGAATGAGTGGCATGCAGTCAAGCTTTGTTGATACAAAACAACTTCATGATTAAGCAGGCCTTAATGTTGTAACGATATCAATCTAATCATTTACAAATAATTATGATTAATGATATCAAAAGATAAAAAAGTTAATTAATTCACGTAAAAAAATAATTTAAAAAAAATATTAATAACAACCATAGTTAAAAAGCAATTCATATTGGAGAAAATGTAGTGGTGCCAGGTGCAGCTTGGGAAGGTTGGAATTTAACGGTACCAAGGGAAGTTTACAAGGAAAAAAAAACAAAAGAAAACGGGACTTTAGCCTTGAAGGAGCAAACGCGCCTAAACACTTAAAAAAACAAATAACAGGAGAATTGGCCAAGAACAGAGTCAATAAAAATTGTATAAAAAAAAGAGAAAACAAGGGTGAAGTTAGCGTCCCTAACTGTACATCAGAAAGTTATAACGGTTTGCAGAATGTAGGTCGACCAATGAGATGAGATCCCACTTTTAAAAATCAACGGGCAGATTTTGAAAACCGCCACTAAGAAGACAGAAACTATGTTTTAAAAGGAATTCGAATATTTGAACGAATCAACAAAGAGTAAGCCAGTTGAAGTTTCAAGAGAGGGGATGATATTTGATTAGAACCAAAATTGGAAAAGAAAGTTAGTCGAGGACTGAGAGTCGTCGAAGATTGTTGATCCAAGAGACGAATCGTCTCTGCGTCACCTTGTTAAAGGAGTTTAAGACTTTATCTTTCTACTCGACTAAGGGGGGTCGGCCCGGATTTTGGTCAAAAAATTATATATATTTTTTTATAATTTATTTTTATACTACATTTAATTAGCTTCAAAAATATGTTTTACTTTAAAATTTCTGTCAAGTATTTCAAAACTTATGGAATATTTTCTGAACGCATGTAGTCCCAATTTGCGTTTCAGGTCACCACCGAAGAGGCTATTTGTTATAGTACTGTTTGTGTGGTTTGCTTTATACCTGGATAAAGTATTTAGAGCTGTCGTGTTGGCACTTGGCAGCACTGTTATAATGCTACTCAGCTGTCTGTAAAGCTTGTTTGTTTATTATTGTTATTGTTTGTGTCATTCTATCCATGTTATAACCTAGTTATTGTGATTTTTATTTTACTAGTTTACACCTTAGATAATATAATGCCTAGAGCACCAACAAGAGTTTTCATGAAAAGAAAACATTTTTTTTCAAAGGGGCCCAAATACAGAAACTAAGGAAAGTGTTTTGTGATTTAGAAAGTAACTCTACAACTAGGCCTACACCTTGTCCTAGCACAAGCCTAGACCAGGACCTAGTTGACATTTCTGTAAGTAGGTAGACCTGTACCTGAGATTGTTGATACCTCTGAGAGCTCTTCAAAAAAGAAAATAGGTTTTAGCCTATATCAGTACAAGAAGTATGAAGATAAGACTAATGATGACAACTGCAATGACATCTTAACCCTTTGCACTCGTCTGACCAGCACTGCTGGCCAAATAGTTATCTGAGTTTACCCGCCATTGTTTACGATGTCGCCGTGCGCACAGCTCGGGTGGCCAGCAGTGCTGGCCACGTAACTTTTCTGGCTAGGTCCGCAGCCATATTGACTGTTCTGTCGCACCAGCTCGGAATTAATTTTAGACCATTCACCACAATTAATTGGTACATAGGATGAAAGAATGACAAACGAAAGCATATTTTATTTCTATATAGTTTTAATAAATGAACTTAAACACATTTTTGCAGTTTTTATATTTAAAAAAAAAATTTGATATACTTTTATTATAAAAACAAAATTGCATGAACTGTTGCTACAATGTGAGTCACAAACTACTTTTAATTTTTTGAAAAACAAATTTTAGACCCTTTTCAATTTTGAACTTAGGTATCTTTTCCAAAATGGCGACTAAATTTTTTTTATGATTCTTTAAATAATAATAGAATATAAGTTCAATAAATAATGGTTGAAAAACAAACAAAAGTTTAGATTTAAATGTATTCGAACAAAATCGGTCGAGAAAAAAAAATTGTATATTGTTTTGCTGACATTTCAAAAGTTTTTTTATTGGAACAGATTCTTCTTAATCCTCCCACCCCACATTAATCATTATAACGTCAATATCTGATTCTTTTCCTAAAATGTTGCCACATAAAGAAAATTTGTTAAAAAAAAAAATCTCAAAATTGTATGGTAATATGTGCTTGATCATAATTAATCAAGAATGAAAATTATGAATTTCTTTCTTGGAACTAATTCTTCTTAATTCCTCCACCACTTTTATCATAAAGGGTATGAAAAAGTTAATTAAGGGTAAGTTTATTTCTGATTCTTGTCTATATGTCTTTATCCAAAACTCGCCTACAGAAACAAAATCCCCAAAATTGTTTGTAATATGAGCTTGATCATAATTAATTGAAAATGAAAATTTTATAATTTTTTTTAGACTAAATTCTCCTTAATTTTCCCTCCTGATTTTAGTTTTCCGCGCTTCTGAGAAAGGAAATTTTAATCCCTATGTAATCCCATATAGTCTTTTTTTTAAAAAGTATGTTTTAGACGCAAACAGAAACAGTTTATCTTAATACCTATTAATACGATATACCACAAATACATAAATACCAGTAGAGAAATGAAAAAAAAATTTCAGATTTAATAGGTTTTTTACACTTTTTTGAATGGATATAAAAAAATTTAACCAAAAAGTAAAATTAATTTGAAAACAGCATTTTAAACAAAATCTGTCGAGAAGAAAAGTTTTAATCATAACATCTGTAGATTTGAAATGTTGGAGAAAATTCTCTTTCCGATTTTTAAGTGGTTTTGAAAATAGAAAATTTTATTCCATTTTAAAATTGTCCCGCATCTCTTTATTCAAAATTGTGCCCAAAGGAATAGTTTTTAGATAATAACTTTTAAAATATTAATTGAACTATCGCTAGGCACTATAACAACAGAGGGCTTTTATCAAAGGTTTTATTCAGCAAAGGACTATCTGAATTGTTTTAGATTTTTTTTGTACAATTTATTATTTACCCTCCCAAACGTTTTAGACAATATCATAAAATGCGCATTTTTCGAAAAAAAAAAAAAAAGAAAAAAATTAGTAAAAATATCTTATTTATTTCATATTATGAGATGTAAAAAAAATAATATTTTTAACTGGTCAGAACATTTAAAGGTAGACATGAAGGTCAAAACTGTTTTCTAATCATTTGTAAATATTTATAAGTATAGTGGAACTCGAGCGTGCTAATGTTCCGACGAAATGAAAATTGCACTTAAAATTGTAATGTTTTTATTTAAACATAATTTGCATGGTTATATAAAATATTATTTGACAACTTTGTATTCGTCTTTTTCATTTTGACGTTTCATAACAGCTACATCATCTAAAAAACTAACAATAGTAAAAATTCCTTTTTTTATTAATTAAAAAATTAATAGGTTTTGAGACACTGTACCTATTATGTGTATATAGCTGCAATTAAAAAAAAAAAAAATTTTAAATGCTGTTTATTTTCGTGGCCAGCACTAGTGGCCTCCCGAGCGTTCGAGTAATTTCATGTTAGCCAGCACTGCTGGCCATCCGAGCTACGAGTGCCTACGCAAGTAATTAATTCTGACTTGAAGTGTAAATGGCTGCGGCCAGCAGTGCTGGCCACCCGATCTGTGCGTTCAACTTATAGTAAATGTTACCGAGCGCAAAGGGTTAAATTTATCTGGCCTCGAGTCATTATTATCTAATATCGTAGTGTGCGTAAAGTGTGGTGGCTCTCTTTCGATTCACAAACATGACAGGTTAGGCCTAAGCCTAACAGTTTGCATCATGTGCAATGACTGGGGCTATGAAGTTTCCTCAAAAAACAGTAATAAATTGGCTTATGGTAGATCAGAAATAAATGTAAGAACTGTATATGCATTCAGGTCCATCGGGAAAGGAGAGCAAGCTGCGAGAACTTGGTGTGGTATCATGAACTTATCCAAGCCCCTAACTTTTAAGAGGTACAACAAACTGCTTTGTACTGCTACAAATAATGTGTGTGAAGAATCAATGAAAGAAGCAGCCAAAGAATGTGTACAGGAAAATGATGGTAACAAGGAGGTAACAGCCATTTTCGATGGTACATGGCAGCATCGTGGACACACATCCCTGAATGGTGTGCTGACAGCAACAGTTGCAAATACTGGAAAGGTTATAGATGTTAGAGTGTTTAGCAAGTTCTGTAGATGTAAGGGTAGGCTAGAAAATAACCATAACTTGAACACATGTGAAGCAAATTACAATGGTGCTAGTGGTGGGGTGGAGGTAGCTGGTGTTGTTGACATGTTTTATCAGTCTGACTTTACGAGAAACCTTAGGTACAAATATTACCTGGGGAATGGCAATAGTGCTGCATTCCGAACTGTATTGAAAGAAAAGTCCTATGGTGATGAATGTATACCTGAAAAACTTGAATGTGTTGCTCATGACAGGAAAAGAATGGGAACTAGACTGCGGAAACTAAAAGATAAAATGGGTAAGACAAATTTGCCAGACAGCAGAACAATTGGTGGCTGGGGGCGACTGACTAATGTCATGATTAATGAGATTCAAACCTACTATGGCTTAGCCATAATTAGGAACACTGAAAGCCTAACAAAAATGAAAAAAGCTGTGTGGGCAACATATTTCCACATGTTGTCATCTAATGTATCCCCATCACATGGTGCATGTCCTAAAGGGTCCGACTCCTAGTGCAAATACCAGATATCCATTGCTGAAGGGAAACCTTATGACCATAAGGCCCATACTCACCTCCCTGAATCTATCATGACTGCAATCAAGCCAATATTTAGAGACTTGTCTAGCGATCAACTCCTTAGGAAATGCCTTCATGGAGGGACACAGAATCCCAGCGAATCCCTCAATAGCGTTATATGGTCGCGTATACCCAAAACCACCTTTGTAATTAGAAACACCTTGGAACTTGGAGTCTATGAGGCTGTGGCAACTTTTAACATGGGTAACATAGTGAAGTGTCATGTGTTGGAAAAGTTTGGTATAAATCCTGGGTCAAGATGTGTGCAAGAAATGAAGCGACAAGATCTACGTCGGATAGAAAAAGCTGAAAAGGCTCAACAAGAAATCGAGAAAAGATGCCGGAAGAAACTTTCCATTGCAAAGAAAAGGCTAGAAGATGTATTTGAAGATCTTGAGGACCCTGACAACCCCTCTTATGGTGCAGGAATGCATTAGAAGTAGGTCTAATATGTATTTCAGTATTATTTTTATGTTTAAATGCTTTTTCCCAAAAATATTGTTTTTGTACACAAAGGTACATTTATCTCAAAAACTATAAAAGATATCTCTATACTTTTTTTTTAATTATTTTGTTTATTACGTCTTGCTACACATTTTATATTGACAACTTCCTTATACTGTAATTAAATTCTATCAATTTTAAAATATTTATGTTTTAGTAATTTTTTTTTTAAAAAAAAGGTGTTTATTAAAAAAATTGTAAAAAATTACTCGATTGATATTTTTTAAAGTTATCAATCAAAATTACTTATTAGTATACACACTTTTCAATTACATCAAAGTTAGATTCCTATCTGTTATAACTTTTGAGAAAAATGTACCTTAATTAGAGGAAATTAACATGGGCTAGATAGTCCTGGCTGACCCCCCTTAGTCGAGTAGAAAGATAAAGTCTTAAACTGTTTGTTGATCAGAGGAGTTGAGCATCTCTGAGTTTGTAGCTGAAGGTCAATCAGCACAAAAAATTAGTATCAACGAGGAGTTAGTATTTCGAGTCAGGAAGGAAGGCTACCAATTGCAGCTAGGACCATCCGTCACCCAAGGAGTTCATAAAGAATTTATGAGTGCTTCGTTTTGGTTAGTGAAAAGAAAATCCAGTGAAGTGATAAAGCAGAGTCAGTGAAATCGTGAAGTGTTATTGTGAAAAATTGAGCAGTTGAAAAAGGAGTGAACCATTGATAAGTACAAAATTGTTAAATACTCTTTTATTATTAATCGTAAATTTCACTTCAATTGAGCCATTAAAGAATTCCCCCCCCCCTAAAAATTAGAGTTAGTGCTATTAAAAAAATTTAATTGTTTTTTTTAAATAGAGCAAGCCGAGGCAATAAATTATATGTTTAATGTTTAAAGTTTTAAATTGTTTTTTGTAAAAGAGCAAGCTGTGGCAAGAATTGATATGTTCAACAATTAACGTTTTCAATTGTTTTGTAAAGAAAAATTAAAGCCGAGGCAATAAATTGTTTGTTAAATGTTTAGAGTTTTAAATTTTTTTTCTTTGTAAAGAAAAATCAAGGTTTCATTAGTAAAAACAAAAAAGAAAATATAATCTTGGTAGAATAATTGTAGATGTCCAAGAAGGATTTTAGAGAAAGTTTTGAATATTGTGTCAAATAAAAAATTCATTGTAAGCAAATTAAAATTAGGTTAAGGAATGTGTGCAGAGTGAATGCAGTATAGTTAATAACATATTAGGTTAATAAATGTAATTGTGTTTTTAATATCAAAAAATTGTATTAAAGTATTATTTGAAAGGTAAAAAGTTGTGTTTTGTGTTTTATTAGAAAGGAGCTAGTTGAGTTATGTTATATTTGATGTCCAATCGTAGGGGCTAGTTATTGAGTTAGTTGTTATAATGTTCCGAAATTCAGATCATCCGATTAGGTGTTTGATATAGAGATATGCAAATTAAATTGAGCTCTTCAGTATTAATTGTTGACTCAGTGTGTAGTATTTAAAGGCTCAAGGAAAATATTAGTCACATCCTTCAGAGTTATTATTTCCTTTCTGTAGTTATTACCAGAGACCTCTTCACAACAATTGTCCAAGTATTCCGTTTGGAGACATCTTTAATACATAATAAAATAATATAACATGTTATATTATCCATTTAAATCACCATTTTCTAATTTAATTGTATATATAAGCTAAATAATTGTTCAAGTTTGATACGAAAACTTACATTATCTTCTAATTCAGTTAATACAATATTTCATAATTCTACTCCAATCAGAGTAGACAATTTCATAATATTTGTTTAACATAAGTTCTAGTTTACCATCTTTATAAAGCCTTTTATTTTGTTCAACATGTTATTTATAATACAAAATCATCTTTGCTTTAATCGACACATTATGAATGGTACCGAGTTTGACAAAAACCATTACAATTCATAGCATAGTAATCGGGTTCCATAATTTTACAAATCCCACATAAATTATCGTTACTGGAAGTGTCATTTATTTTTTAATAATTTAGACCTGAATGTTTTATTTTTCCCATTATATATTGTTCATGAATTTTATTATTACATGAAAAACTTATTTGATTATTTAATCAAAGTCTTATTTTTTTAAAGTCATTGGACAAGTTTAAGGTAGTTCTAAGGAAACACTTTATTGCTACAAGTAATTTTGGTTGTAAGTTTTGATAAATCGGTGAGGCAATACATGTTTTATTTTCCTTTTTTCTTCAAGATCATAAGTCTGACCAAAATTGGATATATTGATGATTTGACCTTAATATAATTCCTCAAATGCTCCTTATGAAACCTATGAGGTCCTTGAAATCAGCACCCCTAGACCTCTGGCCCTTCTATGTATGGCTAAATCACTGTCAAGAAATCACTTCATACTGCCACAGAATGTGTTTACTGAGCAATATCCAGTTAGTAGACCTAACTGCCCACCAAAAGCCCTGCTCAGTGAGAGATAATAAACTTGATGTAAAATTCCATCACATTGATTTTATCTGCTTGCACATGGTCATCAGATAAAGTAACCGAAGTTATCTGGAGAAGTACAATGTGTCCCACACCGCCATCATAAATCTCATGTTTGTTCACTCCCAGGGTTTCAGCGAATCAACCATTGAGTAATGTTTTCATCACCATAGTTCAGGACACAAAACCATGGTTTCATAGTTAACCCATGAAGTTTGAGTCTTAGTTGTTTCTGCCCCAGAACTACCTCATCTATATTCCTCTGTAAAGCACCAATTCATTTCTTGGATAAAAGGGTTGATGGGAAAGTCTGGAAAGGTAATCCCTGCTCTAACTCCCTCTCTATCAACTACTATATCTCTCTCACACCTCTTTACATCCTTCTCTTTGAATTTCATATTTATAACGGACAATACACAGTCTATTCAGCATTGTGAGCTCCAAAATCTATGGTACTTAACATCTTGTTTGTGGTTCCACTAAATCTATCAAACCCTTCATGTATCTTGGTCTTGAGCAATAATCACCTTCACTACATTATCAAGATAAATAAGATTGGTTTATACTACTTTATACCCATCCACTCATTTTCTCCTCCTCAATTTTAATATGGAGTTTGAATATGTTTAAAAGAACAAGCTGTTATCAAACTGTGTTATTAGTTAAATATTAAATTTGGTCGTAGAATTTGGCTTTGGCAATGGGTTGTGAGAAGCTCCAAATCAGTGTATTCTTTAGAATGCTAAGACAAGATTAATTTTTATTGTTTTTGATCTGGTACCACATAACAACCATAGCCTAAATTTAAGTAGTAATTAATGTTATTTTTGTCTGTTGCTAATGTATTTATATTACACTGCTGGTCTCATCAACCTTGGTACTGTGTGGTAGCTTGGTGTCCCACCCTAGTTTTAACTGCTGAGCTCTAGAAATGAGTTATGACAGATAGGGCTAGGTCTGACTAGGCACCTGCAGTTTAGCCCTAGTCTTTTGTGCTAAATGTTGTGTGTGTTATAGTACAAATGTTTGGGATGGTGCCGGGGAAAAATTTGTCAGGGGCACCTCTGCAATAATTGCACTTACAGTTCCTACCACAATAGTTGTCCATGAAGATGAAACTAATTCGGTGCTTTTTAAATAATACATTAAATTGTCGGATGATCAAGATTTTATTTCCTCATGCTTTTTTATAATATACATTATTTTATAATTACTATACTATTTGTATATGTATTTATTTTAATTCTTGTATTTATTATTCTTTTAATGTATTTGTTATTACTGTTATAATAATTGTTAAAAAGTAATTTATTGTTATAATATTTAAGATGTTTGTAATAAAATCTGATATTGTCCTCTACAAAAAATAAACAAAAATATAATATAATTGATATAATCAATTACTATTAGTAAACCAATGGACTGGGGGGGTCTAGTAGTCAAAGAGCAAAGCGAGTACCATATAATATACAAATATTGAAAACAAATATATAAGTTGTTAAAATTGTTCTATGAAACTTTTTGCTTGAGAAAGGCCATTACTTGAAATATTACATTTATTTACATAAGTGTTAAGTGTATTAGCAATGTGTCCTATGTTAAAACCTTACATTAGAATTGAAAACATTCTGTAATGTATTATGTAACATAATCAAGTCATTTGTCTGTGATTGGCATGTTGAGGGTGAACTTTATTGGATTTGTAGAAGTAACAGTAAACTACCAATGCCACCAAAGGTTTCTTTAACAATAGAGACAGTAAGAGACAGCTGCCATCTTATGTAACCAATATCTCTCTTTTCCGCTTTCTTCACCTGTTATCTGCAATTTATTTGTCATTTTTATTTATTTGAAGTAATATTAATGGTTTGAAAGAGTAATATTTTAGTACTTGCATTTAGAATATAGTAAGAGGATCAAAGACTAATACTTTTGAATTACTGTATTACAGTATTTAAAATAACATCAGCATTTATAATGATGATCCCATCTTTTGTAATATTAATCCTAATTTTTGTTTTGTTCTATGAATGTATTTTTTGAGTACTTTGTAAACTTTTTTCTTTCTAATTCCCTTTTAACTCCCTCCCCCCCCCTCCGACATGGCTAATAATTAGTTTTAAATAGGCCTACATTTTACACTGACTTACCACTTTATTTATTTAAATCTTAATTTGTTCACAGCTACTTTTTCAGGCCCTTGATTTGATATATTTATTTAAAATTTGAATTTCAGCATTATTTGAGAGAAATTGTTTTATTAGATGTATATAGTACTGGAAATATAGTACCTATCAAAATTCACGACATAAACAAAAAATAGTCTTGCATACGAAATTTTGCTTCGATAATGTACATTTAATGAGAACCAAAAGATACATTCCCCAACCCATATTCAACCCACCCCGAAGGGTGTTTTTTATACTAACTAAATCGACCTTTTTAGAAAGGTAAAAACTAAAAAAACATTGTTACACCTTTAATTGTAATTTTTTTTAAATTGGCCGTTTTTTGAGTACTTTAAATTTTCAGCTGATAAATCGAAACACAAATCATTCGAAAATTGTGAAGCTATTTTTTAATTTTTTTATTTTTATTTATTATTATTTTTTTTTTATTTATTATCATAATTTCCTCTTTTTTATATGATTAATAATGGACCCTGTAGCTTTGAAAGTTTAAAATCCAATGATCACTATTTGCTTACAAAACATGTGAGGTCCTTGTGAATTTAAAAACGTACTGATTTAAACTAACATTGTCTAGATACCTTTGTTTATAAAGCATAGTTAATCATAAACCACTAAACGCATACTATTGAAAATACAGACATGTAGACAAAATACAGTAGAAAACAAATTTAATTAAGGCAATTTTTTGGAACATTTGTGGTAGAAACTAATATTTGTATACAAATTCAAAATCGATTGTTTTTATATCTGTTTGATTGTCTTTGTATTTTCTACGTGAAACTGAAAAATATTAACGTCATCTTTATTAGGTATAATGTTTATTTAATGAATTGAATTAATGGGGAAAAAATAGTATTAAAATGTGTGTGTTTCATTTTTCACTGTATGGTTGTTTTTCTCCTTAGCAATTTAATAACCAAACACTTACTTGTGTGCAAATTTATAAACTAACTGTCTGAGAGAACATACTCTTCCGTAGAGAATAGCTGGATGATTACCAAATACTTCATCTACACGAACCAAACACGTGAACATCTAAGAACATTCCAAATGTGTGGGCTGAAAACATCAAAGTCATACTAAATGTAATTAAAAAGATTAAATTGAGACGTTGCATTAATTATTTAAATAATTCTTAAGTTCTATGATGACTTGTAAATCCGTTAAAAAGTGATAAATGTTTGATGTGAATTCTAAATAGTGAGTACTAGAATTATTGACTTTAATAAAAATAATTTACATTTACTACCTATATATTTATAGTTTCTTGTCTACTATTTATAGTTATTTTTTAAATACCTTTAATTGTTCTTGAGATGATGTAAAAAAAATATTTGAAGCTAAAAATTACTTCAAAATTGAAAAGTAAAAACATTTTTACTCATTATATGTTATAAATATATATGTTTCTACTGTGATGGTAAGAAAAAAAGAAGAAAAACTATATAGGATACTAAGGGTGTGTTTTTAAGTTTGTACGTGCTCTTGTAAACCAAAATGTTACGAAATTTGAACCAAAATTTATTTGTCTTTTATTTCAAAGCTCTCAAGATTTCCCACGCTTCTTCCTATAGATGTCTTTGCATTCACTCCTATATTCCAAATTTGAAAAATCGGGTTTTGTGCTTCACAACTTATAGAAGAGAATTTATTGAAAATAGTTTTAGTTCACAGGTCTATGAAGGCGAAAAAATATATGATCAATTGAAAGAACTTGGTTTAAAACGGGAAAAAATACTATACCCTGAAATAAAGATGAAAACTATTTAAAAAATGGTTGATCTGTATGGATTATCGTGACGATTGAAAATCATAATCTTCTTTCCATATATTAGGTCAGGTGAACTGTTTCGGTCTTGAATTTTCTTTCTATCTCTTCATCGGACATCCTATAGGTATCTTCCTTCCTGCTGGTGTAGGAATTTCCTTCTGCAGTATTCCCAGTGTTCCATCCTTTGTACGCGTCCCTTACAGTTATCCTGATAATTAATTGTATATATAATACACTATATATTTTACATATCAAGCCACATAGATTTATTTATTATTCATTTGCTTAGACATAATATATCATATTAATGGTTACACCTATTTTTTTTAATTGCTACATTCTATACAAAATAATAATAATATTACAATAACGATATTATAATACAAAATTAAAAACAGTGCTAAATCCTGAATCATCCGATTTAAATCAATGTTAATTAATGTAAAAATGCATATGCAAAATATCATCTTAGACAAAAAAGTCAAATTACTGAAGAATGAACTTATTAACTTTTAAATAGATTTAGCCGTCCGTACCTACTATGGAACGACGTATTTTATTTAAAAAAAAAAAAAAAAAAAAAAAAAAAAAAAACACTTTAAAAATAATACTAAACGTTTTGATGCCAAAATCAAAAATGTACTTTCATAGTACACGACTAGGTCATTTTATAGTAACTAAACAAAATAAAAATAGGTTTAATCATTTAATGGGATGTAGATATGACAATAGATTTATAAGAAAAATATTTTAGAATAGTATACATTTAAAAACTACATAGTTTCATTTCAAAATCTGTAGAACAATCCATTAAAAGGGGGAAATTGATGTGTTTAGGTATTTCCATGCTATGTTATCCGTACTTAAAAACTAGCAGAACATGTAAAATCAAGCTGTCATAACATTCCACCGCATTATAAAAGAAACACCTGTCAAACATTATCAAGCCAATAATTCATAAATACGCTATATCTGCAAAACTAAACCGCGTCGTCAATGCCAAATAATTAGCAATGTAGGTGCCTACGATAGCGTCATTGACTGCCCACTATGATGACCTTGCCAGGTTCCGCAAGGAGTGGTCAGTGTCCGGCTCGTCCTTCCCAAACCTGCTATATAAGACATAATAATTATTAATTATTAACTTTACATAACACTAGTTAAAAACTAAAAAGTGTTTCATGCAATAACTGCTGTGCATGTTATGGGAAAGCGGAAGAGACTGAAGTTGTCTGGTAAATATTTGTTAATTTTAAACAAAACAAAACAAAAAACTGGTATTTGGGGGCCACCAGGAACTCGTCCGTTACACGCATATTGATTGTTAAAGTATTTTAAATTAACAAATCAATTTGTTAGGCTTCCATCTAAGAAGAGTTTATTTTTGTTAATAATTGTTGCAATTAAATATAAATTACTCAATGATGTAATATTCTTTATGAGATAACTGTTTTTTATTACGTACTAGCACCAGCCACGTAATAACGAACTCCAGACTTTTAAAATATACTGAATTTTCTAAAATCATTGCACACACACACACACACACACACACACACAGTCGGACTTATATGGCATACTTTGTATAAAGTACATTTAATACATACATATGGCACTTTAAGTATATTTGGGTATAAAAACGACGTTCTTTTTAGTATTTGGTGTATTTCTTTTGAAACTTTCTTAGCAAATTGGCGCGTAATTAATCTTCAAATGTTATCAAATTTTAATAGAAATCAGTAGAACCCATTTTAGTTAAAAATAACCTAACAATAATTTTTTACCTAATGTGTAGTAACAATCATAATCTTTGACGGATATGGCCTTGGTTTCTTATATAGTTAAGAGTTTCTAATTGTTGTTCTTTTTAAACTAAGCAATTACAAAACTTTAAAAATCAACTTTTTTTTGTTCTATTTATCTGAACTTTAATTTTTTTTTTTTTTTTTTTAGATTTTTAATATTGATCTCAACTTTTCTTTTAAATCCATTAAAATTAAAAGTAGTTATCCTATTCTGAAGATAACAGACATAATAAATAGTAGCTGTTATTCACGGTAGAAAGTAACATCGTTTGTCGCCAGAGAGTGTTAGCTGCATCTTTTAGATTTATTTAATTTACCAAAGTTTCTTTCCATAACATTTAACAATGTAACGCGAAATATTCTTGGCGTTAACGTTTAAAAGTATAAAAAATTTGAAAATAAATTTTAATATATTATATCTCCCAAAAGGTCACAGAAGTAAATAAAAGCACCCCAACAAAAAAAAAAATCGAAACCTGAAAAACAGTTTATCTTTACTAAAAACTTAAAGGTATTATGAAGTATTAAAATCTGGATAATTTAAAAATAATGATAATTAAAGATTAATAATAGTTTTAATAATTTGTTCTGACCACACATTTTATGGAAAAAAACAAAAAGGTTTTTTATATATATTTTTTAAATTTTTTTTATAAAAGTGAATGAAAGTGAGTTCTTTTACAAGATACTTTAAAAAACATTTATAAATTAAGTTTTTTAATTTTCACAAACAGAGAATTATAAACTAATATTCCAATAAATTTTAAACTTTAAAGAGACATTATCTATCTATAATTTAAAATTTTTGCGCCTTTCTGTTATGAACGACATTATTAATTAGTTTGCAAACCGGTTCTACATTACATAACACGTAGTTAATAACGGCTAACAACATGTACTTTGATAAACCATTATAACCTACTAATTATAAAGTGGTAAACTTGTCTTTGTAAATTTAATTCTTTAAAAAATTTATGTATAGAACTGTTTTAAAATTTTTCAACATTTTTCTTATTCATTGAAAAAATGTGTTATAATTCATAATAATTTCATTAAGGTTTTAGTATGATTTTGTTTTAGTAATAAAGAACGAAATTTACCAAATTGAATTAATAACAGCTATTATTACTTGATTCACATTTTAGAAAAAGTTTTTTGTTCACAATTTAATCATTTACGAATAATTTTTAATTTAATGATTTAATATTTCCACTGTCCTACTGGCAAAAAACAAATTATATATACAGAGTATAAAATATTGGAATACAAAATTAAAGAAGTTACCCCGAGGTTTAGACTAGTTAGGGGTAATCAAAAACTTAAAAGAATGAGCTGAAGGAAAGTAACATATAAAGACAAGAAATAAATTTGATTAAACAAAATAAAAATGTTGCAATTAAACTGTACATTTTAAAGGTGAAAAACCTCTCAGTCATCGTCTCTTTATGTTTAAGGATATATATTGTAATACAATAGAAGGCTTGTTAATCCTTAATGAGGAATCTTTCAATCGTTTCAACGACCGGGAAAATATTTATATTGTAAATATTTCAAAATTGTAAATAAGAAAGATGAATTTAATTATATTGGCACTGTATTGTTTTGTTACTCGGTTAGGCAATACGTCTGCCTCCTTTTTTCAGAAATTTGTTTTTCAATAAACATCCTAAGATATCTAGAAGGTAGTAATTACTACCAGAGGTTATTAGCCAACTGCTGTTTCATTTGTCACAACAATCACAAGTATTGTGTGCCTGTAAATTATTCTAATTGTTAAGATATTTGGACGGCAAATACAATTAACAGGTGAATGAAGCAATCAGACTCAAACCAAACAAAACAGCAGTCTTCTGCCGGCAAGTCTTTAGCATGTCAAGGCCTTCACATCATGGTCAACTCGAGTCCACTTTCTTCAGAGACATGCGCAGTAGAGACACATTATGAAGTCAATACATGCTTAGTTTGCATCATCCGTCACGGCTGATTGATGTAATACTATATTGGCGGTCTTATATTAGTTCCAGATATCTATGATTCATTACAATTAATATCAATAAATTTGAATAACACAAATATAAAAAAAGTAAGATGTAAGCATTTATTTTAGTTGCTTTTGATGGATTAAAGAACAAGGAACAAAAAAAATCATTCTTAACTCGACAATAACGCCAAATTCTCAATTAAATAATTTAAGTTATAAGTAGAGTCTCTTACTTTCTGTAAGTTCAAGAATCCAACAAAGATAAATTAAGAAATATGATTAATCATAGTTCTCAATGGAACCTTTCCATAAATAAGCAGATCATCAACTCTATCGAAGTCGTAAAAAGTACTTTTGTCTTTAGAAAACTTGCCTGTAGTCTGAAAATGTCTAAAGTGGTTAAAATCCATTGAGGAATATCCTTCGATATCAATTAGATTCCATTGTGTGTATGAAATAAGCTATAAAGCATCTGAAGATTGTTATATGGACCCCAGTGATTAAATTATAATGTTGACATATGTTTTTCTTTCCTTTTAAATATTAAAAAAATACCTCTAATGTTTAATTCATAAAGACCTAATGTTGTAAATAATAATAAAACCCAATTTATCTGATAGTTATTTTAAAATAAATTAGTGTCAGATTCGTGAATCAGAATAAATGACTATAAAAGGAAATAAAGAAACAGTCGAACGTTAAAACACTCTAGAGAGTTTGTCTGGAATTGCATCCTTTATGCATACTTAACTCGATGACAGTGGCATAAAGTTTTACTATTTGAACCGGTCATGTTTATTCAAAATATGAACAAGAACACACGGACAGAATGTTTAATGTACAAAGATCGCGTACCATTGACGTCATTGTCTAGCTTCATTCGTCAGGTTAAGCTATTTCATTTATTAATTATTCTTATCATATAATTTCCATTTAGGAACAATGAACCAAACATTCTTTACATTTTTGTGAAATACATACCATTTGACCAAATTCTTGTTTATTATTATTTTAAGTTATATTGCAAGTTTAGGCAATTTGTAAAATAGTCCAAGACTGGTTTATACGCCACCGCCGGATTAACAATTAAAGGTTATTGAGGCATAAAAATATCACTTGAAGAAGTAAAAAAACATTTTATAGGCTACTTAAGGGGAAAAAATCAGATGTTAGAGCCGGTTTGATGAACGTCTATCGGAAAATTTAATTTATCTCAGCAGTTCGTAGTTATACGGTTTGATTAAGCTGAAATTACCGTTCATTTCGTAGAAAGCATAATGACTTATTTTCCACTTCTTCATTCTTGGTTTAAAAAAGATAAAAAGAATATTTCTAAAATTTAAGTTCGCTAAGCAGTAGTGTTATAGTTGTTGTTCATTATACCGGATGTATAGAAGCGTCTCTTCCTTGCACATTTCCAGAATTTTCGTTATATCAATTTTGACCCAAACGAAGTTGAACCCTAGAACTTCGTTTTTATGATGTTTATAATTTTGGCCCCCATTATGGATTTGAGTCACTTTTTAAAAATGGTAACATATTTGGTTAATTTACAGATTAAAATGGTTTTTCAACACTGAGTTTTGTCGAATTTTTTTTTTCTTTTTTCTAAACCTTCCCCTATCTTTAGTTATCCACGAAGAATTATATGAAATTTCATTTTTTTTAAATTGCTTATTAGATATTAAATATTTTAAACTCACGATACTACACAGAACTTCGATTTTCATTTCAATGGTGGAACATGGTTTTCATTTTCTACTTCAATTTATTTATGCCTTCAAAACTTTAAAAAAGCCATATTTTATGTTAAAATCCAATATTTTGAAAATGGTTATAAGGTTTCGTAATAAGAGACTAAAATAGTTCTTAATAAACAGTGATGAATGATAATTTTGTACGACGAACTGATTTATTCCTGAATATGTGTTCAAACTGTGAACAGTCAACTTTTCATCAAATTTCAAAACGTTCATTGTGAAAGCCTGGAGATGGAATACAGGTACAAAATACCCGCCTATAAACTCAGCGTTGAAAAACTATGTTTTATCATGTGCCACACAACCTTGTCATAATTTAAAAATAATAATACAATACAAATAGTGACTTCAAATTTTAAGCATCAAACAAATGTAGTTACATTTCAGCTACATATTTCGTTTAGTCCTAAATTGATTTAATGAAAATTGTAGGAAGACGTAGAAGAGAGAAGGATGATACGGTTAAGGATGATACGGTATGTAATTTGAAAAATATATTATTTCATTACTAAGGACTTGAGATCAAATATATAATAGTGGTTGATTTATTTAATGCCATAGGTGTTAATGGAGTACTTAATTATTGTTAGGTATTTTATTAAAACCAAAATATTAGAAAACTATTTTTCCTATGTCAAAAAACCATATAAATAATGTAATCAAGAACTATAGACTGGACTAAGGACACAAATAGTTTAAAACATTATACTTCCCTTTTGTGGTATAAAGTAAGTCAAACCAATTTCGGTTTCCCCAAAGATAAAAATTTAAAAAATTTAAAAAATCTACTGAAATCAGCGTAAAAGTCGACTCAAATTCAAGATAGCGGATCCAAAACTGTGACCAATGGATCATAAAGCGCCGTTCGAGGAATCTGGTTTAAATTTCGTTTGGTCTCAAATTGACTTAACGAAAATTGTAGACAAAAGTGGGTCGGGGGAGGGAAGTTTTTAGCCAATCGAGTAGGCCACCCTCAACTCATATTAACGTTTGTTTAATAATTCACTGTTTATTTTCTAGGTTTTTAGGCATATTTTGTAAATGCACACTTATGTATACATCAATATATATATATATATATATATATATATATATATATATATAAAATAAAATAAAAATAATAAAAAAAACAGGCATCGAAAGACTTTTCTACTTCTTTTAATCAAAATATAAAAACATCTCAATTTACCTACTCTTGATCTTGGTTTCTCAGGGAAAGGTGGAATAATTTATTTTCCACGAATGGCAATAACCTCAAACGGCCGTATAAGGTGAACTGATTCAGCTAAAACTAAAAACTGAATCAATATAAATTAAACCATTAAAGCAACAGAAAATGTTTTAGTTACTTAACCGAATGAAATACAAATGAAAAGAAGAACTATATTTTCATTTTATTTTCTTAAAATTATGTATTTCGTTTCTTTTTCAGTTATATATACACTACTTTTTATTCTTTTCCTTCTGCACAAACTAAATTAAAATTGTTAAGTTTGAGACGGCTACCTCAATCAAGTCTACACCTCGGTGTAACTTTTGTCACTTCATTATTTTTAAAATTTTTTGTACGTCGTACTTGTAAGTAGCATAATGGAAAAATAGAAAATCCAATTATTACTTCTATACGTTCATATAGGCCCTACTTGTATAAAACACAAATTACATATTCTATAAAAAATCAAATCAGTTAAATCAAAATAAACCCCGTCATAACTAACCTGATTTAACGCGAATAAAAAAAGAAGAAAAAAAGAAGTTATTTATGGATAAGTTGGTAACTACTTTGACTGGTCATGGTCGCCAACTGTACAACATTAACTATTGTAGGATCTACACAAGAAACTTTGGATACCTTATTTTGAACGATAATTTTGAAATATATTCATGTTTATTTTTACGCAAGTAAAATTTTCAACAAACAGTAAAACCTTGATATCTTGATTGAAATCCAACTATAAATATCCTACTACTAGGGAGATTATTGATGGTTTTAAATAAATATGTATGAATTATTAATGTTCTTTAATTTATATGAAATATTATATTACATTATTTAACATATGATACCTATGAATTTAAAAGAACATAGGAGTCAAGGTCGATGCTCAATACATCATCCCGGATCCCAACTTCGTTATGAGGTCAGCTATATTTGCAAAATATATTCAATAATAATCCTGATTACAATTTCCTTATTAAATATATCCTGAGATCACTAGAATTAGCGCTTTAACTATGATAATGAAATACGTAATGTCCAAAGACGATCATTCTGAGGACTAAAAAGAGCTGTAGTATTTTTAACAAGCATTTTATTGGATTAAAGTCAAACAAATTTTGCGATGTGAGGCTAAAACGTAATTTGACACTGACATTGTGAAGATCATAAATTAGTATTACCGCCATTTCTTTGCTCACATGCTGTTTCAAAATTAATAATTCCACAAACTAGTTGATAACTATGACGGACCGCAACTTTTGTGAAGAGACCTGTCCGCCTCTCCGATAAGCAGCGTCATAAATTTATCTGGAGACTGTTATTTTTCGTAAAATCTAATGACTTCACCCGTAACCTTGAGAGTTGGCAGAGATTCAAAGTTATATAAGAGGACTCGACAAAGAAAGCAACGAACCAAAACAAACCTGAGGTAAATTCAGAACAGGTTATTAAATAACACTTGCTATCTGATTGTGACCTTCCCGCGTGCACATTATTATGGATTATTTTCATGTTTGTTTTTATTTATTTCTGTGGGGGTCTAAAGCTTAGAGAGAAATGTTTTTATTATACAGTACACGCGCATGGAGTTCCTATGGTTTAGGACTTGTACGTTATATAAACTTCCTTCAATCAAAACAAGTATAATAATTAAAACAAATTATGTGAACTATCATGTGGAGGGGGGGGGGGTTCGAGATATAGTTTAGCACAAACATTCAACATTGTATTGCATTTGTTACTTTATTTAGTACAAAATAAAAGTCCATGTACGCACATTGTAGTGTTTTTAATGTTTGAGTTATTGATCCAATACAGATAATTTAATGCCTTTGTCCAAAGTTGAAACATCTGTTATTGTTAACTCAAATCATACAAGTTTCTTGGATAAGATGTGGTTAAAGGTTCGAAACTTAATTATTATTCGTATAAAAACTCATAATTAGTTTTGTGAATATGAAAGACTCGTCAATTCACAAAAAAACATTTTATTCGAACTTCCTTTCAATGATAATTAAGCTGAATTTTGAATCAGTAGCTTTTAATAAGAATCAGTGAGCTAAACAACACTCAATAACAAGGTTTTACTTGTATTCAAGAAGTTGTAGTTTTGTTAGAAATATTTTCTAATGTTGAGACTAACATACATTTGG
Organism: Aphrophora alni; assembly: GCA_963513935.1. Taxonomy (NCBI): domain Eukaryota; kingdom Metazoa; phylum Arthropoda; class Insecta; order Hemiptera; family Aphrophoridae; genus Aphrophora; species Aphrophora alni. The sequence continues at coordinate 92,763,567 of OY740767.1, forward strand.
TAAAATCTAAGCCCATAACTAAGAACCCTTCCCCTCCACACACACATTGCAGTACAAATTTACAAATTGGAAACACGTTTACATCGTCTCCTATGATCGGAGCTTCATGGTAATCTACAAATCTTCACAACAGTTATTCTTTGGAATTTCGGATGGTAAACACTTAATCCCAGCTTAAATCCTTGTCTTCATTATTTAGAAACACATATCACTGGCTTGATGAAGATTAAAACTATATTTTTCACATTTCACTTGATGTTGTTCTGTCTTATTGTAAAATAGTCTATTCAGGTTATTGATAAAAATCAACGGTACAATTTAATTTTAAATATATATTGGATATATCTGTAAAAACCTATAAGTGTAGCCTAGTAATTAACATACTCTATAACTTGGAAATACCATTTTCTAAAATTAAATCCATGACACATTTAACGTTTCCAAAAAGTTGTTTTAATGAATCGTCTATTTGGTACCTTTAAAACATGTCAAGTGTGACTGACATTAAGTTTTTTTAATTACAGTAGTTTGCTTAATAGACCAAAAAAATGAATCGTTAAAATGATAGTTAATATCAATACCAGATTAATGTGGTATATGTGGTTTGTAGCTCTAGTAAACTTATCGGCCTCTAGTAATGAAAAGTTGTTGTAGATGAAGAAATGAAAGTTAAGAAAAAAACTAGGCCGTGGATGAATGTTGTTAGAATGAACAAGAGATAGTTGAATAACACTCATCGATGCTTTAAATAATAATCAAGTCTTTTTAACAGAATTACATTTTGTTTACGATTTTGTCCTGTAAATTACATTTGTGTTGTAAATACTGTACCTTTTGTGATTTATATCTTTCTATTCATGTTTACTATATTGCTACACCATTTCTCCAAACAAAGTTTTCCTCTTGAACAACATATTGAAACTTTAAATTGACACACGTTCTACGTATTGTGTTTGTAAACTTGTGTTTAATGTTTGAGTATTTTGCCTGAAGATTCATGGCATGTCTTCACGAAACACCTTATAGACACTCTGCCCAGTTTGCTTCCACAGTGGACAAATTAATTCGATGATGGGAAAAACTGTAGAAAATAATTTTCATTTCTTTCCAAAAGTTAAACATTTTTTTGGGATCTCTTATAATTTTAAAGGTTGGGTTGTCCTTTACGACTAACAGTATGATTTGCGAGTTATAATAAAACAGTAATTAAGTGATGGATAGATTAACATACCTTTATTTATCATCGAAAGTGGTTCTGTTTACTTGTTAGTCACTACAGCTGTTTCGCCTTCGTTAGAGGCATCATCACATACTACACACATTTAAAGTCCGTAAGGTGAAGCGTGTATTTTGATAATGTGCTCTGGGTAAAATTAAAGGCGGGCAGAGAAGTTATATAGATCATAACTACTACTGCTGCTGATAAAGACGTCGACTCAGCTTCATTACGCTGTCAACATTTGTCATGTTGCCACCAGTCTTATTGTCTGTTTATCGTCTTTTTTTGCTTACAAATAATTGGAAAAACTTTCTAATTTAAAAAATTTCGAAATTGCTCCCTATTTTTATCAACGAATAATTTTTCAATTATGTTTAAATATGGTACTTAGGTTCAGATTTACAAATAATTAGACAAACTAACTAACCAGAAGAATTATTATATACATTTCAAAATGGCGTCAGATTTAAAAAATATATATTAAATTTTAAGTTTAAGCTCATATTTACAAATAATTAAACAAAGTTTCTAACCAGGAAACTTTAGATAATTAATAGTTCCTGCGTTTTCGGCTTCTTGTTTCATTCACGTTTTATATAATTTCGTAAGAATGACTATGGAAGACTTTACTCCCACCAACTTTCTTCCTGACGTTTTCACTTTCCCCAACACAACAAACCAATGTTTTTGAAATGCACAGTTAAATACTCACTGCTGAGTGTTGCCCCTACTACACCAATCGGGCCGGAGACGACTGCGCATCTCAAAGAAAGAGGTCACGCTATATCTTACGAACTGGAATACAAAACACGTTCACTTTACTCATACACCAACACATAAATATGTTTATTAAAAACGTTGTTCTTGATTGTCGCCACATCCTTTCATTTTTAATATTACAAGGCAACTGAATGGATTTCACTGTTAATTTGTCAATCCTAATTTGAATTTAAATCTTGTTCTTTGTTCGGGTTCTATTCTATACATTGTACCATAAATACAATTAGGGGTACAATTTAGTTTCTCAATTAAAAGAAAGTCTGGATTATTTTTCTGTTCTTTAAAAAATAGGGTCTTTTTCTAGGATGTCCATTGTTCTTCCATTGTTTAATATGTGTAATATTGTTTTCAATTTTGTTGTATTATAGTAATTATTTATTATATGTTCTGCAGCATATGCTGAAGTAGTTTTACTACTATTGCTGTTAGAGGTAGGTGTCCTTTATAACGTGCTTAAATGATCTTCCTCTTTTCCTACGTATTTTTTATTACAGTTATTGTATAATATTTTCTAGATGCCGCTGTGTATATAAGGATCTTGAGTGCGTTTTGTTCTATTCACAATTTGGTTGAGATTGTTGGATGTGTGGTGAGATATTCTAAAATCTTGTTTATGGAAAATCTTCTTTATTTGGTTAAGTTGTTATATTTTACGGTTTTTTTTTGTTGTTTTTTTTTTTTGCTGTTTACTGGGCCATTTTATGTTTAATATTCTTCTTCTATCAATTATGGAGGTATTATATACATGGGTTGTAACTATTTGTTTAATTATATTCATTTTTTTAAAGTTAGCAGGTGCCATGAGGACTGGTTAATGTTATATGTATGAAACTATTGTAGGCTGCGAGTTGGTGTGATTGTGGGTCGTTTATGGTTGCATGGATAGTGTGTTCGGCCTGAGTTGGTCTTCTATTGACCTGTACATACAAAAACTTTTTATTAAACAACATGACAAAATCAAAGTAGTTTGAAAGACTAAAAATAGGAGTAATGATATAAATTGCGTGTTTGAATAAGAAATAATTTGGATAATTTAAAAATTGTTTACATTCACTTAAAAATGTTACAATAAACGAGAAAAAGTGCTTCATACACAATAGATTGGCTGACTGAAATTTTGTGATAAAATTCTTGTTTTCATAAGATTTGTTTTTTTATTCCCGCATAAATCACTAAATCTATTTTTGCCATTTCAACACTTTCTCTGTGAAAATAAAATGAACACAGTTCGCCAGCACACACACACACACACACACACGCCCGCGCTTATCTATTAATAGACACATTATAGAGATGCAAGGAAGGATGATTATTTCGTTGTCTGCGCAGAGTTGTGGAAGTTTACTGAGCGTATGAATACCTTGAAGTTTCCCAGACCTAGTCAATACCAGACACATTGCGTGTAGCCTTGCTTCTACCCTCCCCTAATCATAGAGTGACATCGCCCTTCATCTGCGGCCATGATATATTTATCTCAAATTAAAAAGTCTACAGATCTTATTTAAATTATTTATTCCTATGACACGTTATCGAATTGTAATTTGTATAAAGAAAAGTTGGAATAATTATTTATACATTTTCACTATTAATAAATAAAGAAACAATTTATTATTTTAAATAATATTTTGGAATTAAATTCAAACTATTCGACCTTCGAACGTATGCGTTTAGATCTACATGCTTGGTTTTGAGTGGTTCATATAACTGAAATAAATATTTACCCTATTGTATGTATTCTATATTTTACAATATACACTCCACACTTGTAATATAGTTCGCGATTTAATGTTTTATTAATTTGTGAACTTTAAAGCATGCGTCCAGCGTGTCCATAATGGTGTTGGAAGCTGGTGGTGTGCCCATCGGTGTATGTACAGCAACCGGTTAGTCATAAGTCTGGCTAGTATATTATAGTTTAATTGTGTATTATATTCAGATGATACGGAACATATATTTTATTTACAAAAATGTATGTAACGTTGATAAATCAAAATTACGAATATAGTCTACTATTTTTTTTGATTTTTTTCTACAAACACATTACTTTGAAAATAAAATTTGTATAATGCAGTACCTACAGACGAATTCTAAATATTTAGCAAAAAGAACAAAATACAATCATCTTTATTTTCAAAATTTATAGACTCAAAGTTTAAATTTTCGAAAGAAGTAATTCAATAATTTTTCATTTTTAAACTTATCTAAGTCCAAAACCTTAAAAAAAAAAACTTTAACGAAGGAAATCCAGACGTCTGGACGAATCATCTCTTCATCCCCAAAGCTTCATGCAGTCTTCACTTTACCTAATTACTTTACTGATGTATAGATGTAGTACGACCGATCGAACTTTTTGTAACTCTTGCTGTCTCTACAACAGTTATATTTTCCCTTTCCGAGTATCCATTCATTTCACTGCATAAGGCATTATTAAATATTTTTGAATACCAAGTTTACCTAGGGCATTTTTCATTATATATTTTTAGACTCAACTTTATGTCCAATTTGATCACTTTTTTGAAAAGTTGCAAAAACCTACCATATTATACTGATTTTTCTTTAAAGAACATATAGGCCTATCTATGGAGAGTATGTCTTTGAAAAGGACGTAATAACGAGAACTAGAAAATGACCGTTCAAATTGTCCACAGATGTCTGCATGTGGACAGGTTTTGTAGTCCTTTCTTCTAATACCAAATTTGAATCTATGTACAACCCACACAAACATCTGAATCTAAATTTTATATTCAATTTGCTTTCAATAACAGTTTCAACATATCTCTTATTCTGGTAACATAATCGTTCGTGAAACAATTGTAAAATAATTTCCTTATTAATTACGCCATTAACAGACTCTTTAAACGAAAAACTAATTAAATTTAATTTCTATAAATCACCATGACGCGGTCGCTACCCTATTTAAATAGATTTTCTTTTAATTTCAAATAAATATTTTTCAGTTATTGTAATGAATTTAATGGCAGAATGTTTATCTTGAACTGGTAGTAAATTTTTATGCATGTCAGGCACTAACCATATATTTGATAGAGTAATAATTTCGCAATTTCCATTAGCATAAGTTTTAGTAACAATATCACCATAATCAATTGGATTTACAGTGTCGTAACTTTGTGAGGTAAATCAAACGATTTAACAAACTTAAATAAGCTTCTTTCATTGCAAACATGATTTATGGCACCGTTATCTACATACCAACTCAGATTGTCACAATCTGCTGAAAATATATTATTACTGGTAGCAAACAATCTCATTAGATTCGGAATTCGGCTTAGGTTTCTCATCCTTTTTCCATTTTATACAATTTTTGACAATATGTCCTGACTTTCTACAATAGTGACATATCATAATATAGGATTACCTTTAGACTTGTGATTTATACGGCTTGGATAAGCTTAAGGCTTCTTCATCAACAAACTTAGGCTTATTAATATCAGAGGTTCCCTTAAATTTTCTTTCACGAGCGCATAACGGACTAGTTAAACTATCCATTGTCTTCTCACTTTTAGGCATTAGCAGCTAACTGACCTAAAAAAAGCTCAGTAGACGATATTCCTAAAATTGTATAAGCTAATAAGATATCAGGTAACGATACTATATTATTATATAAATATGAAGTCGTCGTATGACTTTCAAAGAACTTTTGCACAAAAAACAGAAATCACAAAAGAATTCTGAGCTTCAAAATAAATAATTATTATTAGTTTTATGCAGATTCGGACCATTATATAAGAATTTTCAGAAATTGGTATCAAAATATTTTACATATTCGTGCCTACTTCTAAAGCTAGTTTAATCAAAATCTAATAATTTAGTGAACCCAAAAATCAATATAAAATCTCCCACACATATTCATTTCACCCATTTCTTGAGATGGGACGTGCGAAAGTCGATCAAGATTTGGTCCACAATCAAACCTCACACATATTATACTTCAACATTTGGAATCAATCCAACAAACCGTTCTTGAGAAAATCACGCCGAGAAACACCGGAAGTGTAATATTGTAACTATCGCCAATGACTACATAAATACTATAAGACACGACATAGGATAGGGAAATAGTCTACGCTTTACGGGTGCTGTTCGTCACAAGTTTGATACACAGCTATCAGAAAGCGCTAGCAGCAGGTGCTTGAATGTACGCATCCCACTTGGTTGAGACTGTACAACTGTTGACCTCTCTCTCACAAACCTTCTCACTTACTTCCGTCAGCATAGTCAGTGTTGTCAGTTCGTGCGCTGAGATAAGCGATTCTCGACCTTCCCTCGCATCTCTGGTCCCATATGTGGCATCAGTGCGTTTTCTCTTACCCGCCTGAAACATTGTTTGTACGTAGAGCTACCTAGCGCCAGCCACATCAACTTCAGATTCTCTCGCAGAGCGACCTAGCGGGTATTGGACAACTCAAGAATAAGCGTAGAATATTTAACATGGCCATGTCGTGTCTTATAGTATTTATGTAGTCATTGCTATCGCTGCATCAAAATACTTTTTCTATTTCAAAGGAAAACTTCACTATTTTTTAACCGATGGTAACAGAAACAACTATAATAACCCTGGGTGCAGTTGTGAAGGGTTTTTGTAAGTGATACAATAAAGAGGTAGATATTTTGTGGTTTTCAAAAATTTAATCCTCGCGTAGACAATAATTAGTTTATTGTCCGTTATACTAAATCTTCTGTAATAATTTTTTTTCAACTTTAATTGTTTCAAAGCTAACCAAAACACAGACACAAAGACACCAACCTGCCCAGACGGATATCTTCCTTTTATTCCTCTAGGCTTGTAGTTCATTTACATTAGGCTTGGCTAAAAGAAATGATTAGCTAATAGTCGACATAAAAAGTTATTTAAAAATTTTTTTGCTTGTAATGTCACCAACAATATTATTGTCCACAGTAAATTGAATTGATTTTTTTATTGAGTTCTATAATTTTATCTCAATCGTTTATCGAATTGTCGTAGATAAAATAAAAATTTCAAATCCGTTTTGACAAACGGACTCGGTGCACGAACAGTTCCTTAAGTTTATTACACGCTCATATCCGCAAAGCCTAAGTATAGGCCTACGAATATTCGTTACTCTAAAAATTGAAAATCAACCATGAACAAAAGTTCAAAATCTCAAACGCCTAACATAACATTTTATGACATAAAAATTCATAACATTTTAGTGACGTTTGTATATTATTTAATTAAATATATATTTCAAGATATCAGATTTTTGTTTTCGTCGATCCAAGACACTTCATGCAAGGATTTCTTTTAATGTTTAGCCCTTGTGTTCCTAGCGCTGTAAAATAAAGAAAAACCCCTTAGTAAAAAAATACTCTGTCTTATTTCTGCCACAATTCTCTCCAGAGTTCTTCTTCTTGAGAGCACCCACGAAAGGCTTTTTGTTTTTACTAGACGAGTCTCAATGGTTTAAAATCTTTCCTAGCATTACTCGTATCGGAATTTTATAAATTCTATCTATACATTAATATATTACAATCTTATATAAACGTTTTGTACGAATTTTTGGAAAACTCTTCTATGAATATTTTTATTCCTTTTGAAATCGTTACAGGAATTCTTTAAGTGAATGTATTTATGTCTTGTATTGTTTCCTACCAAAAGTTAATAGCACCGCCCTTGGAGATCACAAACTACAGTATTAGAGAGTGTTTGACCTGAGGAGGTCACGAGACTGGATATAGTTGTCTTTAATATCTTGGACAACTACTGCTTGTATCAAGGTTTCAAAATTGAACAGATTTTTGCCTTGAAACTTACGAAAAGTAAAATAGTGGAGAAAATCTTCATCCAGATTTACTATGGTGTACAAGAAATAAATCCTGGCTTTATCTTACTCCTATAGCCCTAAAATTATAACAAAAGATACTTTTTCCAGATACCAAACCTTTTTCAAATTAATAGGCTACCATGTTTATGTATATTCTGCGAAGCGTATCAAAGAATGTATAAACGTTAATAACTACATCATGGTATTGTTCATGTTTTTATCTAACATGATTTAGCTACGAGTATTTGCTGTTAATAATCATTTAAGGAATTGAGACAACTACATATAAAGGTTTAATTTTCTGTGGATGTCTTATTTATCGATGTACTAATGATCACTCACGTACTTATACAAATCAAAGCTTATATTTGTTCCATTTAGAGGAAGCTTTCTATTCAATAACGATGTAATGTGTCCTCTTCCTGACTCCTGATTCACGCATATAAGTGGCAAACAGATTCTCTTACCAGAGTCACTTTTTCTTTTCTATAGTTTCATTTAACTTTACATGTATTACCCATTTTGTTTTTTGATAATGAATTATTAAAATGAACTATTCCGTCATATTGGTTCCAAACCCAAACACTTATGAACGGTCTAACCTCTTCTTCTATTATCACTGATCGAGTCTTGAACTTTTGGAAACTCTTATAGAAAATCTCTTCTATATTACTGGCGGTAATACAATAATACATGGCGGTCTTTATTGGTACAAAATAAAGTTTTGAGGGCAGTAATGAGTTCTATGAAGTAGGTGGTGTGAGGAAAGTTCATCGTCTGAGGTTCAGAAAGAATTTGTTTGGTGGGGAATATGGATTAATTATCGGATTATAAATTGTATAGATAGAAAATTCAGGTTGCATCAGTCTTTTGTGAATTGTCAAAAGCTTTTGACTGTGTTGACCATAAATTTTAATGGGGAAAACATGATTTTTATGGTATAAGGGTTAAATCCAATAATTGGATAAAGTCATATTTATTTAACAGAAAGCAGAAGATAGTTTATACTGACAGCTCTTTCAACTCCTATGAGTCTACATGGGAGCCTGTACCTCGTGGTGTACCTCAAGGTTCAATCTTGGGGCCTTTACTCTTAAATTATCTGAACGATTTACCTGAAAACGTTGGTCCCTCAAAATTAGTATTATTTTTTTGCTGATGACACTACTTTGACGGTGATTGAGCAAAGTAGTGTAGCTTTAGCTATATCAGCAACTTTGGCAATGTCAAAGGCCAATGATTGGTATACAGCAAATAATTTGAAATTAAATATAGCAAAAAATAAATTATTACAATTTAAAACAAAATCAACTCCAAATACAATTATTTTTAGAGGCGAGGAAGAAATCCAAAACACAGTTTAATTAAATTTTCTTGGTGTTATTGTGGATGAAAATTTAAATTGAAGATGTCACATTTTAAAGTTTGCAGATGTTCTCGCATCTGCTTGCTTTGCTCTCTAAATGATTTGAAGGATTATCAGCGTAAAAACCATAAAATCAGTATACAGTTGAATATGTGGTAGTCTTCTGGGGGAACTCTGTCGATGTTTTAAAAATTTTCCGTATTCAGAAACGAATAATTAGAGTAATGTCACTGGAGAAATTTAATCAACAGTGTAGACTTTTTTGAAAAATATAGAATTTTGACTTTTCCATCTATTTATATGAAATGTTTGTGTTTTTTAAATCAAACCAGAGTATGTTCGAAGGAAAACAACATAACCATAAATATCTCATGAGAAAAAAAGTGTTGCAATATCCAGTCCACAGATTGGAATTTTTATAACGTGGCGTTTATTACTCTGGTTTAAAATTATTTAATAAGCTTCCGGAAAATATAAAAAACAAAGTTTTTCAAGAATTTTCGCGGATTACTCAAAGATACCTCTTGAGGCATGCTTTTACCTCTGGGTGCCAGGGATGCATTTTGTATTCAGGATGACGACTCAAATAATCGATTAATATGAGATAACATGTATGTATACATGGTTCACTGTGTCTTAATTTGTTTGTAATTTTTAAAAAATTTGTTGTATTGTATATTGTTTATTTGTATTATGTGTTGTGAGTGATATTTGTATAGTATGACAAGTCAAATGTATACTGCATCACTGCTGCACTATGTATGCCATAAATGATGTAAATAAATAGTAGTTGTTGTTGTTGTCGGGAACAGCAATTGAATAACTTCAGGTAACCGGTTACTATGGGGATAAATTTGACAAGGAAACTACAGAGACGTAGACACACTCTAATAAAGACGAATAAATAAATAGTAGTAGTAGTATGTCGGGAACAGCAATTGAATAACTTCAGGTAACCGGTTACTATGTGGATCAATTTGACAAGGAAACTACAGAAACTTAGACACACTCTAACGTAGACGAATGAATAAATAGTAGTAGTAGTATGTCGGGAACAGCAATTGAATAGCTTAAGGTAACCGGTTACTATGTGGATCAATTTGACAAGGAAACTACAGAGACGTAGACACACTCTAATAAAGACGAATAAATAAATAGTAGTAGTAGTATATCGGGAACAGCAATTGAATAGCTTCAGGTAACCGGTTACTATGTGGATAAATTTGACAAGAAAGCTACAGACGTAGACATAATCTAATAAAGACGAATAAATAAATAGTAGTAGTAGTATATCGGGAACAACAATCGAATAGCTTTAGGTAACCGGTTACTATGTGGATCAATTTGACAAGGAAGCTACAGACGTAGACATAATCTAATAAAGATGAATAAATAAATAGTAGTAGTAGTATATCGGGAACAACAATTGAATAGCTTCAGATAACCGGTTACTATGTGGATCAATTTGACAGAGAAACTACAGAGACGTAGACATAATCTAATAAAGACGAATAAATAAATAGTAGTAGTAGTATGTCGGGAACAACAATTGAATAACTTCAGGTAACCGGTTACTATGTGGATCAATTTGATAAGAAAGTTACAGACGTAGACACATTCTTATATAGATGACAGAATTGGTTGGAGATGAAATAGAGTTAACGGCTCTGTTCTATTGCCCAATAATTTCTTTAGTTATCTTGAAAGGATTGAAACCCTCGACTAGTGTTGTTTCAAGTTTTGTATTAGAGGAGTTTAGGCAGATAAAAGTATAAACCTATGACAATAGCTACAGCTAATGTCAGGCTATTAAATGGGGTGAACTCACAATAAATTAAAATAGTCCTATGGGCTATTTCAAGGCCTACTTCATGCAGGAAAAGAAGTCTGATCTAAAGCGATCTAACGAAGACCACGTGTATCTCCCCTTGGCGTTATCTTAGGGTTAGTTAGCAAATAACTTGTCCATTTTGTATTGATAACGTCCGTAGTTTCCTCCTGGGTTTGATAAGCATTAATGTTTTTTATTATCAAGTCATTCAATTGTTTTTTTCCTCATTAACATAAGGTTTGTGACCTGGAAGTAGCTCTATTTCTTCCTCAATTACCTTTTTTAAAATGTTTTCTTGTGTCAAATATTGTTTATTTTAGTTCCAAGATATAATATTAAGATAAGATAAAATAACATATTTAACATTACGTAATAGATCCATAGCTATTACGTGTTTGTTATTTTACAAATTCTCTATCCTCCACCATTCCAGTACAGGGGAGGTTTGAAAAATTATTCTTCAAAGTATTCAAAATAGTATAACTCTTATAATCTTAACTGTAGTTTCTGTGGTGTTGAAAAATAAATGAATTAATATCTTAGAAATGGTTTGTTAAATATTGGTACATTTACAACTAAAAACAGAAATTTGTGTCACCTGGTTCCAAAACAAGTTTGAAATTAAAAAATTTATTTCGTGCATGCCACGAAACAAACTGCAATGTCAATGGGTAGGTTTTTCGACATACAGTATATATAGAGATGTTTCATAGTTTGATTGAAACGTTTATGTTACAAATTCTTTCAAAAATGATAGTTAAAGACAATGACAGCTTAATTTCTGTATTGCGTTTCCAACATACGCTACAGTGGGTTAGATAATTTTGTTTCGATATACGGGTATACATTTCCAGTCAAATCTACCAGATATTTAGTAAAATATTAGGCTACTTATGCGTTAAAGATAAATATTATCGTAACTAAGGTATTGCTAAGAAAGTTACTCTTTTGGATTACGTGTCAAAATATGAAACTTTAAAAAAATCTATTGTATCTAAGCTCACTCATTATTTATAAAGATTTTGAATACGCTTTACACGATTACAGTTATTGATCTGAAAAGTAGAGAAGTGTTTATATTAATATGTAAAACAAAAGTATATATCATTCATTGTCGTAGATTTTGCCGCTTTAGTAAGGTTATACTGGTGATGTCATGACTGAAGAAGTATGAAAAGCGATTTAATGATAATCCAACCTTTTAAAAGCTACAATATAATGGGCTACACATTATATATTACAAAATTATTCACAACAGAACTATTTCTGGTATATAAATTTTAGCTAGTGCTGTGTCTTACATGGAATTTCTGACATCCAAGGTTATTAAATGACCTTCTACCCTAACCATAAGAATAATTTGGCGCCATTTTTAACTCTTTGAATATATAAATCCTGATGTGAAAGGAGTGTAACTAAAAAAAAAAATACAAAAAATCCATCCCATTATATAAAATATAATATGCTTGTCAAAAATCACTATTTATCACATTTCATGTTGTGGTGACTACACAATGGATGAAGGTTAAATTTGTTTGCATATCTATAGGACAGGTTATTTATTTGATACTATTCACTATAATGAGAATTAGACCGTTATATTAAAAGATGATAATTTTCTTGGTAATTATTATAGTGTAAAAGTAATTACAACTATTAATTCCAAAAGCAGATAAAATAAAGTTACGACAAACGGATTAGTACATCGATTGGTTTTACAAAGTAGGGAGAAAAGATTTCCGGAGGTTTAACTGAGCTGCTTTTTATATCCCACAATGTAAACAATAATACAATAATATTTCGGGATGGGTTAAAATAAAAAACCATTTTGTTACGTTTTATTACATGGTTGTTATAATTCTCTAACTGTAAATTAAAAGCCACTAATTACATTTTTTTTTCTGACTGAGCTTTGATTTATATGAAATGTCTCCTTAACTTTCCATAATTTGATTTAAATATTAATATTATCTGATCCTGGAATCTAAATGAGACCTCTCTATAACACTATTTTATATTTATACAATATTTTTGTTTCTTCTCTCTGTTTTTTGTTTCTGTATTACGTTTATTAACTCAAATACATTTCATCTACAATTTTGTCATCTTCAGTGATCCTTGAGCTCAGTTTAGTATCTCAAGTTTTACTTTATTTTAGTTCACGCAAATTTTAATTTAATTTTAAAACATCTTATAACGTAAACTCATTATTTATTTAAATTTTCCTGTTAATTTATTGATAAAGATTATGTAATACATCGAAATAACTATGTTTTTGACACTTCATGAAAGTTTACTTTTATATAGTTTTTATAGTAAATTTAAACAAATAAAACAAGTAATAAACTTTGTAGTCTAATAATCAAAATTTGTATGTTGCGTTTTCGAAAAATTTGTTGCTAAGAAATCGTATTGATAACATACTTTCGAGGTCAAATATCAAGAGTAAAGCTTTTGAAGCAATCTTTAAATTATACTAAGTCTTTTCTAATATGAATGGTTTTATACGTTATATGGATTTCTAGTAATAAAAGTAGACACTACAATAATTGTATTGAACAAAACTTAATGAACGTAAATCGTTACCCATCAAACTATTTTATTAACGGTTTGGAATTTAAATTATTTTTAGCTAAATGACAACTTATAACTCGAGTTGAGATTAGTCGTCTCTATAAAATTGAAAACAAAACTAACTTCAATTTTAGTAGTCTATAGGTTATGTGAAATGTGGTAAATTTACACTTTGTAAGAAACATAACTTCAGTTGATTTCTGTGTTCTGAAATTAATCAATAACAAACTATAACCATCTAACCTATCTAAATTCAACAAAAGTCATGAACTAATTTTCATTTTTATATCAATTGTAATGAAATGTTTAGCTGAATTTTAAGTAGCAAGGTTATTCCCTCCGAAATATTTGCACGAGCTGAGGTACTAATGAGCTGTAACTAGGCCAGGGTCATACGGTGGATTACACTTATTGTATTTAAATCTCTTATTCTTGATACATAATGCTTAACCTTGAAATTTAATTATTTTAGCAGCACCGTTTAAGGATAGAAATTTACACGATGACAGCCTGGTTAAAACTGTAAAACAGTATAACCGAAGAAATCGAAATAAATATACATAATGTAAAATATAAATATTGCCTGTATAATAATAATAATAATAATAATAATAATAATAATAATAATACATAATGTAAAATATAAATATTGCAATAAAAATTTTGATAAAAGTTTGCTAAAATGTAGATTTGAACAACCTTAACAGAATAGGTGTTGGTCGCTTTCTAACCAAAAATACTGGTTCGGAAGTTGTCGATGAAAAGTGGAAATGAACCGCGAACGCTGACGTTAGAGTTTGAAGAGTTCGGAATCGACAAAAGCAATTTCGATCAAATTTTCGTGAAATATGAAAATTAATAATCTAAACATATTGTCAAACCGCTAGTAAAAGCGGGTCAGGGTTCAAATCAATATTTTACAAATTATTCAATTACCTAGATTTCTTCAATATTTTGTCATTTATTACTTAGAATAATTTTTGACGATCATTATTTACTTTTGGATTAAAATACATTCTTAATGTACAATATTTACCAACTATACTTTTATGTTTATTAATTTATTCCACAAAATTGTGCAACTGTATACGTGCAACGCAGTATTAGGAAATGTAAAAATAGAATATTTTTTTAAACCTATCTTAACAAGATAAGAAAATAATAATAACTTTAATTATGAATAGGGAAAGTATTGTAGTAATGGTATAATTTTCATTCATAGTTTTTTATTATCTTTAGCGTTTGTAATTCTAAGGAACTCAATTTTCACAATGTCTACCTGTCTGTAGAAATTTGTGTGATGTGTTTATCTCCAAAAAACTTTTCTTCCAAATTTAACGTTTGATGTGAGTTTTATGAAGACAAAAACCATTTTGACCAATTAGATCAAGGATCAAATAGGATTAGGGTTAAGAGAATGAGATAGGGCGAGAGTGGAAAGTGATTATCAAATATCTTAACAACAGGTAGTCTAAAAGACTCAAAATTTACAGATTGTTATAGGATAGGTATCGTAAGGTATGACCAATCTAAGTGTGGTGCACAAAATGTAGTTGACACCAAATTGATGAACAATTTTACTTTTCCATATGTAGTGTAGAGAAAGTTAAGGTTAATGAGTCAAAAAAAAAGTAGTTTTGGAAATAATATCTCTCAGTTTGTCTGTTTGTTCGTCGCCTATTAGTAGAATAAATTTAATTAAATATTCTATAATTGAATATCTGGAAAGTATTTGCCATAAGACACAAATATAAAATTACGATTTTATTAAATTCGGCTATGTTAAAATAATTACATATTAACATATTATTAACACCGGTGAGTTATCGGTGAAAGAAGGGGAAAAAAAGTCTTGAAGCTGATATAAATAAGCAAGCAAGTACAGTATTGGTTTTATTTACCAAATAATAATTTGATTTTTTTAAATCGCCTGTGAACTAACTACTGAAATTACATTTTTGGGGACGAATGATTTTGTTTGTTAGTATTTGGTTTTGTAAATGAGTAAGTGAGAAATGTTTTTTTGCACAATTTATTATTTACCGTTCGATATTAAAGAGACTGATACTAACTATGAATTTTCGAGCGCTGAATTTGAATTTGAGTTCGGACTGTGGTTTAATGTTTATATCAATCTAGGATAAATCCAAAATTTTAATTTTATATTTTGTACCGAATTTATATTTCACAAAAGGTTATAACAACCTTTGTAGCAACCTCTGACTACCCCAATAATCTATAATAAAACTAATTAAAAAAATGTAGGAATCAATTTTATTCAACTTATAACGTTTTCAAAGCTCTGAGTTACATGCTGGTCACGCAATCTGTTTTTGTTTACTAAATGTTATATTGTAACACTTCATTCGTTTGTTACTGTTTAAGCTGAAGTAACAGTATATCGCTGTGTCAGTGTTTATGAGTGCAGCTAACTTTAGGTATCGACACACTTTTCTAATTATTACAGTTATTACGGAAAATTAGACTAATTATAGTAAATTAATGCACTTTCACTCAGGATATCACGATTGCTTGTAGTATGCCGTAACAGTATTTATATCGAAAAAATATTTTCTACCTAGCCATTTTTAATACAGCGAAAAACGGCAAAGAACTCAAAGATGGGTTATGTTTTACATTTCGATTATTTGTTTTATTCAATTTGTTTTTAATATCGATCTCATAATCAAAAAAAAATTAATAATAGTAAAAAGATTGGTTTCTGCTCACACTAAACAATCAGTCCCTTATTATCGTTACCTAATCATTCGTAGAAATATAAGTTTAAAAAATAGACTATTTTTTACATTTTATTTAATATCTTGATAATTAGTCTTGTAATAACTTCGAGTAGTATAGAGTTAATAAAAACAGGAGCTGCTACAATTGAACTTCTTTAAATTAAAACATTATATTATTTTGTCATTCCAACTTCAGCCCCTCAATTTGAAAATAGCCTTGCATGTTTATTTTTAAAAGGCCTTTGAGCCTTATTTGATATGTGATGTAGTATAAGGTATAAATAAGCAAATGTTCGAAACAAATTTGCAGATTTCAAAATTTGGTACGTTTATATTTAACAACCGATGTAAAATTTTAATTTATGACTTTAAAAAAAAACATGCATAAAACATGTATAAATTCCATTAAAATTGTATGAATAAAAATAATTTTAAAATTGTATGTATTTCGTCATTTATAAAGAACAAATTTGTTACAGAGAGTTTTGAATCAATAGATTTAGCTAAACTATAATTACAAAATAATCCCCAAAAAATGTGGATTTAATTTTTTCTGTAAATCTTGACAATCATTATGGGTCAGTTCCCGACTGTTGAGTTGACTGGTTCTCAAATTTATTATTATTTTTTTTTTTTATTATTTTTTTTTTATTTATTTATAACACTACAACTAGCTTTATCAGCTAACCAGCAGCTTATTTTCTAACAACAATCGTGACAGTTTATTAGGTTATTTCCCAATGTCAATACCTATGTTCACAGCTCCACACCCACAACTGTGAACTTTAAACCAAGTCAAAAGGCTTCAGTCTTTTAAGGCGTCGCACTAACTCTGCGTTGTCAAGCAGCTGAAGTACTTCAACGTTTTGGTGGTTATGGAGTCGAGACTCATGCTTTTTAGCTTGCTTTTGTATTTCGGCCTCTACCGTTTCGATCTTCAAGTCCCTGTGAATAGTGTCATTGCTGACATACCAAGGAGCTTTCACTAAATTCCTTAATACTTTATTTTGAAAGGTCTGAATAATTTTGATATTAGACTTCTTAGTGCAGCCCCATAGCTGTATACCATATAACCATACCGGTTTTAGCACTTGCTTGTATAGCACTAGTTTGTTATGTACTGATAATTCTGACTTTCTTCCAATCAGCCAATGCATTTTCTTTAATTGAATACCCAGTTGTTCACGTTTCTTCTTAACATGTTCCTTCCAACGTAGCTTAGCATCAAGGGTCATACCAAGATATTTTGCACTGTTGGCATACGGTACTATATTTTGATCAATATATACTGGCTTATAAACACCTTTTCTATTTGTAAAGTTTACATGCACTGATTTTGTCTCATTAATCTTGATACGCCATTTTTTAGTCCAAGCAGTGACATGGTCAGTCGCATTTTGCAGTTTACTTGTTGCATCTCCTACATCTTTCCCTACAGCCAGGATAGCCGTATCATCAGCAAATGTGGCAATTAAGACGTCACCATCCTGAGGCAAATCATGAGTATAGATTAAGTACAGTATAGGTCCAAGTACGCTACCTTGAGGCACTCCAGCTTTGATGTTCCTCAGCTCTGAATATTCTGAATTCATCCGAACTCTAAAAAGTCTATCTGCTAAATACGAACTCAATAATTTACTCAGTTTTTGCGGAAGTATAGCTTTTAATTTGTTATTAATTCCAACATGCCAAACTTTATCAAAAGCTTGAGCAACGTCTAGAAATAAAGCCGAACATATATTTTTTTCTTCTAAGGCCTTTTCAACAGTGCTTGTTAATCTGTGCACCTGATCTATTGTCGAGTGCTTTTGGCGAAATCCAAACTGATGCAATGGTATAATCATTTTTTCTTGAATTACTGCCATAAGTCTTGTCAAAATAATTCCTTCAAATACCTTAGATAGGACAGGCAGCAACGATATTGGACGGTATGAGGTTTTTTCTGTGGTTGGCTTTCCAGGTTTCGGAATCATCACAATTTCCGCCACCTTCCACTGACGAGGAACATAAGTTAATCTTATTGCTGCGTTAATAATGGATGTTAATTTTACAATAGCTTTCTTTGAAAGCTCTTTAACAACTTTACCAGTGATCAGGTCATAACCTGGAGCTTTTTTCTGTTTAACTTTCGTTTTGATTTCTCGAATCACCTCTTTCACTGTTGCAGGTCTGATATTCGATTTATCT
This sequence comes from Aphrophora alni, assembly GCA_963513935.1. Lineage (NCBI taxonomy): Eukaryota > Metazoa > Arthropoda > Insecta > Hemiptera > Aphrophoridae > Aphrophora > Aphrophora alni. Next base: position 92,782,069 of record OY740767.1, read on the forward strand.
GGGTTGATCATTTTATCTAGGTTTTCCTTTGCTGTTTGCCTTGTAGGAGCACAGAAAGTATCTTCCAAGTAATCTGCAAATAATTCCACCTTTTCTTTGCTATCTCTAGCCCAAGTTCCATCTTTTTTCTTCAAAGGAGGAGACTGAGTAATAGGTCTCTTAAGAGATCTAGCTGCTTTCCACAAGGAATAGTCACTGGTTTTATCGTATGACAAATTACCCATGTAGTTACTAAAGGTTTCGTTCAAATTTATTCAATGGTATTAGTTGTGCAATAATTTAACCAGATTTGTTTAAAAAATAAAAGAATTTGAATGACAGCTATATTCTTGTTTTGAAAAACATGGAAAACCCCTTGTTATTGATCAAATTCTGAAGAACATCTAAACGTGATTAACTCGTTTCTGATGTAGTTAAAGCACAATTTATAGATTATTTTATTTTATTTATAAACAATTTAAGTGTACGAAATGAGTTGACTGTCTGAATCAAATGGGAGTTTCAGGACTAACAACCTAAATTGAAGTAAAGTTGCCAAACTTGGCTTTATTTTTAAAAATGAACTTTTTACACAATGTACATTTTTAACTTATGTACAGTTTTATATGCTTTGTATATTTGTTGCGATTATTTTAGTGTAATAGTGCAACACGACTTGCAAGAATGATTTTAGCACCATTTTTAGAGCGCATAAAGATGTAGTTGTATGTAGTCAAATGGTAAATTAAACGTGAAAAATTACCAATTTCCATGGTTTCACGAGAAAATTGTACTTTATGAAGTAGCCTATTTTATCTTCAACACGCTTTAATGTCAACGTTTCACAGTTATTAATTTAGAAGTAAATGAAGCTAATAACACTACATTCAAACATTCCATTTATCTCCAAGGCCAAATCATTTTTAAAAATTACGAGGTTTTGTACTCATTTTGATTTTGATTTTAGGTTTTATAAATCCTCTGCACATTTATCAGCAGAGTTGTGCGTGATAGGTGGGCTATCATTTATTGTGTTTTAATATTTATTTCTAAAACACCTAATTTTTAAATTTGGCTTTAGTTTAAATTTTGACCTTAAAGAACAAAAACTTTCAGGATTGTTTTTGTTTAGATAGAAACAAAAACATTTTTTGTGCTTTAGAGGATACACCAGAGAAGACGATATACACACTTTAATTACAGTAGCAAGTGGACGCACAATTATTAATTTTTGTCACAAATATAGTTAGACCAAAATTTGTTTATTCTCATCAAGAATATGTTCGGATCCGCGAATGTGATTAAACCCAAAAGTCATTCTTGTCGCGAACGTGGCTGAACCTTCAGTTAAATTCTCGCCGCTAATATGGCTGGACCTTGAGTTAATTCTCGTCATTGATATGGCTTGACCCTAAGTTAATTCGCTCTGTTAATACGGCTGGACCCTCAATTAATTCTCGCCGCTAATATGGTTGGACATTCAGTTAATTCTCTCCGTTAATATGGCTGAACCCACAGTTAATTATTGTTACAAAAAAAGGCTTAACCCTTAATTAATTATTACCGTAAACATGGCTGGACCCAGAGTTAATTCTAGTCGTTAATACCAATAGGACTACGGTTAATTTTTGCTGCAAATATTGTACGATTCGTAGTTAATTATCGTCACGAATAAGGCTGGAATCATAGTTAACTCTTGCAGCAAATAAGTTTAGAACATCGTTATTTCTCACAGCAAATATGGCTGGACCCACAAATATTTCTCGTCTCAAATTTCACAGATCATTCGCGAATAAGGCTGGACACACAGTTAATTCTCAATGGAAAAATAATTAATCTAATGACTCAATATGAATAGATATTTTATATTTATATCTTTGATTTAAATGCCTTGAAGTAATTACTACTACTACATTTTCGGTGTAGTGTAACGGCTAATTCAAACGTAGTGATAGTAGATAAAAGCCTTGATTGTTACCACTGTTCATTACGTTCACTGCTATAAGGAAATTTGTGAAATTATTCTGATTTTGATTTTTCGTGCATTTGACTTTCGTCTAGAACTGTTTGTTTCGCGTAGTTCGCTATCATCTATGAATAATTATCGTTGAGTTGCTCGTAGTGTAATTATGTAGCTTACAGCTGTTTGAATGTCTTCTAGTTACTATGGTTAAGAATTGTGAAAAACAAAATAGTTAACTACCTAGAAATTTGCTTTCGTGTGGAATCAAATAGATTTGCTAGAACGTAGTTATCATGTAGTTGGCTGTATTGTGGTATAGTGTACGTAGCTATAGAGTAGAATCGTAAAGATCTGTTGATCATCGGGTAGATCTGCTAGACTTTCATGTCGCTGGCTGTAGTCCTGTGATTGGCCATCTCGATTGTTGACTAAAGTGTAGAACTGTTTGACTATTGGTATTGTTGGCTATAGCTATTCTAATTATTATCTTGCTGACTACCCTGTAAAGTTGCTCGAGTATCATGTCATTCAACTTACCATCGAATATTTTTATACATATGTGAAATTTTTCTGATTGAAGATAATATAATATCTGTCAGTATAATTAAGGGTATATACATACCAATGATCGTGTTTACTCCTTTAGGTGATTAAGTTTTTTCTTACGACGGCCTTGCTTGAATCAACTTAAAAACTGTTTTAAATGTAAACCACTTCCGTACGAATCTTCAAAAGATACTGATTCATGTGTTCAAGGATTCTGACATAACAAGGTTAAAATAACTAGGTATCCTTGACCTGACCTGTTTTCCATAATGATATTTATACATTGTCTTCCAGTATACTATATAATCGTATACCTTAACGCCAATTTTGTATAAATATTGGAAAACAAAAGTAAAATTTGTAAAAAGTATTATAATTTTTGGACAATAACTTAAACTTCGAGGCGTATGAAAGAGATTTTCGTTACGTATGAAACTAATAACTTTAGAACGTAACAATTCGTTACGTTTGAAACTACCAACTTTAGAACGTAACAATTCATGGTATTACAATAGTTTTTTCCTTGGTTTTTTATTTAATGAAATCACCACTGTGTCGATTATAATAAGGAAAACAAATAGTTTACATTTTTATGCTCTGGAATTAAAAAGGTTTCTTAAAATCGTATAAGCTGATATTATACCTATAACTCAGTTGGATTTTTTTATCGTAACTGAATATAACACAATTATAATTTTAAATAATTATATTCAATCTTTTTTGATTTATGAAAAATAAGGTACAACGACAGTAACTGGTGTGTTTTGGACTCAATATTTAATTTTACTATAAAAAATACATAGATATATACAAGTTATAAGCTTATATTAAACCTATACTAATCTTCCCTTCTTCAGTTTTAACTTTAGTTTAATAACCTTCATTATAAAATTTATCTTACTACACCACATGAACTAAAAAAAAAAAAGACGTGGATAACATAAATGACGTTTTAATTACGGGAGGTAGAAGGGACTATCAATTTGACAGCACGATTTCAGAGGCTTAACTCTCATTTTCATTGTAATACAATTTATTTTTGTTACCTTTTCTGAAAAATATTGATTTTTTCCTTTATAAACTTATTGAACCACATCTTTATTATTGTTCTTTTAAGATATTTTCGGTAAATTACGTTTGTATTTATTAAATTTTTATCATCGCTGGAAAAACTGAGATTTATTTTAAAATAGTTTTTCCATTATCTTTTTTATTTTGTGTTTTTGTTTCAGAGTAAAATAATAATTTATCACATGAAAACTAAAACACAGGTTTAGACGTATACTAAATATGAGTTTTTTTCCCAGATGTATATTGCTATAAATAATACATGAATCTTGTGGAAGGACAAGTGCTAGCCAGTCTGTGGTTTAAAATTCTAACTTTTAAAATATAACTTATAATCTGACTCAATTACTCATGATGCTCTGAGTGCTCATAATATTTTAAGGGTAGTACCAATAGTAGTCTCCATAAAAATTTTTATTTTTCACATTCTAGAAGGATTTTATTTTTAAAAGAATAAAATAATATTGGTTGTACGAGCCTTGTTACTTTTTGAAAGCTTAAACAATCTGATTACTGTTTATATAATTCATTGTTGCATATTATATAAAAGCTACATTATAATTATACCAACTTTTGGAGAAAATATGAGGGAATACAACAGCGTAACTGTTAGGAAATAATAAGTTATTTGACATTTATGTAACCTGTAAAAATCTAAAATGTTTCAATTCATATAAATAAAAACACGAAACAAGTAATAGGAAGTTTTTATTATTTTTTAGTGATGTAAAAACTTCCTGAAAAAATTCTTTGAAAATTGTTAAAGTTTATTTTTTAACTTTTAGTTTGTATCTTGTTTTTAATGTGTGACTGCTCGTTCATTCAATACCTCAATGCGCGTATTGTATTACTCGCCTTGTCTTGGATATGTGGCGTAAGTGATCGATATACTTGTAAAGAACCTTACTTTTAAATTGTATAGATTTGTGTGTAAGTTTGGCCTTACTGTGTAACAAACAATAATAAATATACAGAGGAAGTGCTGAGTACAAAAACAAGATTTCGATCGATCAACAATATCTAGTAATACATATATGTTATTGCTTTCAATTAATTATTAAGAACAATATACAGTGACAAAAACAGTTTTCTATAATGTCTTCAAACACCTTCAATTTCAATGACTACAATAAGAAAACAAAATCCAATCTCTCGAAACAGGTTAATGTTCTATAAAACCTTTAATTGCCTCTATTACCACAGACATCTGGTCGGGCATACCAACATTTACTTTTGTCAGATGTGAAGCGGTTTTATTGTACTTCTTTTTATAACTCATTCTAAAGTCTGCTTGTGTTTTTGCTTCTGAAGTTCGTTCATCCTTATTTTTGTTTTCATCTTAAATTTTCACTTATATTTTAACTTGAAGATTCATATTAAATCATCGTATCCATCTTGCCGGTGTCCGAATGGAGATAATATACTGGCAGTAAAATTAAAAAAAGAGTATTTATCTAAAAATGGCGTAACATTTGGTTAGTTTTTAGATAAAAAAACTGGCAATCAAATGATTTTAACAAAATAAATGTCCAAATTCTATTAAAGTTAAAAAAAAATAATAAGTGGTATCTCTCCGATATAATTCGGATGGGAAGTGTATCGAATGCCCAGTACTAGCGACACTGAAATTTGTGATTAGATAATTTTATAAAAGGTTACCAACATTGTACAAACTTTTAGTACACTAATGGATTTTTATCATTACAAATTTTGCGGATGGGAGAATCGAGAAGTGATGAATTAAAGCACTGAGCTGAATTATTTATTATAAATATATAAAAGGATCCTTTTTAGAAGATGCAGATACTAACCCCCCCCCCCATAGTAAATAAACAACAAATTTTTATATCAATAGGCAAAATTTAAATTATACATCAACATCATTTACAAATGTGAAACAGGGTTAACATACTATAAGTATTTACAAATATATGAATAATAAATTACTGTTGTGTTTTGGCCTGAATATATTAATATATCATATTTTGAAACCATATATACTAATTTACAACATTTATTTCTTTTACACTTATTGGCAATGCAATGAAAATATTTATTTAAATCAGTAACTGATTAAGGAATGTTTTAATTCAACCATTGTATAGTAGTGTATAGTGTAGGAAATAACCTTTAATAAATAGCTTGTGTTTTATACATTATACATAAATGATACCATCAAATTGTATCAGTCTAAGAATGATTTCAGAATCTCAACTTGTATTTTCCGTGTAGTAATTTTCCGTAATTTATTCTTGATTAGTTTTATTGAAATAACTTTTATTTTACACATGTTTCCAATGATTTATTTAATCCACATTTCCGTTCATGCATTGTTCGTATCATTTTAAAGACATTTAAAGTTAAATACAATAATTCAATCATTGAATTTCACTTCCCCTTCTTATGTGTCATATGCTTATACACATGTAATATACACGTATTTTGTAACAGACTAAAAACTGAAATAGTTTGTAAGCATATAAAATTGGTATTTTTTTACAATTCTTTTGTTTACTAATGAAAATAAATACAATGTGGCAGAAAAATATTAATAGCTTTATAACACTAAATTGTTGAATTGATATACTTTATTTCACGTTTAGTTGGCAGTATGTAATTTCATCATTTGAGGCGGCTTACATATTTAAATCGACTACAGCTTGTATATTCTTTCTGAAATTATTAAAAAAACATAATGCTTATAAAAACATTTTATTATGAAACCTATTTTTATTCAACACTTTCAAACAATAAGGCCATTCCTCTGTATTTTTACTAAACGTCATTTCTCTTTCACAGTTTGCTTTGTGTGGTAAAGTAATTTAACTAATTGTACAATTTTAGGATAAGATAAGTGTAAGGGAATTGGTAACGCCTATTTTTATCTTTGGGAAAATATCTGTTCCCCTAATAATTGCACCTCAACACTATATATCTACACCGAAATAGACAATGTTTAGATTTTTACAAACTGTACAAATAGTGAACCTTTCAAATAAGAAACAAGTTAAATATTATTATTTAAAACAAAACTTCATTTAGATAAAATAATTAATCCTATAATATTAATAAGTTAAATAAGCGGTTATTAAAGTTATTGAATGTACTTTAAATTGTTAATTTTAACTGATTTAATAAATGAAATTTTTGATGTTTCCGAACAGAAAATACGAACCTATAAATATTTTAAATCTTAGATTTATCATAACTAATACAAAATATTCCACATTATTTTAATGGGAATCGAAACATTTCTCGTCCCACAAGATGTAAAATTTGTGTTAACAATAAAACGTTTGTACCTATGTTTATATTAAAAAAGTGATTAAATTGGCAAATTTTTAATATAACACTTCATCAACTTAAATATGATTGTTTTTCTACTTTAGGATATTAGATCTTGAAAATTTGTTTTATGTAAATAAAAAAGGTATTTAGACACACACACGTGTAGAAAGACAGACAAAACGAACATTACTTTGTTTCTGATACTCTTATTTCTCGTACGACACTTTGCAAAAAACTGGAGCAAAAGAAAAAACACATTCTGCACTCACCGCCCTTGGCCGCTTAATTCCTTCTTAAGGTCAACTGTATTCTCTATCCTACTTTGTTAAACAGGTGTCATGATCCAAGGATACTTACAAAGGAATTTATTTACATACCATTTCTATATTTGTTTAATATTATATGTTGCTTGAACAATTAAACAGACTTAGCATTTACAACTGCGTACAAATAATAGTGATTAAGTATAACTACAATTCTTCATAATGCCTTTCTTTGCTGTCTCACAACTTCTTTGACGCCGTTGTACCAAAAACTATTCGTCTGTGACGACATTACCCGCTGGTAGTTCATGTGATTCCGTCTCCATACCTTCCCACATAATAACATCTGAGACCGATTACTTTTCAAACAAAATAACATTCACAAATGTATTTTGTGATATTACTTTATCCTTTCTTATCGCAGTAGTAAATCGGTTGAAAGTAGGAAAAAATGAGGAATCAGTAAACTTCATTTACAACCCACGTAGAACAAACATATTAAAACCAGAAAAACTTTTTTTTAAATTTGATTTATTGAAGATTAGATTTTACCATCTGAAAGAGTGTTAAGAATAAATATAAAGAGATGTTTAAGTAAGTTCTATGATATCTCTTAAACAAAATTTTGGAAAGAATTACGAGTTCACTAGAGTTTTAATAAGTTGTGAATATTCTTATGTTAAACGTTTCGATCAATTCTACACTATCATAATTTGTATTTACTTCATAGATGTAACCTAAGTTGTGTCTTGCATATCAACCTCAATTAATACAACTTCCCAAGTTATACGAGCTTGATCGGTTGTCAAACTCGTTTATAATAAGAAACATAACTCGTGTATATAATTAGTGAACCGAATACTTCAATTTAAATCGGTAACTCCGAACTGTTTTAACGTGTGTAAATATTATGAATTCGGTGAGCTAAAGTAATTTAATTTTTAACCTGTTATATCCCATATACTTTAAAAAAAATGAAAATGAAATTTCGCAAAAATTACTTGTTTTAATGTTGAACTAACTCTAATATTTGATTATTGTATTTCTCTATATATGTATACAAAAAATAAAATAAACTAATTTTAAACTTTTCACTTTTAAAGTCAAAACAATTAATGGTATTGAAATAAACTTTATCATTAAGCAGATGGAAAATAACTGGTTTATATTATGTTTTTATTATAATTATAAGATAACACTGAACTTGGCCTAGTTTCTAAAGTTAGGCCTTTTCAAACACGATATCCTTCAGTGTAATATCATGATTTAGTCATTAAAACATATATAATACATTTAATAGCAGGTTTCACCTTAGCAATCCTTCAGTAGGGCCTATATCCTGACTTGACGCGAGGTGGTTTTATCTTTAATTTTTTTAACGATTTCTATACTTCCTCATTAGTTGTTCTGCTATGTTTACATTCAGTATATAATCTAAATATAGTATCAATACATCCAGTCTCTCACCTGGTAACAACCAATCTGCTTGAAATAATCATATTATTGGTTACGTATTTGTTATTGGCACAAACGCTATAATTTGAGAATTGGTTATTGGAATTGGAGAAAAGTTATTTTATGTGTAGAGAATTGTAAAATGTAGGTAAAGAAAAAAGATAAACGAATCATCACAGTTTGAGGATCAAGACCGTTATCCTGGAGAAATTCATTTAATGAAATATGAAAACTTGTGTGTAATGAGAAAATTAACAAAACCATTGAATTAATCATTTGTTTGACATTGTGTTAACAAATTATTGTAATTGCAATTATCAAGAAGTAGGATAAAATGAAACTACAAATATATAGACGTACTTTTATGGAAATCAGAACAATATACATACTCGTATTTAGTTTCCCAAGTGTTATTTTTGTTTCAAAATTGTGATGCAACAGTTGAACAGAAAACATGTTCATCTTAAAGATCTCTACGCGAGCCGTCAGGTCTGATAAAATATACTTTTTTCCGAAAGTTGAATAGAAACATATCTTATAATTCGTTTAGTAGTTCGACGTTATTTAGTTTAAAATTCATGGAGGGGAAACGCAACATTAATACTGAAATCGTTATCGTAGTAATCTGTATACAAAAAATCACAGCTGACTAACTCAATATATAAAATAAATAAAAAAACACAAATTTAGAATACGTAGTTGAACTGAAATATATATATATATATATATATATATATATATATTAATGTAAGCCAACAATTTTATCTATTAACACAATTTTGCATAAATATCATAATATTTTCTATCATTTACACAAAATATACGATGAGAAAATGTTGCAATTAATTAATGTATTAATTAGTTAATATATCGGTGTTATCAATATAACAAAGTGTAGCTGAAAGATAAGTGTAGCTTAAACAGCTGATTTCAATTTATTATTAAGTTAAATCTGATGTTATACTTCCATTATTACAAAAAAAAAAGTGCAAAATGTTCGTAAGATGCCAGCAAGTTATATTAATTATTAATTACTAAATATTTAATTTCCAAATATTTTTTGTTTGTTTCAAAATTGTGAAACACCGATCAAACCGACAAGCATTTTCGATACATATATAATTTTCTACAAATTGAGTAAAAACATTTAATAAATTGTATTTTAACATACATGAAGAGAATATTCAACCATTAATTCCTAAAGTATAACAAAGTTTAGATCAATATAATTTTTTCAATAGCCGATTTAAACTTATTATTACTACTTTAAATCTGAAATTATGTTGACTTTATTAATCAAAAGGAGTGTGAAGAATTTCTGCGCAGTGCGAGCTATAATTAATTAATTTTACGATGCCAGACAGGGTTTGTCAGTGTTTGCATATGGTAGGCTATTTACAACTAGGAAGTATGGAACATCGCGTAAAGGCCATGGCTACAGTGTTTTAGCACATATATTTCGCAATGGCGAACTTAGAGCAATTTATTCAAGAAATTTGCATCGGTCTACAATGTTTCTGTCAATCCTTGGTTTTTATATTCAGCTTAAAAGCATCCGCGGTTTTATATCACATTCTTGTGTAGTGCTATAAAAAGGAATTTAAAACAAAACGTGTGTTTTGTTTGGTTTATAAATATTTTATTGACTTGATAACTTAAAAAATCGTCTTTATCGGAATTCTCAGACATTATCTAAGGCCAATGTCGAAGATGTTACGAGCTCTGAACAGTATTACTAATCACGGAGAACCAGGAAACCAATTTTGGCGAGGGTTGTCATTGTGATGGACACCAGACACGGAAAACCTTCGAACGATAATGACGCCGTTTATATGACTTGGACAATTATTTCGTTTTTCTGCTTGTCATTTATATTGCCTGTTTAGGCATTTAATTTAGTCCATTCTATAGCATGTAACTTCACTTCTTAGTTTTCAAACATCATGGTGTCGAGGTTTAATGCTTTGTATTATAAAGATATTCCTGTTCAAGGATCCCAATTCATGAAATGCTTTAATTTATTACAAAAAAAAAATTCTTGTTCACAATTTGAATTGTTCCATTTGATCGAACAGTATTGGAAAGAGGTTGTTTTAAATTTGTGACAACTGCAGATACTTTACAAATTCTTTACCACATTAATGAAAAGGTCAAGGTAAGCTATTTGTTTCAGATGCAAATAAACGCAACCCACTAGGGAGAGTGAATTTTATTTTTACTTATTTTACAGTATTCGCTAAATAACTGATTACAGATTTACTAAAAATAAATACGATTCTTGTTGCTCTTTAGACTATCAATATTGTAAAACCGATGAAAGGAATTAGCAAGTTAACTAATTTATTTTACATCATTTTCATCAACATAAAAATTTTCATCAAATTTAAAGATACTTGAAAAGGATAGAATGGGTGCTACAATTGTCAAAAACAAATTCAATACTTACAGAGATTCATAGCAAGTACATTAAACAAAAAGCAACAAACAACAAAGTAACAATAATCAATAAACAAAGCGACGTTTCAACAATCAAGTTATCATCTTCATTTCTACACATCCTTATAACTGCCTTAATCACTGAAAAGTAGTTATGTTGGTGTAATTGCTTGTTGTGTAAATATAACTATTTCAATAACTATTGATTAAATTACAAATTAAAGATATTTTAAAAACATTGAATGTTATTATATTGGAAGTCAAACAACTTCTTTTGTTATCCAAATTTCTGTTACAAAAACTTATACGAAAACAACAAGTATTTAGACTACTTTAAATTGTTGACGTGGCCAACACATTAGATGTTAATTATTGACAAAACACTGATGTCAAATTGAAACCAAATTCTATAAAAAACATATTATATATTACAAGTTTAATAACAATGGGTTAATAAATTTAAATATTTTAATTTAGGGAAGGGAGATTCGGAGACTAAGTTCGTACAGTCCGATGTAAAATTCAACTCCTCCAAAATATATAAACATTATAAAGCTGTTAGTGCAACTTTTCATAAAGATTTTAGTATTTTCATTGTCGTCCTAAAGTGATTTATACTAAACTCTATTTAATCCGTGGGTCATCTATCTATTCTGCAACTAACTTCTCAATTTATAAACATTTTGAAAACCCGTTTTTGAGGAAATACATGACTATAACTTGTCACCCTTCCATTATTTCAACCCTTCCAAGATTTATTTACAACGAAATCATACCGTAAAACGTCCACCACGTTTCACACTTTCAAAATTTGGGCCAATCTGACTACCCTTTATGAAATAATTATGAAAATGCCACAGTTTGATGGTCTTGAAAGGTCTCAATGGGTTTTAAAATATCGAAATTTGTACACTTAACTTTACTAGGTCATTGGAAAGCAATATTGTAAATATAAATACCCCGGTAGATCTTGTAAAGTTGTTTTTATTGTTGATTGCTACGCACAGAATACTTGGATTTTGTAAGCACTCTTAAGAAATATTTAGATAAGAAAACAGGTCATGATTGATAGGATTAGTGACCTTATTAGTTACAGAATCATTGAAATTTAAACAAATATGACTAAAATATGATTTTCAATGTTTTAAAAAGTCATCAGTTGTGTATTTTAAAATAAAAACACCTTTTGGAAACAATATTTTCAATAAAATTTACAATTTCACAACGTCTCTCTCTCTCTCTCTCTCTCTCTCTCTCTCTCTCTCTCTCTCTCTCTCTCTCTTTCTTTCTCTCTTCCTCAATATCTCACTCTCTCTCACACACACACACGCGCGCGCGCACATACACATGTACATGTGCGTTGAAATCATTCTAGATAGGTTGTAAATGTTTCTATTGTAATTTGATAAATAAAGTCCTTGGATACCAAACAAAAGCCTAGAGATTATAAGTCATACAATCATAATAGAAATATATTTTTAAATATTCTTTTCTCTTACTTAAAGTACTTAAAATTATTATTAAACAAGGGACAGAAAGAAGTTACGACCATAAAATTTAAAACCTCGAGAATAGATGTAGAAATACAAATTTTATTATTTAAAACAGTATTTATTTACAGTTTTAAAAACAGCCAAAACACGAGATGATAAACACGGTTGATGTAGAATGTTATAACTCCAATACAACCTTTACTTTTACGTTGAAAATATCTCTCTTTCCGTGATGACCTTTCCTGTGCGATTTTTATCTTTCACGTAATTGATGGCTAAACTTTTTCCTCATGAGATACCGGACATTTAATAAAATTTCATTGTCATTTTTTTAAGGTTTAATAATAAAAACAAATAATTAAAACTATTCCCATAAAATTTACATATTAACAATCAATATAAAGGTATATTAAATATGGAAGGACGACTCGTAGCCTCGATTTAACCTTCATTAGAATATACAATAGCCTGCACAATAATTTATCTAGTAGTTAGATTTAATTTGAATTACAATTTAATCTACTGCACTTGAACTTGATTAGCTGCAACGAAATGGGTTGCAGTTTGCTTTAAATTTCCTTCAACTGTTCTTTAAATTAAACTTACTACTTTTCTTTTTAATAGTTTGTTAAATTTAATACTCAAATCGAATGTAACTGTCTTAAAATGTTCATCACTTTAAATGATTTTTTCATCGAGGGAATGTTAAGTACTTTTATTTAATTTAGCATGAAATGGCATTAATAATCATAAATCGAAAACAAATAATTCAGATCTGAACCTTCCAAATTTTAAACAAAATTTATGTTCAAGTAATATATTTTCTAAACAATGAATGACGCGTTAAATAAATGTTTCCTGGATATTGTATATATCATATAATGTTATAAAATATAAATGTTTTTGTATATTTATATAAAAAATTTCAAATACATGAATCTAAAATCAGAGTCTAAGGAAACTAAAAGTATGTGTTACTAACTTATAGGAAAATAATAGTCTTAAAATTTCGCTCTCTCAATATCGGGCTTTGTCGATATGGAACAAATTTTTATTTTGATATATATCAATTTACGCAAGAACAATATTGCATTTTTATGTTTTGCTTCGCACATCTCACATTCGTTGGAAGTAAAAACGTTCAGGTTCAACGAAGTTTGATAGGAAAGTACCAGGGACTATTTAAGATCCAGCTGAATTCATAGATAGACATTGACGTAAAAACCACTTTATGGGAATGATTTACCCGAAAAAAATCACGAATTGGATGTTTGGGCCACTCCAATACTATTAATTGCCCTATTTATACCCTACAATTGAATTTACAGTATATCTGAGACAAAGTCCCATAGCATACGGTTATGTGAGGCTCAATATGTTAATTACATTGTTGTAGTTAGCTGGGTTTAGGTACGGAATATACTAGTTGCGGAGAAGTCTGATCATGCAATACGGCATGCTGTCTTTGAAGATATTGGAAGTGGGCCGTAATTGTTGTAATTTGCTGGATTTAGATACGGAATGCGTTTAGTCTGACCATCCAATATGTCATGTTGTCTTTAAGGAAGTGGGCCGTAACTGTTGTAGTTTGCTGGGTTTAGGTACGGAATGCGCTTAGTCTGACCATCCAATACGGCATGTCTTTAAAGTTACCAGAAGTGGGCAGTAAAAAGTACTAGAACCTCTAATTTCTTAGATTCATCCGATTCCAAGCCTATGTAAAATCAATGATACTACTGATGTAAGAAATCAAAAACTGGTATTTCCTACGCTCATGTACTAGTTATTTGTACGCTTATGTGACAAAAGTGAAAGAATTACCGTCAGTTGCACAGTTTAGTGACACATTATTCAACAATTTTTACGAAAACATCTGTTAATGTCGTAAACAGTGGGAGCTGTCTCTCGACATAGATGTATCTTTTATGTATTTGTGTTTGTGGATAACAAATGATGGTTATTAGGAGTATGAAACTGAAGAGATGAAACATTCTGTATCTTACAATAACACCTGATTTATAGACTTTAATCACAATCATCTGCAGAAAATTATTTTCTTCAACTGGAGAAAATATAAATATATCAATTGTAAACTTATTTTCCCACTCCTATTTTTTGAATTGATTTAACTGTAAAGGGTGTCTAGGGAGCACATAAGCCCCAAACAAGCGGAGCAGTCTATGAGATAAAGATTGAAGCTTTTCGTTTATTATCAACCGTCGTTCTAATTTCATTTTAAAGTTTAGTTGGCAGTGTTCGAAACGCATTGGCTGTATAAACGAGAGTTTCAGCACTAGTAGCCGTAATGAAACCGTAAGGTCATCACATAATCGTTACGTTTACTTTTAAAACCACTATTAACTGATCTTTGATTTTCTTTTTTATTAGTTTTTATCCTTTCAGAATACATTCAATTTTATACATAACACAATAAATACCTACTCTGTTTATATTATATACCCATCGTGTATTAGAACAATGTTTTTAGGCGCGTATTAACTCAGGCTAAACGCATTAAATACACACTGCCAACTAAATATGAAATTGGGTATAGAGGTTGTATTTTTTTATTAAATTTTCAGGAAAATGTTTCTTTTTTACTATGAGTATGAGTGCTTTTAAAAATCTAAAAATGGGAAGTAAAATTTTAGCTGCTTTTTGTTGTTGTTTTTTAATGAAATGTTTTTTTCCAATGGGAATTTGAAAAATTGCCTCATCCAAAAGAGTTTTAAAAACACGCATAAAAACTATTTTGAAGTCATTTCAACAATTTATTTTCAAAATTTAAATAAAAACTAAAAGTAGAACTCATACATTATGTGTAAATTTGTATATATATATATATATATATATATATATATATATTGTAAAATTATTTTTGTTGCTGTTCGTATCAAAATTTTGTGAATAGTTTAGTATTTAGTTAAAAATGACTTGGTGATATTGATTTTATCGTAACATAAAATGTGATTGTTTAACAGAAACTAAAATATCATTATAACAAAAACTATTGTCTAATACGAAAAATAAAACTGTATTAAAAGTAGGAAATATTTTACGTACGCTAACAATATAAATTTTAGTACTATATACAGGTAATCTTAGCTTTTAAGGAAAAACTAAATCATATATTTTTATTAAAAACTCCTGAAGATTTGACAATATTGAACTATACAAAACTTGTTGACATTTCACATAGATTTCTCCAACAGTTAACAATAATTGTAGGCTGTTCACACTCTCTCAATCACGGCAGTACAATAACAATAACATTATTATGGTCTATTACACACAGTTATTTATAGCCTGAGGAACACGTGGGTGGTTTCACAATACCGATAATATGTTGGAGAGAAATGTGAGAACGATCGGGTTTACAGACTTACTGATGTTCCTGCGGTAAATAAAATTATTGTTTTAGAAAATTTAAATCTATTTATTCTTTCGTTACATCATGAACTTTATTTTAATAAACCCTTTCCAAATAAAATTCAGAGCCAAACGTAGACACTGATCCGTTTATGTATTGATAAATGGACAGACTGACACTTTATATAAAGTTAGATCTATGAGAGGTAATTGTTCTACACGGATATTTCTTAAATACTTATTGATTTTAAATTTGAGATTCAACATTGATCTTTTCCTTTTCTTTACTTCATCACACACCCCAACACAAACAATAGAACAACCTTCATAGGACCTTCTGGGTTGGGAGTTATTGGTCAGATCTTCACACACCCCAACACAAACAAAAGCCTAACCAACATAGGACCTTCTGGGTTGGGAGTTATTGGTCAGATCTTCACACACCCCAACACAAACAAAAGCCTAACCAACATAGGACCTTCTGGGTCGGGAGTTATTGGTCAGATCTTCACACACCCCAACACAAACAAAAGCCTAACCAACATAGGACCTTCTGAGTCCTGAGTTATTGGTCAGATCTTCACACACCCCAACACAAACAAAAGCCTAACCAACATAGGACCTTCTGGGTTGGGAGTTATTGGTCAGATCTTCACACACCCCAACACAAACAAAAGCCTAACCAACATAGGACCTTCTGGGTTGGGAGTTATTGGTCAGATCTTCACACACCCCAACACAAACAAAAGCCTAACCAACATAGGACCTTCTGGGTTGGGAGTTATTGGTCAGATCTTCACACACCCCAACACAAACAAAAGCCTAACCAACATAGGACCTTCTGGGTTGGGAGTTATTGGTCAGATCTTCACACACCCCAACACAAACAAAAGCCTAACCAACATAGGACCTTCTGGGTTGGGAGTTATTGGTCAGATCTTCACACACCCCAACACAAACAAAAGCCTAACCAACATAGGACCTTCTGAGTCGTGAGTTATTGGTCAGATCGTCACACACCCCAACACAAACAAAAGCCTAACCAACATAGGACCTTCTGGGTTGGGAGTTATTGGTCAGATCTTCACACACCCCAACACAAACAAAAGCCTAACCAACATAGGACCTTCTAAGTCGTGAGTTATTGGTCAGATCGTCACACACCCCAACACAAACAAAAGCCTAACCAACATAGGACCTTCTGGGTTGGGAGTTATTGGTCAGATCTTCACACACCCCAACACAAACAAAAGCCTAACCAACATTGGACCTTCTGGGTTGGGAGTTATTGGTCAGATCTTCACACACCCCAACACAAACAAAAGCCTAACCAACATAGGACCTTCTGAGTCGTGAGTTATTGGTCAGATCGTCACACACCCCAACACAAACAAAAGCCTAACCAACATAGGACCTTCTGAGTCGTGAGTTATTGGTCAGATCTTCACACACCCCAACACAAACAAAAGCCTAACCAACATAGGACCTTCTGGGTTGGGAGTTATTGGTCAGATCGTCACACACCCCAACACAAACAAAAGCCTAACCAACATAGGACCTTCTGGGTTGGGAGTTATTGGTCAGATCTTCACACACCCCAACACAAACAAAAGCCTAACCAACATAGGACCTTCTGAGTCGTGAGTTATTGGTCAGATCTTCACACACCCCAACACAAACAAAAGCCTAACCAACATAGGACCTTCTGGGTTGGGAGTTATTGGTCAGATCGTCACACACCCCAACACAAACAAAAGCCTAACCAACATTGGACCTTCTGGGTTGGGAGTTATTGGTCAGATCTTCACACACCCCAACACAAACAAAAGCCTAACCAACATAGGACCTTCTGAGTCGTGAGTTATTGGTCAGATCGTCACACACCCCAACACAAACAAAAGCCTAACCAACATAGGACCTTCTGAGTCGTGAGTTATTGGTCAGATCTTCACACACCCCAACACAAACAAAAGCCTAACCAACATAGGACCTTCTGGGTTGGGAGTTATTGGTCAGATCGTCACACACCCCAACACAAACAAAAGCCTAACCAACATAGGACCTTCTGGGTTGGGAGTTATTGGTCAGATCTTCACACACCCCAACACAAACAAAAGCCTAACCAACATAGGACCTTCTGAGTCGTGAGTTATTGGTCAGATCTTCACACACCCCAACACAAACAAAAGCCTAACCAACATAGGACCTTCTGGGTTGGGAGTTATTGGTCAGATCGTCACACACCCCAACACAAACAAAAGCCTAACCAACATTGGACCTTCTGGGTTGGGAGTTATTGGTCAGATCTTCACACACCCCAACACAAACAAAAGCCTAACCAACATAGGACCTTCTGAGTCGTGAGTTATTGGTCAGATCGTCACACACCCCAACACAAACAAAAGCCTAACCAACATTGGACCTTCTGGGTTGGGAGTTATTGGTCAGATCTTCACACACCCCAACACAAACAAAAGCCTAACCAACATAGGACCTTCTGAGTCGTGAGTTATTGGTCAGATCGTCACACACCCCAACACAAACAAAAGCCTAACCAACATAGGACCTTCTGAGTCGTGAGTTATTGGTCAGATCGTCACACACCCCAACACAAACAAAAGCCTAACCAACATTGGACCTTCTGGGTTGGGAGTTATTGGTCAGATCTTCACACACCCCAACACAAACAAAAGCCTAACCAACATAGGACCTTCTGAGTCGTGAGTTATTGGTCAGATCTTCACACACCCCAACACAAACAAAAGCCTAACCAACATAGGACCTTCTGAGTCGTGAGTTATTGGTCAGATCGTCACACACCCCAACACAAACAAAAGCCTAACCAACATTGGACCTTCTGGGTTGGGAGTTATTGGTCAGATCTTCACACACCCCAACACAAACAAAAGCCTAACCAACATAGGACCTTCTGAGTCGTGAGTTATTGGTCAGATCTTCACACACCCCAACACAAACAAAAGCCTAACCAACATAGGACCTTCTGAGTCGTGAGTTATTGGTCAGATCGTCACACACCCCAACACAAACAAAAGCCTAACCAACATAGGACCTTCTGAGTCGTGAGTTATTGGTCAGATCGTCACACACCCCAACACAAACAAAAGCCTAACCAACATAGGACCTTCTGAGTCGTGAGTTATTGGTCAGATCGTCACACACCCCAACACAAACAAAAGCCTAACCAACATAGGACCTTCTGGGTTGGGAGTTATTGGTCAGATCTTCACACACCCCAACACAAACAAAAGCCTAACCAACATAGGACCTTCTGAGTCGTGAGTTATTGGTCAGATCTTCACACACCCCAACACAAACAAAAGCCTAACCAACATAGGACCTTCTGAGTCGTGAGTTATTGGTCAGATCGTCACACACCCCAACACAAACAAAAGCCTAACCAACATTGGACCTTCTGGGTTGGGAGTTATTGGTCAGATCTTCACACACCCCAACACAAACAAAAGCCTAACCAACATAGGACCTTCTGAGTCGTGAGTTATTGGTCAGATCGTCACACACCCCAACACAAACAAAAGCCTAACCAACATAGGACCTTCTGAGTCGTGAGTTATTGGTCAGATCGTCACACACCCCAACACAAACAAAAGCCTAACCAACATTGGACCTTCTGGGTTGGGAGTTATTGGTCAGATCTTCACACACCCCAACACAAACAAAAGCCTAACCAACATAGGACCTTCTGAGTCGTGAGTTATTGGTCAGATCGTCACACACCCCAACACAAACAAAAGCCTAACCAACATAGGACCTTCTGGGTTGGGAGTTATTGGTCAGATCTTCACACACCCCAACACAAACAAAAGCCTAACCAACATAGGACCTTCTGAGTCGTGAGTTATTGGTCAGATCGTCACACACCCCAACACAAACAAAAGCCTAACCAACATTGGACCTTCTGGGTTGGGAGTTATTGGTCAGATCTTCACACACCCCAACACAAACAAAAGCCTAACCAACATAGGACCTTCTGAGTCGTGAGTTATTGGTCAGATCTTCACACACCCCAACACAAACAAAAGCCTAACCAACATAGGACCTTCTGAGTCGTGAGTTATTGGTCAGATCGTCACACACCCCAACACAAACAAAAGCCTAACCAACATAGGACCTTCTGAGTCGTGAGTTATTGGTCAGATCGTCACACACCCCAACACAAACAAAAGCCTAACCAACATAGGACCTTCTGAGTCGTGAGTTATTGGTCAGATCGTCACACACCCCAACACAAACAAAAGCCTAACCAACATTGGACCTTCTGGGTTGGGAGTTATTGGTCAGATCTTCACACACCCCAACACAAACAAAAGCCTAACCAACATAGGACCTTCTGAGTCGTGAGTTATTGGTCAGATCTTCACACACCTCAACACAAACAAAAGCCTAACCAACATAGGACCTTCTGAGTCGTGAGTTATTGGTCAGATCGTCACACACCCCAACACAAACAAAAGCCTAACCAACATTGGACCTTCTGGGTTGGGAGTTATTGGTCAGATCTTCACACACCCCAACACAAACAAAAGCCTAACCAACATAGGACCTTCTGAGTCGTGAGTTATTGGTCAGATCGTCACACACCCCAACACAAACAAAAGCCTAACCAACATAGGACCTTCTGAGCCGTGAGTTATTGGTCATATCGTCACACACCTCAACACAAACAAAAGCCTAACCAACATAGGACCTTCTGGGTTGGGAGTTATTGGTCAGATCTTCACACACCCCAACACAAACAAAAGCCTAATCAACATAGGACCTTCTGAGTCGTGAGTTATTGGTCAGATCGTCACACACCCCAACACAAACAAAAGCCTAACCAACATAGGACCTTCTGAGTCGTGAGTTATTGGTCAGATCTTCACACACCCCAACACAAACAAAAGCCTAACCAACATAGGACCTTCTGAGTCGTGAGTTATTGGTCAGATCGTCACACACCCCAACACAAACAAAAGCCTAACCAACATAGGACCTTCTGAGTCGTGAGTTATTGGTCAGATCGTCACACACCCCAACACAAACAAAAGCCTAACCAACATAGGACCTTCTGAGTCGTGAGTTATTGGTCAGATCGTCACACACCCCAACACAAACAAAAGCCTAACCAACATTGGACCTTCTGGGTTGGGAGTTATTGGTCAGATCTTCACACACCCCAACACAAACAAAAGCCTAACCAACATAGGACCTTCTGAGTCGTGAGTTATTGGTCAGATCTTCACACACCCCAACACAAACAAAAGCCTAACCAACAAAGGACCTTCTGAGTCGTGAGTTATTGGTCAGATCGTCACACACCCCAACACAAACAAAAGCCTAACCAACATTGGACCTTCTGGGTTGGGAGTTATTGGTCAGATCTTCACACACCCCAACACAAACAAAAGCCTAACCAACATAGGACCTTCTGAGTCGTGAGTTATTGGTCAGATCGTCACACACCCCAACACAAACAAAAGCCTAACCAACATAGGACCTTCTGAGTCGTGAGTTATTGGTCAGATCTTCACACACCCCAACACAAACAAAAGCCTAACCAACATTGGACCTTCTGGGTTGGGAGTTATTGGTCAGATCGTCACACACCCCAACACAAACAAAAGCCTAACCAACATAGGACCTTCTGAGTCGTGAGTTATTGGTCAGATCGTCACACACCCCAACACAAACAAAAGCCTAACCAACATAGGACCTTCTGGGTTGGGAGTTATTGGTCAGATCTTCACACACCCCAACACAAACAAAAGCCTAACCAACATTGGACCTTCTGGGTTGGGAGTTATTGGTCAGATCTTCACACACCCCAACACAAACAAAAACCTAACCAACATAGGACCTTCTGAGTCGTGAGTTATTGGTCAGATCGTCACACACCCCAACACAAACAAAAGCCTAACCAACATAGGACCTTCTGAGTCGTGAGTTATTGGTCAGATCGTCACACACCCCAACACAAACAAAAGCCTAACCAACATAGGACCTTCTGAGTCGTGAGTTATTGGTCAGATCGTCACACACCTCAACACAAACAAAAGCCTAACCAACACTGGACCTTCTGGGTTGGGAGTTATTGGTCAGATCGTCACACACCCCAACACAAACAAAAGCCTAACCCACAAAGGACCTTCTGAGTCGTGAGTTATTGGTCAGATCGTCACACACCCCAACACAAACAAAAGCCTAACCAACATAGGACCTTCTGGGTTGGGAGTTATTGGTCAGATCTTCACACACCCCAACACAAACAAAAGCCTAACCAACATTGGACCTTCTGGGTTGGGAGTTATTGGTCAGATCTTCACACACCCCAACACAAACAAAAGCCTAACCAACATAGGACCTTCTGAGTCGTGAGTTATTGGTCAGATCGTCACACACCCCAACACAAACAAAAGCCTAACCAACATTGGACCTTCTGGGTTGGGAGTTATTGGTCAGATCTTCACACACCCCAACACAAACAAAAGCCTAACCAACATAGGACCTTCTGAGTCGTGAGTTATTGGTCAGATCGTCACACACCCCAACACAAACAAAAGCCTAACCAACATAGGACCTTCTGGGTTGGGAGTTATTGGTCAGATCTTCACACACCCCAACACAAACAAAAGCCTAACCAACATTGGACCTTCTGGGTTGGGAGTTATTGGTCAGATCTTCACACACCCCAACACAAACAAAAGCCTAACCAACATAGGACCTTCTGAGTCGTGAGTTATTGGTCAGATCTTCACACACCCCAACACAAACAAAAGCCTAACCAACATAGGACCTTCTGAGTCGTGAGTTATTGGTCAGATCGTCACACACCCCAACACAAACAAAAGCCTAACCAACATTGGACCTTCTGGGTTGGGAGTTATTGGTCAGATCTTCACACACCCCAACACAAACAAAAGCCTAACCAACATAGGACCTTCTGAGTCGTGAGTTATTGGTCAGATCGTCACACACCCCAACACAAACAAAAGCCTAACCAACATAGGACCTTCTGGGTTGGGAGTTATTGGTCAGATCTTCACACACCCCAACACAAACAAAAGCCTAACCAACATTGGACCTTCTGGGTTGGGAGTTATTGGTCAGATCTTCACACACCCCAACACAAACAAAAGCCTAACCAACATAGGACCTTCTGAGTCGTGAGTTATTGGTCAGATCTTCACACACCCCAACACAAACAAAAGCCTAACCAACATTGGACCTTCTGGGTTGGGAGTTATTGGTCAGATCGTCACACACCCCAACACAAACAAAAGCCTAACCAACAAGGGACCTTCTGAGTCGTGAGTTATTGGTCAGATCGTCACACACCCCAACACAAACAAAAGCCTAACCAACATAGGACCTTCTGAGTCGTGAGTTATTGGTCAGATCGTCACACACCCCAACACAAACAAAAGCCTAACCAACATAGGACCTTCTGGGTTGGGAGTTATTGGTCAGATCGTCACACACCCCAACACAAACAAAAGCCTAACCAACATAGGACCTTCTGGGTCGTGAGTTATTGGTCAGATCGTCACACACCCCAACACAAACAAAAGCCTAACCAACATAGGACCTTCTGAGTCGTGAGTTATTGGTCAGATCGTCACACACCCCAACACAAACAAAAGCCTAACCAACATAGGACCTTCTGGGTTGGGAGTTATTGGTCAGATCTTCACACACCCCAACACAAACAAAAGCCTAACCAACATTGGACCTTCTGGGTTGGGAGTTATTGGTCAGATCTTCACACACCCCAACACAAACAAAAGCCTAACCAACATTGGACCTTCTGGGTTGGGAGTTATTGGTCAGATCTTCACACACCCCAACACAAACAAAAGCCTAACCAACATAGGACCTTCTGAGTCGTGAGTTATTGGTCAGATCGTCACACACCCCAACACAAACAAAAGCCTAACCAACATTGGACCTTCTGGGTTGGGAGTTATTGGTCAGATCTTCACACACCCCAACACAAACAAAAGCCTAACCAACATAGGACCTTCTGAGTCGTGAGTTATTGGTCAGATCGTCACACACCCCAACACAAACAAAAGCCTAACCAACATTGGACCTTCTGGGTTGGGAGTTATTGGTCAGATCTTCACACACCCCAACACAAACAAAAGCCTAACCAACATAGGACCTTCTGAGTCGTGAGTTATTGGTCAGATCTTCACACACCCCAACACAAACAAAAGCCTAACCAACATAGGACCTTCTGAGTCGTGAGTTATTGGTCAGATCTTCACACACCCCAACACAAACAAAAGCCTAACCAACATAGGACCTTCTGAGTCGTGAGTTATTGGTCAGATCGTCACACACCCCAACACAAACAAAAGCCTAACCAACATAGGACCTTCTGAGTCGTGAGTTATTGGTCAGATCGTCACACACCCCAACACAAACAAAAGCCTAACCAACATAGGACCTTCTGAGTCGTGAGTTATTGGTCAGATCGTCACACACCCCAACACAAACAAAAGCCTAACCAACATTGGACCTTCTGGGTTGGGAGTTATTGGTCAGATCTTCACACACCCCAACACAAACAAAAGCCTAACCAACATAGGACCTTCTGAGTCGTGAGTTATTGGTCAGATCTTCACACACCCCAACACAAACAAAAGCCTAACCAACATAGGACCTTCTGAGTCGTGAGTTATTGGTCAGATCGTCACACACCCCAACACAAACAAAAGCCTAACCAACATTGGACCTTCTGGGTTGGGAGTTATTGGTCAGATCTTCACACACCCCAACACAAACAAAAGCCTAACCAACATAGGACCTTCTGAGTCGTGAGTTATTGGTCAGATCGTCACACACCCCAACACAAACAAAAGCCTAACCAACATAGGACCTTCTGAGTCGTGAGTTATTGGTCAGATCGTCACACACCCCAACACAAACAAAAGCCTAACCAACATTGGACCTTCTGGGTTGGGAGTTATTGGTCAGATCTTCACACACCCCAACACAAACAAAAGCCTAACCAACATAGGACCTTCTGAGTCGTGAGTTATTGGTCAGATCGTCACACACCCCAACACAAACAAAAGCCTAACCAACATAGGACCTTCTGGGTTGGGAGTTATTGGTCAGATCTTCACACACCCCAACACAAACAAAAGCCTAACCAACATAGGACCTTCTGAGTCGTGAGTTATTGGTCAGATCGTCACACACCCCAACACAAACAAAAGCCTAACCAACATTGGACCTTCTGGGTTGGGAGTTATTGGTCAGATCTTCACACACCCCAACACAAACAAAAGCCTAACCAACATAGGACCTTCTGAGTCGTGAGTTATTGGTCAGATCTTCACACACCCCAACACAAACAAAAGCCTAACCAACATAGGACCTTCTGAGTCGTGAGTTATTGGTCAGATCGTCACACACCCCAACACAAACAAAAGCCTAACCAACATAGGACCTTCTGAGTCGTGAGTTATTGGTCAGATCGTCACACACCCCAACACAAACAAAAGCCTAACCAACATAGGACCTTCTGAGTCGTGAGTTATTGGTCAGATCGTCACACACCCCAACACAAACAAAAGCCTAACCAACATTGGACCTTCTGGGTTGGGAGTTATTGGTCAGATCTTCACACACCCCAACACAAACAAAAGCCTAACCAACATAGGACCTTCTGAGTCGTGAGTTATTGGTCAGATCTTCACACAACCCAACACAAACAAAAGCCTAACCAACATAGGACCTTCTGAGTCGTGAGTTATTGGTCAGATCGTCACACACCCCAACACAAACAAAAGCCTAACCAACATTGGACCTTCTGGGTTGGGAGTTATTGGTCAGATCTTCACACACCCCAACACAAACAAAAGCCTAACCAACATAGGACCTTCTGAGTCGTGAGTTATTGGTCAGATCGTCACACACCCCAACACAAACAAAAGCCTAACCAACATAGGACCTTCTGAGTCGTGAGTTATTGGTCAGATCGTCACACACCCCAACACAAACAAAAGCCTAACCAACATTGGACCTTCTGGGTTGGGAGTTATTGGTCAGATCTTCACACACCCCAACACAAACAAAAGCCTAACCAACATAGGACCTTCTGAGTCGTGAGTTATTGGTCAGATCGTCACACACCCCAACACAAACAAAAGCCTAACCAACATAGGACCTTCTGGGTTGGGAGTTATTGGTCAGATCTTCACACACCCCAACACAAACAAAAGCCTAACCAACATAGGACCTTCTGAGTCGTGAGTTATTGGTCAGATCGTCACACACCCCAACACAAACAAAAGCCTAACCAACATAGGACCTTCTGAGTCGTGAGTTATTGGTCAGATCTTCACACACCCCAACACAAACAAAAGCCTAACCAACATAGGACCTTCTGAGTCGTGAGTTATTGGTCAGATCGTCACACACCCCAACACAAACAAAAGCCTAACCAACATAGGACCTTCTGAGTCGTGAGTTATTGGTCAGATCGTCACACACCCCAACACAAACAAAAGCCTAACCAACATAGGACCTTCTGAGTCGTGAGTTATTGGTCAGATCGTCACACACCCCAACACAAACAAAAGCCTAACCAACATTGGACCTTCTGGGTTGGGAGTTATTGGTCAGATCTTCACACACCCCAACACAAACAAAAGCCTAACCAACATAGGACCTTCTGAGTCGTGAGTTATTGGTCAGATCTTCACACACCCCAACACAAACAAAAGCCTAACCAACATAGGACCTTCTGAGTCGTGAGTTATTGGTCAGATCGTCACACACCCCAACACAAACAAAAGCCTAACCAACATTGGACCTTCTGGGTTGGGAGTTATTGGTCAGATCTTCACACACCCCAACACAAACAAAAGCCTAACCAACATAGGACCTTCTGAGTCGTGAGTTATTGGTCAGATCGTCACACACCCCAACACAAACAAAAGCCTAACCAACATAGGACCTTCTGGGTTGGGAGTTATTGGTCAGATCTTCACACACCCCAACACAAACAAAAGCCTAACCAACATTGGACCTTCTGGGTTGGGAGTTATTGGTCAGATCTTCACACACCCCAACACAAACAAAAGCCTAACCAACATAGGACCTTCTGAGTCGTGAGTTATTGGTCAGATCTTCACACACCCCAACACAAACAAAAGCCTAACCAACATTGGACCTTCTGGGTTGGGAGTTATTGGTCAGATCGTCACACACCCCAACACAAACAAAAGCCTAACCAACATAGGACCTTCTGAGTCGTGAGTTATTGGTCAGATCGTCACACACCCCAACACAAACAAAAGCCTAACCAACATAGGACCTTCTGGGTTGGGAGTTATTGGTCAGATCTTCACACACCCCAACACAAACAAAAGCCTAACCAACATTGGACCTTCTGGGTTGGGAGTTATTGGTCAGATCTTCACACACCCCAACACAAACAAAAGCCTAACCAACATAGGACCTTCTGAGTCGTGAGTTATTGGTCAGATCGTCACACACCCCAACACAAACAAAAGCCTAACCAACATAGGACCTTCTGAGTCGTGAGTTATTGGTCAGATCGTCACACACCCCAACACAAACAAAAGCCTAACCAACATAGGACCTTCTGAGTCGTGAGTTATTGGTCAGATCGTCACACACCTCAACACAAACAAAAGCCTAACCAACATTGGACCTTCTGGGTTGGGAGTTATTGGTCAGATCGTCACACACCCCAACACAAACAAAAGCCTAACCCACAAAGGACCTTCTGAGTCGTGAGTTATTGGTCAGATCGTCACACACCCCAACACAAACAAAAGCCTAACCAACATAGGACCTTCTGGGTTGGGAGTTATTGGTCAGATCTTCACACACCCCAACACAAACAAAAGCCTAACCAACATTGGACCTTCTGGGTTGGGAGTTATTGGTCAGATCTTCACACACCCCAACACAAACAAAAGCCTAACCAACATAGGACCTTCTGAGTCGTGAGTTATTGGTCAGATCGTCACACACCCCAACACAAACAAAAGCCTAACCAACATTGGACCTTGTGGGTTGGGAGTTATTGGTCAGATCTTCACACACCCCAACACAAACAAAAGCCTAACCAACATAGGACCTTCTGAGTCGTGAGTTATTGGTCAGATCGTCACACACCCCAACACAAACAAAAGCCTAACCAACATAGGACCTTCTGGGTTGGGAGTTATTGGTCAGATCTTCACACACCCCAACACAAACAAAAGCCTAACCAACATTGGACCTTCTGGGTTGGGAGTTATTGGTCAGATCTTCACACACCCCAACACAAACAAAAGCCTAACCAACATAGGACCTTCTGAGTCGTGAGTTATTGGTCAGATCTTCACACACCCCAACACAAACAAAAGCCTAACCAACATAGGACCTTCTGAGTCGTGAGTTATTGGTCAGATCGTCACACACCCCAACACAAACAAAAGCCTAACCAACATTGGACCTTCTGGGTTGGGAGTTATTGGTCAGATCTTCACACACCCCAACACAAACAAAAGCCTAACCAACATAGGACCTTCTGAGTCGTGAGTTATTGGTCAGATCGTCACACACCCCAACACAAACAAAAGCCTAACCAACATAGGACCTTCTGGGTTGGGAGTTATTGGTCAGATCTTCACACACCCCAACACAAACAAAAGCCTAACCAACATTGGACCTTCTGGGTTGGGAGTTATTGGTCAG
This sequence comes from Aphrophora alni, assembly GCA_963513935.1. Taxonomy (NCBI): domain Eukaryota; kingdom Metazoa; phylum Arthropoda; class Insecta; order Hemiptera; family Aphrophoridae; genus Aphrophora; species Aphrophora alni. The sequence continues at coordinate 92,810,673 of OY740767.1, forward strand.
ATCTTCACACACCCCAACATAAACAAAAGCCTAACCAACATAGGACCTTCTGAGTCGTGAGTTATTGGTCAGATCTTCACACACCCCAACACAAACAAAAGCCTAACCAACATTGGACCTTCTGAGTCGTGAGTTATTGGTCAGATCTTCACACACCCCAACACAAACAAAAGCCTAACCAACATAGGACCTTCTGAGTCGTGAGTTATTGGTCAGATCTTCACACACCCCAACACAAACAAAAGCCTAACCAACATAGGACCTTCTGAGTCGTGAGTTATTGGTCAGATCTTCACACACCCCAACACAAACAAAAGCCTAACCAACATAGGACCTTCTGAGTCGTGAGTTATTGGTCAGATCTTCACACACCCCAACACAAACAAAAGCCTAACCAACATAGGACCTTCTGAGTCGTGAGTTATTGGTCAGATCTTCACACACCCCAACACAAACAAAAGCCTAACCAACATTGGACCTTCTGAGTTGGGAGTTATTGGTCAGATCGTCACACACCCCAACACAAACAAAAGCCTAACCAACAAGGGACCTTCTGAGTCGTCAGTTATTTGTCAGATCGTCACACACCCCAACACAAACAAAAGCCTAACCAACATAGGACCTTCTGAGTCGTGAGTTATTGGTCAGATCGTCACACACCCCAACACAAACAAAAGCCTAACCAACATAGGACCTTCTGGGTTGGGAGTTATTGGTCAGATCGTCACACACCCCAACACAAACAAAAGCCTAACCAACATAGGACCTTCTGGGTCGTGAGTTATTGGTCAGATCGTCACACACCCCAACACAAACAAAAGCCTAACCAACATAGGACCTTCTGAGTCGTGAGTTATTGGTCAGATCGTCACACACCCCAACACAAACAAAAGCCTAACCAACATAGGACCTTCTGGGTTGGGAGTTATTGGTCAGATCTTCACACACCCCAACACAAACAAAAGCCTAACCAACATTGGACCTTCTGGGTTGGGAGTTATTGGTCAGATCTTCACACACCCCAACACAAACAAAAGCCTAACCAACATTGGACCTTCTGGGTTGGGAGTTATTGGTCAGATCTTCACACACCCCAACACAAACAAAAGCCTAACCAACATAGGACCTTCTGGGTTGGGAGTTATTGGTCAGATCGTCACACACCCCAACACAAACAAAAGCCTAACCAACATAGGACCTTCTGGGTTGGTAGTTATTGGTCAGATCTTCACACACCCCAACACAAACAAAAGCCTAACCAACATTGGACCTTCTGGGTTGGGAGTTATTGGTCAGATCTTCACACACCCCAACACAAACAAAAGCCTAACCAACATAGGACCTTCTGAGTCGTGAGTTATTGGTCAGATCTTCACACACCCCAACACAAACAAAAGCCTAACCAACATTGGACCTTCTGGGTTGGGAGTTATTGGTCAGATCGTCACACACCCCAACACAAACAAAAGCCTAACCAACATAGGACCTTCTGAGTCGTGAGTTATTGGTCAGATCGTCACACACCCCAACACAAACAAAAGCCTAACCAACATAGGACCTTCTGAGTCGTGAGTTATTGGTCAGATCGTCACACACCCCAACACAAACAAAAGCCTAACCAACATAGGACCTTCTGAGTCGTGAGTTATTGGTCAGATCGTCACACACCCCAACACAAACAAAAGCCTAACCAACATAGGACCTTCTGGGTTGGGAGTTATTGGTCAGATCTTCACACACCCCAACACAAACAAAAGCCTAACCAACATAGGACCTTCTGAGTCGTGAGTTATTGGTCAGATCGTCACACACCCCAACACAAACAAAAGCCTAACCAACATAGGACCTTCTGAGTCGTGAGTTATTGGTCAGATCGTCACACACCCCAACACAAACAAAAGCCTAACCAACATAGGACCTTCTGAGTCGTGAGTTATTGGTCAGATCGTCACACACCCCAACACAAACAAAAGCCTAACCAACATAGGACCTTCTGAGTCGTGAGTTATTGGTCAGATCGTCACACACCCCAACACAAACAAAAGCCTAACCAACATAGGACCTTCTGAGTCGTGAGTTATTGGTCAGATCGTCACACACCCCAACACAAACAAAAGCCTAACCAACATAGGACCTTCTGAGTCGTGAGTTATTGGTCAGATCGTCACACACCCCAACACAAACAAAAGCCTAACCAACATAGGACCTTCTGGGTTGGGAGTTATTGGTCAGATCGTCACACACCCCAACACAAACAAAAGCCTAACCAACATTGGACCTTCTGGGTTGGGAGTTATTGGTCAGATCTTCACACACCCCAACACAAACAAAAGCCTAACCAACATAGGACCTTCTGAGTCGTGAGTTATTGGTCAGATCGTCACTCACCCCAACACAAACAAAAGCCTAACCAACATAGGACCTTCTGGGTTGGGAGTTATTGGTCAGATCTTCACACACCCCAACACAAACAAAAGCCTAACCAACATTGGACCTTCTGGGTTGGGAGTTATTGGTCAGATCTTCACACACCCCAACACAAACAAAAGCCTAACCAACATAGGACCTTCTGAGTCGTGAGTTATTGGTCAGATCTTCACACACCCCAACACAAACAAAAGCCTAACCAACATTGGACCTTCTGAGTCGTGAGTTATTGGTCAGATCGTCACACACCCCAACACAAACAAAAGCCTAACCAACATAGGACCTTCTGAGTCGTGAGTTATTGGTCAGATCGTCACACACCCCAACACAAACAAAAGCCTAACCAACATAGGACCTTCTGGGTTGTGAGTTATTGGTCAGATCGTCACACACCCCAACACAAACAAAAGCCTAACCAACATAGGACCTTCTGGGTTGGGAGTTATTGGTCAGATCTTCACACACCCCAACACAAACAAAAGCCTAACCAACATAGGACCTTCTGGGTTGGGAGTTATTGGTCAGATCGTCACACACCCCAACACAAACAAAAGCCTAACCAACATAGGACCTTCTGGGTTGGGAGTTATTGGTCAGATCGTCACACACCCCAACACAAACAAAAGCCTAACCAACATAGGACCTTCTGGGTTGGGAGTTATTGGTCAGATCTTCACACACCCCAACACAAACAAAAGCCTAACCAACATAGGACCTTCTGGGTTGTGAGTTATTGGTCAGATCGTCACACACCCCAACACAAACAAAAGCCTAACCAACATAGGACCTTCTGGGTTGGGAGTTATTGGTCAGATCGTCACACACCCCAACACAAACAAAAGCCTAACCAACATAGGACCTTCTGAGTCGTGAGTTATTGGTCAGATCGTCACACACCCCAACACAAACAAAAGCCTAACCAACATTGGACCTTCTGAGTCGTGAGTTATTGGTCAGATCGTCACACACCCCAACACAAACAAAAGCCTAACCAACATTGGACCTTCTGAGTCGTGAGTTATTGGTCAGATCGTCACACACCCCAACACAAACAAAAGCCTAACCAACATAGGACCTTCTGGGTTGGGAGTTATTGGTCAGATCTTCACACACCCCAACACAAACAAAAGCCTAACCAACATTGGACCTTCTGGGTTGGGAGTTATTGGTCAGATCGTCACACACCCCAACACAAACAAAAGCCTAACCAACATAGGACCTTCTGAGTCGTGAGTTATTGGTCAGATCGTCACACACCCCAACACAAACAAAAGCCTAACCAACATTGGACCTTCTGAGTCGTGAGTTATTGGTCAGATCGTCACACACCCCAACACAAACAAAAGCCTAACCAACATAGGACCTTCTGGGTTGGGAGTTATTGGTCAGATCTTCACACACCCCAACACAAACAAAAGCTTAACCAACATTGGACCTTCTGGGTTGGGAGTTATTGGTCAGATCTTCACACACCCCAACACAAACAAAAGCCTAACCAACATAGGACCTTCTGAGTCGTGAGTTATTGGTCAGATCTTCACACACCCCAACACAAACAAAAGCCTAACCAACATAGGACCTTCTGAGTCGTGAGTTATTGGTCAGATCGTCACACACCCCAACACAAACAAAAGCCTAACCAACATTGGACCTTCTGCGTCGTGAGTTATTGATCAGATCGTCACACACCCCAACACAAACAAAAGCCTAACCAACATTGGACCTTCTGAGTCGTGAGTTATTGGTCAGATCGTCACACACCCCAACACAAACAAAAGCCTAACCAACATTGGACCTTCTGAGTCGTGAGTTATTGGTCAGATCGTCACACACCCCAACACAAACAAAAGCCTAACCAACATAGGACCTTCTGGGTTGGGAGTTATTGGTCAGATCTTCACACACCCCAACACAAACAAAAGCCTAACCAACATTGGACCTTCTGGGTTGGGAGTTATTGGTCAGATCTTCACACACCCCAACACAAACAAAAGCCTAACCAACATAGGACCTTCTGAGTCGTGAGTTATTGGTCAGATCGTCACACACCTCAACACAAACAAAAGCCTAACCAACATTGGACCTTCTGGGTTGGGAGTTATTGGTCAGATCGTCACACACCCCAACACAAACAAAAGCCTAACCCACAAAGGACCTTCTGAGTCGTGAGTTATTGGTCAGATCGTCACACACCCCAACACAAACAAAAGCCTAACCAACATAGGACCTTCTGGGTTGGGAGTTATTGGTCAGATCTTCACACACCCCAACACAAACAAAAGCCTAACCAACATTGGACCTTCTGGGTTGGGAGTTATTGGTCAGATCTTCACACACCCCAACACAAACAAAAGCCTAACCAACATAGGACCTTCTGAGTCGTGAGTTATTGGTCAGATCGTCACACACCCCAACACAAACAAAAGCCTAACCAACATTGGACCTTGTGGGTTGGGAGTTATTGGTCAGATCTTCACACACCCCAACACAAACAAAAGCCTAACCAACATAGGACCTTCTGAGTCGTGAGTTATTGGTCAGATCGTCACACACCCCAACACAAACAAAAGCCTAACCAACATAGGACCTTCTGGGTTGGGAGTTATTGGTCAGATCTTCACACACCCCAACACAAACAAAAGCCTAACCAACATTGGACCTTCTGGGTTGGGAGTTATTGGTCAGATCTTCACACACCCCAACACAAACAAAAGCCTAACCAACATAGGACCTTCTGAGTCGTGAGTTATTGGTCAGATCTTCACACACCCCAACACAAACAAAAGCCTAACCAACATAGGACCTTCTGAGTCGTGAGTTATTGGTCAGATCGTCACACACCCCAACACAAACAAAAGCCTAACCAACATTGGACCTTCTGGGTTGGGAGTTATTGGTCAGATCTTCACACACCCCAACACAAACAAAAGCCTAACCAACATAGGACCTTCTGAGTCGTGAGTTATTGGTCAGATCGTCACACACCCCAACACAAACAAAAGCCTAACCAACATAGGACCTTCTGGGTTGGGAGTTATTGGTCAGATCTTCACACACCCCAACACAAACAAAAGCCTAACCAACATTGGACCTTCTGGGTTGGGAGTTATTGGTCAGATCTTCACACACCCCAACATAAACAAAAGCCTAACCAACATAGGACCTTCTGAGTCGTGAGTTATTGGTCAGATCTTCACACACCCCAACACAAACAAAAGCCTAACCAACATTGGACCTTCTGAGTCGTGAGTTATTGGTCAGATCTTCACACACCCCAACACAAACAAAAGCCTAACCAACATAGGACCTTCTGAGTCGTGAGTTATTGGTCAGATCTTCACACACCCCAACACAAACAAAAGCCTAACCAACATAGGACCTTCTGAGTCGTGAGTTATTGGTCAGATCTTCACACACCCCAACACAAACAAAAGCCTAACCAACATAGGACCTTCTGAGTCGTGAGTTATTGGTCAGATCTTCACACACCCCAACACAAACAAAAGCCTAACCAACATAGGACCTTCTGAGTCGTGAGTTATTGGTCAGATCTTCACACACCCCAACACAAACAAAAGCCTAACCAACATTGGACCTTCTGAGTTGGGAGTTATTGGTCAGATCGTCACACACCCCAACACAAACAAAAGCCTAACCAACAAGGGACCTTCTGAGTCGTCAGTTATTTGTCAGATCGTCACACACCCCAACACAAACAAAAGCCTAACCAACATAGGACCTTCTGAGTCGTGAGTTATTGGTCAGATCGTCACACACCCCAACACAAACAAAAGCCTAACCAACATAGGACCTTCTGGGTTGGGAGTTATTGGTCAGATCGTCACACACCCCAACACAAACAAAAGCCTAACCAACATAGGACCTTCTGGGTCGTGAGTTATTGGTCAGATCGTCACACACCCCAACACAAACAAAAGCCTAACCAACATAGGACCTTCTGAGTCGTGAGTTATTGGTCAGATCGTCACACACCCCAACACAAACAAAAGCCTAACCAACATAGGACCTTCTGGGTTGGGAGTTATTGGTCAGATCTTCACACACCCCAACACAAACAAAAGCCTAACCAACATTGGACCTTCTGGGTTGGGAGTTATTGGTCAGATCTTCACACACCCCAACACAAACAAAAGCCTAACCAACATTGGACCTTCTGGGTTGGGAGTTATTGGTCAGATCTTCACACACCCCAACACAAACAAAAGCCTAACCAACATAGGACCTTCTGGGTTGGGAGTTATTGGTCAGATCGTCACACACCCCAACACAAACAAAAGCCTAACCAACATAGGACCTTCTGGGTTGGTAGTTATTGGTCAGATCTTCACACACCCCAACACAAACAAAAGCCTAACCAACATTGGACCTTCTGGGTTGGGAGTTATTGGTCAGATCTTCACACACCCCAACACAAACAAAAGCCTAACCAACATAGGACCTTCTGAGTCGTGAGTTATTGGTCAGATCTTCACACACCCCAACACAAACAAAAGCCTAACCAACATTGGACCTTCTGGGTTGGGAGTTATTGGTCAGATCGTCACACACCCCAACACAAACAAAAGCCTAACCAACATAGGACCTTCTGAGTCGTGAGTTATTGGTCAGATCGTCACACACCCCAACACAAACAAAAGCCTAACCAACATAGGACCTTCTGAGTCGTGAGTTATTGGTCAGATCGTCACACACCCCAACACAAACAAAAGCCTAACCAACATAGGACCTTCTGAGTCGTGAGTTATTGGTCAGATCGTCACACACCCCAACACAAACAAAAGCCTAACCAACATAGGACCTTCTGGGTTGGGAGTTATTGGTCAGATCTTCACACACCCCAACACAAACAAAAGCCTAACCAACATAGGACCTTCTGAGTCGTGAGTTATTGGTCAGATCGTCACACACCCCAACACAAACAAAAGCCTAACCAACATAGGACCTTCTGAGTCGTGAGTTATTGGTCAGATCGTCACACACCCCAACACAAACAAAAGCCTAACCAACATAGGACCTTCTGAGTCGTGAGTTATTGGTCAGATCGTCACACACCCCAACACAAACAAAAGCCTAACCAACATAGGACCTTCTGAGTCGTGAGTTATTGGTCAGATCGTCACACACCCCAACACAAACAAAAGCCTAACCAACATAGGACCTTCTGAGTCTGAGTTATTGGTCAGATCGTCACACACCCCAACACAAACAAAAGCCTAACCAACATAGGACCTTCTGAGTCGTGAGTTATTGGTCAGATCGTCACACACCCCAACACAAACAAAAGCCTAACCAACATAGGACCTTCTGGGTTGGGAGTTATTGGTCAGATCGTCACACACCCCAACACAAACAAAAGCCTAACCAACATTGGACCTTCTGGGTTGGGAGTTATTGGTCAGATCTTCACACACCCCAACACAAACAAAAGCCTAACCAACATAGGACCTTCTGAGTCGTGAGTTATTGGTCAGATCGTCACTCACCCCAACACAAACAAAAGCCTAACCAACATAGGACCTTCTGGGTTGGGAGTTATTGGTCAGATCTTCACACACCCCAACACAAACAAAAGCCTAACCAACATTGGACCTTCTGGGTTGGGAGTTATTGGTCAGATCTTCACACACCCCAACACAAACAAAAGCCTAACCAACATAGGACCTTCTGAGTCGTGAGTTATTGGTCAGATCTTCACACACCCCAACACAAACAAAAGCCTAACCAACATAGGACCTTCTGAGTCGTGAGTTATTGGTCAGATCGTCACACACCCCAACACAAACAAAAGCCTAACCAACATAGGACCTTCTGAGTCGTGAGTTATTGGTCAGATCGTCACACACCCCAACACAAACAAAAGCCTAACCAACATAGGACCTTCTGGGTTGTGAGTTATTGGTCAGATCGTCACACACCCCAACACAAACAAAAGCCTAACCAACATAGGACCTTCTGGGTTGGGAGTTATTGGTCAGATCTTCACACACCCCAACACAAACAAAAGCCTAACCAACATAGGACCTTCTGGGTTGGGAGTTATTGGTCAGATCGTCACACACCCCAACACAAACAAAAGCCTAACCAACATAGGACCTTCTGGGTTGGGAGTTATTGGTCAGATCGTCACACACCCCAACACAAACAAAAGCCTAACCAACATAGGACCTTCTGGGTTGGGAGTTATTGGTCAGATCTTCACACACCCCAACACAAACAAAAGCCTAACCAACATAGGACCTTCTGGGTTGTGAGTTATTGGTCAGATCGTCACACACCCCAACACAAACAAAAGCCTAACCAACATAGGACCTTCTGGGTTGGGAGTTATTGGTCAGATCGTCACACACCCCAACACAAACAAAAGCCTAACCAACATAGGACCTTCTGAGTCGTGAGTTATTGGTCAGATCGTCACACACCCCAACACAAACAAAAGCCTAACCAACATTGGACCTTCTGAGTCGTGAGTTATTGGTCAGATCGTCACACACCCCAACACAAACAAAAGCCTAACCAACATTGGACCTTCTGAGTCGTGAGTTATTGGTCAGATCGTCACACACCCCAACACAAACAAAAGCCTAACCAACATAGGACCTTCTGGGTTGGGAGTTATTGGTCAGATCTTCACACACCCCAACACAAACAAAAGCCTAACCAACATTGGACCTTCTGGGTTGGGAGTTATTGGTCAGATCGTCACACACCCCAACACAAACAAAAGCCTAACCAACATAGGACCTTCTGAGTCGTGAGTTATTGGTCAGATCGTCACACACCCCAACACAAACAAAAGCCTAACCAACATTGGACCTTCTGAGTCGTGAGTTATTGGTCAGATCGTCACACACCCCAACACAAACAAAAGCCTAACCAACATAGGACCTTCTGGGTTGGGAGTTATTGGTCAGATCTTCACACACCCCAACACAAACAAAAGCTTAACCAACATTGGACCTTCTGGGTTGGGAGTTATTGGTCAGATCTTCACACACCCCAACACAAACAAAAGCCTAACCAACATAGGACCTTCTGAGTCGTGAGTTATTGGTCAGATCTTCACACACCCCAACACAAACAAAAGCCTAACCAACATAGGACCTTCTGAGTCGTGAGTTATTGGTCAGATCGTCACACACCCCAACACAAACAAAAGCCTAACCAACATTGGACCTTCTGCGTCGTGAGTTATTGATCAGATCGTCACACACCCCAACACAAACAAAAGCCTAACCAACATTGGACCTTCTGAGTCGTGAGTTATTGGTCAGATCGTCACACACCCCAACACAAACAAAAGCCTAACCAACATTGGACCTTCTGAGTCGTGAGTTATTGGTCAGATCGTCACACACCCCAACACAAACAAAAGCCTAACCAACATAGGACCTTCTGGGTTGGGAGTTATTGGTCAGATCTTCACACACCCCAACACAAACAAAAGCCTAACCAACATTGGACCTTCTGGGTTGGGAGTTATTGGTCAGATCTTCACACACCCCAACACAAACAAAAGCCTAACCAACATTGGACCTTCTGGGTTGGGAGTTATTGGTCAGATCTTCACACACCCCAACACAAACAAAAGCCTAACCAACATAGGACCTTCTGAGTCGTGAGTTATTGGTCAGATCTTCACACACCCCAACACAAACAAAAGCCTAACCAACATAGGACCTTCTGAGTCGTGAGTTATTGGTCAGATCGTCACACACCCCAACACAAACAAAAGCCTAACCAACATAGGACCTTCTGGGTTGGGAGTTATTGGTCAGATCTTCACACACCCCAACACAAACAAAAGCCTAACCAACATTGGACCTTCTGGGTTGGGAGTTATTGGTCAGATCTTCACACACCCCAACACAAACAAAAGCCTAACCAACATAGGACCTTCTGAGTCGTGAGTTATTGGTCAGATCTTCACACACCCCAACACAAACAAAAGGCTAACCAACATAGGACCTTCTGGGTCGGGAATTGTTGGTCAGAGCTTCACACACCCCAACACAAACAAAATCCTAACCAACATAGGACCTTCTAGGTCGGGATTTATTGGTCAGAAAATGAAAATTAATAATGTACGCCGCCCTAAAATGTAAAAACTAATAATGATCAAATTTTGATGAGTTGTAAAAATTTATGATCAAATATCAACGTGATCAATTTTAATTTGAAAAAAAAGTAGGCCTACTATTAAAAAATGCGTAATGTAAACTCGACAATTATCAAGAATCATTTTTATACTAATAAATTTATTATGAGCTGAATATTTCTTTTACAAATTAGTTTGTTTTACTGAATTGCAGAATAATCAGTAAATACTTTTATCGGAAACAAAAATATTAATTAGAACAATCAGTAATAATACTTTGTTTTTTAGTTTGTGCAATTCTAGCTTTGTAATAATTTTTAACACTACAACCGTGTTTCATTATGTGCAAGTTTTAACTGATAAATTACAACTGATGAAGCCGGCTGTGTACGGTGAAACGGCGCCGTATTGTTCACAGAATTATGAATTCGAATTCTTCAGAATCAATAATAAGGAATTTATAAATGTGTATTTCATTACAGGCTGTTTGGTACATTGCTTTTAAATACAGTCAATATATACCTACATACTAAGATTAATTAAAATGGGTCAACTCACTTGTGTTGTAGGGATGACTGAGAGTCAGTGTCCTTTTTGACTCTCAGGACAAGACAAAATGTATATTTCAGCAAATAATTCAACATTGATCTTTTCACCTCTCACATACTACTAAACATGAGATATTAAATAGTCTGCTTTCCAGTACCAGTCCATAGTAACTATTACTTAAATAACTGCAAAAGCAATAACATATTCTTATCAACAGTCTAGTCTTGCAAGAACAATTATTTAATTAATTTTTTTTTCATTTCTTGCTGTTATGTTAAATAATTACAATGTTTTTTCCGTAAGGAATTGAAATTTCAAGTGTAAATTTATCTTCATTTTGATATTTATTTCGTATTCAAATAAAAAAAATCTTATTCTTATTTTTTGTTTCAGACATTTATAAACATAAACCTGTTGAAACAAATGGCTATGCTAATCTCTGAGTTTTAGTTATTATTTTCAGAACGTCTCTAAACAGACGTTTTGTTATTTTATTTACCTCTCTTATTATTATTATTTTTTTTTTATCACAACCCGTGGTTGTATCCTCAATGTAAACATTTGAAGTGATTAGCAAGAAATTTAAATATTCTCCTCCCCAGGTGATCTAGTTGTGTACAACTGAGCTAGATTTTATTATTTTGATTTATGAATATAAAAAATTAACATTTCAGGTTTTACACAAATTTAAAATTGTTTGAATGAAAGTTCGTAGCCTACTGATAACGTGTATTTCACAATTTTACATGGTTAACTTATTGAATTAAAACAAAATCTAATAAATGCCGTTAGAAGAAGAAAAATGTACAGATTTCACCTATTAAAAATCAAGATGGTGGCCATAATTTTCACCTATATTGATTATCTATATCTCTCTTTTTATTAATTTTAAAGCAAAGGCTCTTCAAACTTTTTTGAAGACCTTTTTTTTTAACCGGTAACTTATTTTTAAAAAAGAAATATTTTAAATAATAATATATACTGTTTGACGAATCGAAGCTAATTAAACTTATTTGGAATTAGTTTTGTCATGGTAATCTGTTACTGATTTTGTCTATAAATTTTGAAGAATATTCCCTCCTATTTTTGAAATATTGACCACGATCTAGTTTTGTTGAATTTAAGCCAATATTCAATTTCCAATTTTTTTTATTTTTTCAATAATTAAATTGTCCTATTTCGATGAATATCAAGATTATCACTTTTTAACGAAGTAACATGATTTTGTTACTAGTGTCTGTCTCACATAAACCGGAGCCTGAAATAACTTCATCGGTTGTTCTTGAATTCCATACCTATCTTGTTTTTCTTTTACTGTGTAGTTTGTACATCAGAACCTTAGGCATAAAAGGAAAATATATCGAGCAATTTAATCCTTATCGGATAAGCGTTAATATCTAATTCTTTGAAAATTAAAATTATACTAATTTGTTTTCGGCTTCTCTAAACAAAATTTACAGAGAGGATTTATTTTAAAGATTTAGATTAAATGAAGAAAGTACACGCGCATAGATGTCCATAGTGGGATAAACATTACGAATAGGATCAAAGTATTCTTAAACCCTGGAGCCACATTCGCTTTGTGTTATTGAAGCTTTCAACATGCCTAATCTTTCCTTTTAGCTTCATATTTAGTCTTATCACTGATGGAAAAACAAACGACTTTTAATGACCAATCAAAGATTCAGTTTTAGTCAGGGTCGATTAACATCCTACTTCCGGCCAGAACCTTAAAATATACAGTATCTTCCCTAATTACGTGAAATTAAAATAACTCCAATATACGTCACTAGAAACTTCAACGATAGTGTTTTTAAAGTTCTTACAAGAAGAGATAAATATATTTAAACAAATCTTTTCCTAATATCTTATTGAAGTCATGACTTCATGTCAAAATATTAAAACTCTAGTCACAGAAAATGTTTTCCCGATTTTATTAAAGCCTGCATTTTTACTACAATTTGTGGAGAACTTTAAAACCACCAAGCAAATATTTTAATTTCATATTTTTCAATTCCTAATATTAACTATAGTTTACTCAAAATTTTACAAACATAGTACATCTAAACGTAAAAATATGTGTACCCCCGAAGTCGGAAGTAGCGGGATTTGGAGACCACTTTGGTCACATACGGGGAGGCTGCTCTGAACAACCATGGGCGACCGATCCTCCTCGTGGTCCGGTACCTCCTGCTCAGATGAAATTATAATGAAAGTATCTGCCGGAGCCCTACTGATGTCTAGGGTTCCAGATTTTCAAGTTGGATCTAAGCTATGGGGAATCACAAGGTCCTGGATACCTGGGTGAGATACCACAGGTGTAAATAGTAAAATGATATTAAGCTGATAAATTATAATAAAGTCCAATTCCTTAGGACAACCCATTAGTTGCACTAGTGTTTTAATACATTTCAATTTATCCCACTATACAAAATCTGAATAGGGGTAAAAAAATCCAAACATAGTTATTTCACGACTTTCGGGATGCTGATCATAGATCTTATAACTTCGAATTAACTAGAGATGAACAGAGTTGCCATTAGACAAATAAATGGTGTAAAAACACCTAATAAATATTAGTACATTGCGATAAGAAAATTTGATATTTATAAAATATCACGTAACTTTTAATCCTGCGTTTCGAGTTTTATTACTTTTCAAAACATTTTTGTACTTTAAAATATTAGCTTATCACGAGCTATATATAAAATATTTATATATCAAGCTATTTAATCTTTTCACATACAATTTGTATAGAAACCGTTTTTGATGAAGCAGAAAAATCGAAGTCGAGTTTTTCATGGAACTATCCGTTTTGAGAGCCACTGCCCACTGTGGCCAAAAAGTGTTTTGAAATCCACTGTCCACTGAGGCCAAAAAGTGTTTTGAAACCCACTGCCCACTGAGACCTAAAGTGTTTTCAAATTTCAAATCCACTGCCCATTGAGGTCAAAAAATGATTTGAAACCCACTGCCCACCAAGCACTGAGGCCAAAAAGTGTTTTGAAACCCACTGCCCACTGAGGCCTAAAGTGTTTTCAAACCCACTGCCCACTGAGGCCAAAAAGTGTTTTCAAACCCACTGTCCACTGAGGTCAAAAAGTGTTTTGAAACCCACTGCCCACTGAGGTCAAAAAATGATTTGAAACCCACTACCCACTGAGCACTGAGGCCAAAAAAGTGTTTTGAAACCTTATGCCCACTAAGGCCAAAAAGTATTTCCAAACCCACTGCCCACTGAGGCCAAAAAATGATTTCAAACTCACTGCCCACTTAGGTCAAAAAGTGTTTTGAAACCCATTGCCCACTGAGACCAAAAAGTGTTTTGAAACCCACTTCCCACTGAGGTCAAAAAATGTTTTGAAACCCACTGAAGCCAAAATGTGTTTTGAAACCCACTGCCCACTGAGGCCAAAAAGAGTTTTGAAACTCATTGCCCACTGAGGCCACAAAAAGTGTTTTTGAAACCCATTGCCCACTAAGGCCGAAAAGTGTTTTGAAACCTACTGCCCACTGAGGTTAAAAGTGTTTTGAAACCCACTGCCCACCGAGGTCAAAATGCGTATTGTACCCACTGCCCACTGGAGGTCAAAAAGTGTTTTTTTTTTTGTTTTTTTTTATCTTAAAATATGTTTTCTTTGTCGTGAGCTACGTTTTGGTCGTCATCTCATCAATAATATCTGTTTTCTAAGTTAATAGAAAAATTCAAATATAACCTTTTTTGAAGCTGTTAGTAAAACACTGAATCTCCCAAAAAATCGGTTCTAACGATTTATACCAAATTATGGTGAATTGTGAGATTAACAGTCCAAAATTGTGTCCTAAATAACAAGTAAAGGAAATTTACGGTAGAACATAGTAGGCAAAAGAACCTTGAATGCGATGTTAAGTTAGAAACATTTTCTTAGTACAAGTGAATCAAGTTTAGGTACTTCATATTGTTTATACAAAAATTCACAAATTGTTTATAATGGCCCTTCTACTCAAACTTAGCTTCCATTGAGAAAACTCAGGAATTATGAAAACCACATTTTATCTTTCTCACTTAATCCAGCATAGAAACATTTTTGATAAGAAGTCATATACTATTGTTTTCATTAGTATTTGCATTTGTAGATAGCTGTGTGAGAACGATAATGTAGTGTGTTTGCACAGTATATTCACTTAATTCAGTTTTTGTTATACCTCGCCAATAAAAAAATAATAAATATACTATGTTATCTCATGTTTCACTACGACTATTATTACTGATTTTTGTATTAATTTAAATAAAATATTACTTTGCATTTAATATATTAAAATATAACGTTAAATGTATTATTGTGAAAAATTAATTAAAAACTGCTCTAATTACGTGGTTTATTATTAAACTCTTTGGTAAATTTTATAAATAAAAAATACGACATAAATTTTTAATATTCTTGGTCATGAAACTAATTCAATTTAAAAAAAATTAATCTAGAATTTTAAAGTAGGATTAAGAAATTAAATATATTAATTAAATTAAGTAGTAGTTTTTTTCATAAATGAAATATTATAAATCAAGCTTTAAGTCATGTGGTTTATGTTTATTTAGTCCTTATCTAAGTTAAACGTTAGTGTATAATTTCAATGCACGAACAAATGTTTATTTATTTGTAGTCAACCAAACAGACCTTTGTATTATATCTCATAGACTTAAAGTTGAGCTTATTAAGTGTAAAATTCCGTTCCGGAATGTTTTGTGATGAAAGAGGAAAATTTCAACATTAAGATTTCCCCTTAAGACGTCAACACTGGTTAGTAACTGATCAGATGTAAATATTTGCTTGTCCTTGGTAAACAATGCGCGGATGCAGGGAGCTGACAGGTCGCCAGTTCAACGAAATTCATTCAAACTGTTCTGTTTTGAATATTAACATTGATTTGCATTTCGAATTATGATTATTCAATTCCTTCGGGTTTTTAATGACTTCCTTGATTACAAAAGATATGCAAAGTAGAAAGTTTAATGGCCAGAATTTTAAAACGAAAACAAATAAAACATATAATAGGCTTTTAAGTAGTTACAGTTATAAATTATTTTATTTTACGATAAGTATGTCTTCTATCTTGGAATACAAACAGTTGATGGACGTTAATTAAAAATTCTTATCGAAGATTTAAAAAAAAAATTACCTACTGTGTGTACCACAAAATGTTGAAAACAACTTCTATCTGTAAGTGGTGAAGTAAAAGCTTTATGACGATCGCATCAAAAAATATTTCCATTTTTGTATTTTGTTTTCCTTAACAATTATATATATATATATATATATATATATATATATATATATATATATATATATATATAATTATATATATAACAAATTAAATAGCAATTTGAAAATTTGGATTATGAAATTTAAAAAGTTAAACAATTTTTAAATGTTCATTTTTTATTTCAACAATGAACGCGATATCGTTTATTTCATATTAGGTTAAAGTATAATCAAAGACATCTATTAAAAAAAATCTTGGTAATTGACGAACAGTACAACCCCTAGAAGTGTATCATAGTCACTAAAGTTTTGAAAATTTTAAACGAACTAATAAACCTGACTTCAAGTTCCATGATTTTTACAAATTGAAAACATTAATAAATTTTGTTACTAATATTAAAAACAATCAATAGGTTCCATATAATTGTATACCGTACAAGAGTTCCGATACCTCTCTCCCTCCCACCCCCTATTTTGCAGTATTATGGAATTGGCAGTGTTGGATTTTTTTAATTCGTTTCCTTAGAGACCATGGAAAAATATTGGGTGTAGTTAAAGAAATTTAGATTTTTGTTTTTTTTTTTAATCTTTAGATTTACAATACAAATAAAGACATATTCATGTTTTTATTGGATAAAAGATACATTTAATGATTTTGAATAAAATTATTAAATAGTTTTGTTTCTTGTGCATTTTTGAAAGGAATTTTAATTTTATCACAATACAAACTTTCAAATTGACGCTATTCTGGAAAGATTTGTTTCTAAAATATTAAATTATGTTGTAGACAAATTATGAATTTTTATGAACGCTTGGCTACAAAAAGTTTACTCACTATGTATTCAAATAAAACTTGGACAAAATTTCTCACGAATAATACGTTTATTAAGTCAAACGCGTTTCAACGACAGTATTCCCATCTTCAGTAATGTATAAGGTAATTAATTAGTTATAGTTTGATTATTGTAGCTCCTGCATCACTGAAGAAGGCGACACTGTCATTGAAAAGCGTTTGATTTAATAAACGTATTATTTGTGAGAAATTGTGTTTAAGTTCAATTTTAATTTTGAAACATCTCACAAATCAAACTGAATATTTGTTTAGCGCTATCTGTTGTTTAGAAAATACAAAACTAGAGACGGAAGCGTTTAAAAGCTTTATTTATATCAACTTTTCTCTTTATTATTTACAAACGAAGTACGTTTTGTACCTTACCCCAGTACATTCTGTACATGTATACATAGCTACTTTTCAAGGTTTTGGAAGATTCAAAAAGAAACGTAAAATGAAGGTTTAGTCTCAATCATTTCAGATTGCATTACCTCTAATCACTTATCCAATAATTCCGGGAGTTACGAACACAACACCCTCACTAATTATTATTGGTCATCTCCAAACCAACTCTGCCGATGTCTACCATTCATTAATTTAATGAATGTGAATATTAATGACTCACTGTAATGTACCTAACCACTCAAACAAGAAAATACGTTTTGATAGTAATTTACAGAAAATTATATTTTACCTTGAATTCTGTCATTGACAACTTGTCGGTCTTGTACAAGAAACTGTTTTAGATAAACGAGCATGGACACGTGTTAATGTCAATGTGATAATGTTTGTGCAACATTCTACATCGTGTATTTCGTCACGGGAAATTTGTATTTTAAAATTTGTAGCGACCACTCACGATCAGCTATTTTTGAAGAGGTGGCGACCAATACAATCCAAACACAACGTTTGGATCTTTATAGGCTACGTTTAAGCAAAATTTTATAAAAATCTTTAGACCAGATTTAGGGAAAGTCGTAATTTTGTATATTTTTCTTATGGGAGCTTACCCCAAATTTAGAATTTTTTTTTTTTAAATGTCCCGAGATGGAAAGATAAACCTGTACAATAGACACCATCAAATGTTCTCAAATATATTCATTAATGAAAATGAATGGATCTTTAAATCTTGTTATGGGGATCAGGATATGAATGCTTTAATTTCAAAGCGATCTAAGTGCCATAACGTAAATTTTCGGGTAATCAATAAAAACACTGTAGTTTTATAATAGTTTTATTTCAATAGGGTACAACATTATTTTTACATAAGTTAAAAATATAAAAAAGTGCTCTTATGTTAAAAAATTAAATTATTAAAACACACAAGGAAGAAAAAAAATTTGATGTACCCAGTCAGCAGAACGATCTATGTCCATGGCTGGTTTTCTTTCAAACCGATCTAAGTCCTATGGATCTTAGGCGCACAAATTGGTGTAAAAGGTTCTGTTTGGCTCTGAAATGTAGTCCAGCATAGCACGTAGGTCCTTCTTTTTATTTTCAGATATTGGCACTGAGGTAGGAAGAATTTCAAGTGTCATATTGTTGAGATCTTCAATCTTAACTCCTTTTTTTAACACGTTGCACTTTTGCCAATCGCCGAAAAAAGATGTTTTGAAGAGGACATTGTTTGGTTCATCTTTGCAGATTTTCATCATTGATATAGATGAAATTCCCAGTTTTTTAGTTGTTATATAATTTTCTCCTGCCAAATCAAAATTAAAAAACTTTTCACTCATGTTCAGAACTTTAAATGGTTTGGAAGGCCTAGCTGTAGCTATAATATTCATCACATGCTCAACAGTTTCCATCTGCGAACATTTTTTAGCTCGCTTTTCAATCAGCGCAAAATCTCTGTCGGCAGATGAAAAGCTGTGCCCTGTCACTAGAAATTTGTGTTCGATAGTGTTAAACATTCCAATGTATACTAAGTATTTATACAAAAATACTAACATTCTGTTTTTTAACTGACCAGCACAGTTATCGGACCAAACAACTAAATGTTTTTTATCAGTAGTTGACAGAAGATCAGAGTTTATTGCTTGGAAGAGACAAGACGCCATCTGATTGCCACCACGTCCCGATTGCCCTTCGTGCCAAACACACATAATACCATCTGCGTTATTACTAACATGGATTCCAAAATTGTAGCAGGAAAGTTGGCGGCTGTAATACATGTCACTGTGTGTGAGCTTTGGGATGGGAAAGACTTTTTGTAAGTCCATTACTATATTGATAGTAGTACTGCCCGGTCTTGTGCTACAAATTGCATCATTTTTCATGGTTTCAAAAACCTTACCAGCTTTTTTCTGGTGTAGTTCAAGTTTCACTTTAGCTTCACGAGAATCTGGACTTGCGCCAATTATAATCAAAAACAATTAAAACCTTGTAAAAAAACAATAACAAAGTGTTGTGCAACAGAGCAGTTTCATGTCATGTAAACAAACCAATTCCAAGCAGGTGGCACTTAGATCGAATTGAAAGGCGCTCCCACTGGACATACACACAGCGCATTCTATGGAAGGCTATAAAAACCAACAGAAAATTATTTGGCATATAGATCTTATAGACGTGCATTGGCGTTGATACTTAGATCACTTTGCAATTTAAAAAAAAAAAATTATTTTTTGGCACTTAGATCGTTTTGAAATTAAAGCATTCATATAGTCTATGCACTTTTCATAATCCTGGCTCTAATTTGCACGCATCAAATCTATTATTTGCCACAAGGAAATTACATAATAATTCCTTCATGCTGTGGAAATTTACAAGCAGTTTTGGTTTTAACTAAAAACCCCAGTAAACTCACAAGAAAACTTATCAAGTTGAAGCGAGAATTGGAAATATAAAAATAGGCGTGGCAGATAGTAAATAGATATGTCATCAGAGAGAAAATTCTACAATAGTTGTTGGCAGGACTGTCTGTGGTTGGGAAAACCTTACGATGAGAACTGAGAAGCCACAACTTGATATCCCCTCTCTAAAGATATCAATAATCTAATCTATACAGGATTTATTACTTAGTCAGTCAATTCCCATTCTATTTGAGATTTGTTATAAGTTCTCCATTTCCCAATTTGGCAGATTACGGGATACAATAAGAGTAATTCGAAGAATCAAATCTAAAAGTAAAAGTAAAAATTTCCGAAATATTTATTGGCCAAATATAGATCATCTATAAGTTCCGGCAGTGTGGGTTTTCTTGGCCTGAACTTGACTCTGCCTTCAACAAATATTTCATTCTATAATTGAAGTTTAGCTCGCGGTCATGTTGAGCCCAGACGTCATCATTCGCAATGAAACGTATTTTTCCGTGTCTCCGTAAACTTGACGCTTGATGAAGTGTACAAATCGGGATGAGATGAAACACACATACCCACAGGGAACATGCGAAATTAATAAATGTATGGACAACAGAGACATATCTTCCACCTATAGGCAGGCCTACCTCTGAATTATGAATTATTTATTCAGACTTCTGAATGTACCGTCTCTACAGCCAAAAAGGTTAAAACGATTTGCATATAGTTTTTTACTGATCTTCAACACCATGATCATTAATTTTTTTTTGAAAGCAAAAATTTCTCAAAAAGTTTTTGAGTATGAACCCGTCTAAACTGATTATTCTTTCTTTAGAAGTACTAAGGCAAAATCAGAAATACAAAAATAACTTTATTTGTTTGACAGTATTAACAATTTAAACCATGATTAACAAGACATGGTTTTTAGGACTAAAATGAGATACTATATTTCTCTTAATTTTTCACTAATACTGGAAAATTAATCCGTTCCAGTAATTATTGAATGCACTCATGTCTTTTTCGTCCATCTTATAAAATGCACAGTTGAATCCCTGTTGAGGTACAAGCACAAAGTAACTATTTTATAAAAATAGTCTACCAGAAGAAATTAGACGAATTTTAATTAACTTATATTCAATCAGGATTTACAAGCACTTGGTTGATGTCCCTTCTTACTCTGCTCTCATGATTCTTCTATTCTCTCCAAATTCCTGAATATCATGATATATTATCATTCTCCTTACGTCTTGTTTTTTACCATTCACAACCGTTTCTCCCAAATTTGTTGTAAACAGGTTTTTCCACTCAGTTTTTTTCACTCGTCTGAATGTAATAATAGACATCGTGACTAGAACATTTGACTCAGGGACTTGAAATTTGATATGCGAGTGTAGTACCATGACCTACATTCAGATTTAAAAAAAGTGCTGAGAACTTGAACAAAGAATGTCTCCTTCCGGTGAATTAAATAATCTGAACTTTCTATAACCACAAATTTGGCTGCCTTCTGTATCGTTCACATTGGGTTGGCGTCTTAAGAAAGCATACACTCTCCGAATTCAGGGAATAAGATATTTGTTAGAGATTCTAATGGCATTAATAAAACCATCTGTTTCTTTGTTTTCCAGTGGCTGTGACTTTTGGGTGGTCCATTCATTCGGTATCAGCTAGAATATAAGAACCTTGTTCCTTGTTGAACTTGGTTCAGGTTTTGACAGAATAGTGGTGTTGTTTGTACGTAAGCACTATAGCAGGCACAAACATAAAGACAGGCAGTATAGGTGACTAAAGTCTGCTCGTATAGAATACTATTGAAATTCAGAAAATAGAATTGAAAATGTCAAAATAGCGGCCATTTTAAACAGTTTTTTCGAATTTGGTGTGTTATAAAGTGTATAATGCACTAAATTAAATAAAAATTTGCAGATTTTAATTCTGAATGTAGTGGTGCCAACCCTCACTTCTCTACGATGACAAATAGAGAAGTTATTGAGAAGAATCTAATTTCGAACTTTAACCTCCACAAGTAATATGATATTCGTATAATTATGAGTTCTAACAAGGTCGAGTCGCTAAAATAAGCGTAGCGAGTGGAGGTTCCTTTACATATGTACAGCCTCGAGGCCTGTTAGAAACACAGTTGTATGAAAATAATATATATTGCAATTATTGTGATGTGTTAATATGCACCATTTTGTTAAAATAAAACGACAATAATATCATTAAAATATCTCTCACGGGTTCCAATAAAATTATTCCTTTGTAAAAATGAGATTAAAACTATAATAATACTTTTAAAATTAGCCAAGATATATTTTCACAGAAAACTGTGTAATGGGGAAGATTGTACTTCAATTTTTTTTATAAATATGATTTTAAAAATTTCTAATATAAGAGTAAAATGCTTAACATATAATAAAAAGCATAACTTTTATAAATTAAAACAAAAATCGTTCGTATTTGGAGTAATTAATTCAAGACAGCAGAAATTTAAAACTTCAACGTTTCATCACTAAAAAAATTTTGTTTTAAAGTTTTTATTTTTTATTGAAACATTTTATTATAATATTTAAATATCTTTTCTGAGTGTATTGGCATTCATTTAAATTCTTTAAATATTTTATTTTAGGCATAACTTTGACAAGCGTCCACTACACTTATTTCATAGTTAATATATCTACAAAAACAAATATTTGCAAAATACAGTAGGTGTACTGGAAACTATTAGGTATTAGCACCTGGAAACTAATAAACTTTATCAACTTCCACTCAAGCCAACCATAATTTATTTATAGTGGGCCCTCCCTACACCATAACACGGGTTGGAAAGAACCAAACTGCAAAGAATAAACCTTGTGTCCTGGGTGAGATTCGAACTCAAAAAATCTCATCCAGATCACTCAATATCAGAGAAGTAACGGCTTTAACCACTGAGCAACCGAAACAATAAGAATAGTTGTTTTGTACACAGTATTTGAGAGTAACGGCTGTAACCACGGTCCAACTGAAACAATAAGAATAGTTATTTTGTACACAGTATTTGAGAGTAACGGCTTTAACCACTGAGCAATCGAAACAATAAGAATAGTTATTTTATACACAGTATTTGAGAGTAACGGCTTTAACCACTGAGCAACCGAAACAATAAGAATAGTTGTTTTGTACACAGTATTTGAGAGTAACGGCTTTAACCACTGAGCAACCGAAACAATAAGAATAGTTGTTTTGTACACAGTATTTGAGAGTAACGGCTGTAACCACGGTCCAACTGAAACAATAAGAATAGTTATTTTGTACACAGTATTTGAGAGTAACGGCTTTAACCACTGAGCAATCGAAACAATAAGAATAGTTATTTTATACACAGTATTTGAGAGTAACGGCTTTAACCACTGAGCAACCGAAACAATAAGAATAGTTGTTTTGTACACAGTATTTGAGAGTAACGGCTTTAACCACTGAGCAACCGAAACAATAAGAATAGTTGTTTTGTACACAGTATTTGAGAGTAACGGCTGTAACCACGGTCCAACTGAAACAATAAGAATAGTTATTTTGTACACAGTATTTGAGAGTAACGGCTTTAACCACTGAGCAATCGAAACAATAAGAATAGTTATTTTATACACAGTATTTGAGAGTAACGGCTTTAACCACTGAGCAACCGAAACAATAAGAATAGTTGTTTTGTACACAGTATTTGAGAGTAACGGCTTTAACCACTGAGCAATCGAAACAATAAGAATAGTTGTTTTGTACACAGTATTTGAGAGTAACGGCTGTAACCACGGTCCAACTGAAACAATAAGAATAGTTATTTTGTACACAGTATTTGAGAGTAACGGCTTTAACCACTGAGCAATCGAAACAATAAGAATAGTTATTTTATACACAGTATTTGAGAGTAACGGCTTTAACCACTGAGCAACCGAAACAATAAGAATAGTTGTTTTGTACACAGTATTTGAGAGTAACGGCTTTAACCACTGAGCAACCGAAACAATAAGAATAGTTGTTTTGTACACAGTATTTGAGAGTAACGGCTGTAACCACGGTCCGTCTGAAACAATAAGAATAGTTATTTTGTACACAGTATTTGAGAGTAACGGCTTTAACCACTGAGCAATCGAAACAATAAGAATAGTTATTTTATACACAGTATTTGAGAGTAACGGCTTTAACCACTGAGCAACCGAAACAATAAGAATAGTTGTTTTGTACACAGTATTTGAGAGTAACGGCTTTAACCACTGAGCAACCGAAACAATAAGAATAGTTGTTTTGTACACAGTATTTGAGAGTAACGGCTGTAACCACGGTCCAACTGAAACAATAAGAATAGTTATTTTGTACACAGTATTTGAGAGTAACGGCTTTAACCACTGAGCAATCGAAACAATAAGAATAGTTATTTTATACACAGTATTTGAGAGTAACGGCTTTAACCACTGAGCAATCGAAACAATAAGAATAGTTGTTTTGTACACAGTATTTGAGAGTAACGGCTGTAACCACGGTCCAACTGAAACAATAAGAATAGTTATTTTGTACACAGTATTTGAGAGTAACGGCTTTAACCACTGAGCAATCGAAACAATAAGAATAGTTATTTTATACACAGTATTTGAGAGTAACGGCTTTAACCACTGAGCAACCGAAACAATAAGAATAGTTGTTTTGTACACAGTATTTGAGAGTAACGGCTTTAACCACTGAGCAACCGAAACAATAAGAATAGTTGTTTTGTACACAGTATTTGAGAGTAACGGCTGTAACCACGGTCCAACTGAAACAATAAGAATAGTTATTTTGTACACAGTATTTGAGAGTAACGGCTTTAACCACTGAGCAATCGAAACAATAAGAATAGTTATTTTATACACAGTATTTGAGAGTAACGGCTTTAACCACTGAGCAACCGAAACAATAAGAATAGTTGTTTTGTACACAGTATTTGAGAGTAACGGCTTTAACCACTGAGCAATCGAAACAATAAGAATAGTTGTTTTGTACACAGTATTTGAGAGTAACGGCTGTAACCACGGTCCAACTGAAACAATAAGAATAGTTATTTTGTACACAGTATTTGAGAGTAACGGCTTTAACCACTGAGCAATCGAAACAATAAGAATAGTTATTTTATACACAGTATTTGAGAGTAACGGCTTTAACCACTGAGCAACCGAAACAATAAGAATAGTTGTTTTGTACACAGTATTTGAGAGTAACGGCTTTAACCACTGAGCAACCGAAACAATAAGAATAGTTGTTTTGTACACAGTATTTGAGAGTAACGGCTGTAACCACGGTCCGTCTGAAACAATAAGAATAGTTATTTTGTACACAGTATTTGAGAGTAACGGCTTTAACCACTGAGCAATCGAAACAATAAGAATAGTTATTTTATACACAGTATTTGAGAGTAACGGCTTTAACCACTGAGCAACCGAAACAATAAGAATAGTTGTTTTGTACACAGTATTTGAGAGTAACGGCTTTAACCACTGAGCAACCGAAACAATAAGAATAGTTGTTTTGTACACAGTATTTGAGAGTAACGGCTGTAACCACGGTCCAACTGAAACAATAAGAATAGTTATTTTGTACACAGTATTTGAGAGTAACGGCTTTAACCACTGAGCAATCGAAACAATAAGAATAGTTATTTTATACACAGTATTTGAGAGTAACGGCTTTAACCACTGAGCAATCGAAACAATAAGAATAGTTGTTTTGTACACAGTATTTGAGAGTAACGGCTGTAACCACGGTCCAACTGAAACAATAAGAATAGTTATTTTGTACACAGTATTTGAGAGTAACGGCTTTAACCACTGAGCAATCGAAACAATAAGAATAGTTATTTTATACACAGTATTTGAGAGTAACGGCTTTAACCACTGAGCAACCGAAACAATAAGAATAGTTGTTTTGTACACAGTATTTGAGAGTAACGGCTTTAACCACTGAGCAACCGAAACAATAAGAATAGTTGTTTTGTACACAGTATTTGAGAGTAACGGCTGTAACCACGGTCCAACTGAAACAATAAGAATAGTTATTTTGTACACAGTATTTGAGAGTAACGGCTTTAACCACTGAGCAATCGAAACAATAAGAATAGTTATTTTATACACAGTATTTGAGAGTAACGGCTTTAACCACTGAGCAACCGAAACAATAAGAATAGTTGTTTTGTACACAGTATTTGAGAGTAACGGCTTTAACCACTGAGCAATCGAAACAATAAGAATAGTTGTTTTGTACACAGTATTTGAGAGTAACGGCTGTAACCACGGTCCAACTGAAACAATAAGAATAGTTATTTTGTACACAGTATTTGAGAGTAACGGCTTTAACCACTGAGCAATCGAAACAATAAGAATAGTTATTTTATACACAGTATTTGAGAGTAACGGCTTTAACCACTGAGCAACCGAAACAATAAGAATAGTTGTTTTGTACACAGTATTTGAGAGTAACGGCTTTAACCACTGAGCAATCGAAACAATAAGAATAGTTGTTTTGTACACAGTATTTGAGAGTAACGGCATTAACCACTGTCCAAACGAAACAATAAGAATAGTTATTTTATACACAGTATTTGAGAGTAACGGCTTTAACCACTGAGCAACCGAAACAATAAGAATAGTTATTTTGTACACAGTATTTGAGAGTAACGGCTTTAACCACTGTCCAAACGAAACAATAAGAATAGTTAATTTGTACACGGTATTTGAGAGTAACGGCTTTAACCACTGAGCAACCGAAACAATAAGAATAGTTGTTTTGTACACAGTATTTGAGAGTAACGGCTGTAACCACGGTCCAACTGAAACAATAAGAATAGTTATTTTGTACACAGTATTTGAGAGTAACGGCTTTAACCACTGAGCAATCGAAACAATAAGAATAGTTATTTTATACACAGTATTTGAGAGTAACGGCTTTAACCACTGAGCAACCGAAACAATAAGAATAGTTGTTTTGTACACAGTATTTGAGAGTAACGGCTTTAACCACTGAGCAACCGAAACAATAAGAATAGTTGTTTTGTACACAGTATTTGAGAGTAACGGCTGTAACCACGGTCCGTCTGAAACAATAAGAATAGTTATTTTGTACACAGTATTTGAGAGTAACGGCTTTAACCACTGAGCAATCGAAACAATAAGAATAGTTATTTTATACACAGTATTTGAGAGTAACGGCTTTAACCACTGAGCAACCGAAACAATAAGAATAGTTGTTTTGTACACAGTATTTGAGAGTAACGGCTTTAACCACTGAGCAACCGAAACAATAAGAATAGTTGTTTTGTACACAGTATTTGAGAGTAACGGCTGTAACCACGGTCCAACTGAAACAATAAGAATAGTTATTTTGTACACAGTATTTGAGAGTAACGGCTTTAACCACTGAGCAATCGAAACAATAAGAATAGTTATTTTATACACAGTATTTGAGAGTAACGGCTTTAACCACTGAGCAATCGAAACAATAAGAATAGTTGTTTTGTACACAGTATTTGAGAGTAACGGCTGTAACCACGGTCCAACTGAAACAATAAGAATAGTTATTTTGTACACAGTATTTGAGAGTAACGGCTTTAACCACTGAGCAATCGAAACAATAAGAATAGTTATTTTATACACAGTATTTGAGAGTAACGGCTTTAACCACTGAGCAACCGAAACAATAAGAATAGTTGTTTTGTACACAGTATTTGAGAGTAACGGCTTTAACCACTGAGCAACCGAAACAATAAGAATAGTTGTTTTGTACACAGTATTTGAGAGTAACGGCTGTAACCACGGTCCAACTGAAACAATAAGAATAGTTATTTTGTACACAGTATTTGAGAGTAACGGCTTTAACCACTGAGCAATCGAAACAATAAGAATAGTTATTTTATACACAGTATTTGAGAGTAACGGCTTTAACCACTGAGCAACCGAAACAATAAGAATAGTTGTTTTGTACACAGTATTTGAGAGTAACGGCTTTAACCACTGAGCAATCGAAACAATAAGAATAGTTGTTTTGTACACAGTATTTGAGAGTAACGGCTGTAACCACGGTCCAACTGAAACAATAAGAATAGTTATTTTGTACACAGTATTTGAGAGTAACGGCTTTAACCACTGAGCAATCGAAACAATAAGAATAGTTATTTTATACACAGTATTTGAGAGTAACGGCTTTAACCACTGAGCAACCGAAACAATAAGAATAGTTGTTTTGTACACAGTATTTGAGAGTAACGGCTTTAACCACTGAGCAATCGAAACAATAAGAATAGTTGTTTTGTACACAGTATTTGAGAGTAACGGCATTAACCACTGTCCAAACGAAACAATAAGAATAGTTATTTTATACACAGTATTTGAGAGTAACGGCTTTAACCACTGAGCAACCGAAACAATAAGAATAGTTATTTTGTACACAGTATTTGAGAGTAACGGCTTTAACCACTGTCCAAACGAAACAATAAGAATAGTTAATTTGTACACGGTATTTGAGAGTAACGGCTTTAACCACTGAGCAACCGAAACAATAAGAATAGTTGTTTTGTACACAGTATTTGAGAGTAACGGCTTTAACCACTGAGCAATCGAAACAATAAGAATAGTTGTTTTGTACACAGTATTTGAGAGTAACGGCATTAACCACTGAGCAACCGAAACAATAAGAATAGTTGTTTTGTACACAGTATTTGAGAGTAACGGCTTTAACCACTGAGCAATCGAAACAATAAGAATAGTTGTTTTGTACACAGTATTTGAGAGTAACGGCTTTAACCACTGATTAATAGAAACAATAAGAATAGTAAGTTATTTTGTACACAGTATTTGAGAGTAACGGCTTTAACCACTGTCCAACCGAAACAATAAGAATAGTTATTTTATGTACAAGATTTGAGAGTAACGGCTTTAACCACTGAGTAACCGAAACAATAAGAATAGTTGTTTTGTACACAGTATTTGAGAGTAACGGCTTTAACCACTGAGCAACCGAAACAATAAGAATAGTTGTTTTGTACACAGTATTTGAGAGTAACGGCTGTAACCACGGTCCAACTGAAACAATAAGAATAGTTATTTTGTACACAGTATTTGAGAGTAACGGCTTTAACCACTGAGCAATCGAAACAATAAGAATAGTTATTTTATACACAGTATTTGAGAGTAACGGCTTTAACCACTGAGCAACCGAAACAATAAGAATAGTTGTTTTGTACACAGTATTTGAGAGTAACGGCTTTAACCACTGAGCAATCGAAACAATAAGAATAGTTGTTTTGTACACAGTATTTGAGAGTAACGGCTTTAACCACTGATTAATAGAAACAATAAGAATAGTAAGTTATTTTGTACACAGTATTTGAGAGTAACGGCTTTAACCACTGTCCAACCGAAACAATAAGAATAGTTATTTTATGTACAAGATTTGAGAGTAACGGCTTTAACCACTGAGTAACCGAAACAATAAGAATAGTTGTTTTGTACACAGTATTTGAGAGTAACGGCTTTAACCACTGAGCAACCGAAACAATAAGAATAGTTGTTTTGTACACAGTATTTGAGAGTAACGGCTGTAACCACGGTCCAACTGAAACAATAAGAATAGTTATTTTGTACACAGTATTTGAGAGTAACGGCTTTAACCACTGAGCAATCGAAACAATAAGAATAGTTATTTTATACACAGTATTTGAGAGTAACGGCTTTAACCACTGAGCAACCGAAACAATAAGAATAGTTGTTTTGTACACAGTATTTGAGAGTAACGGCTTTAACCACTGAGCAATCGAAACAATAAGAATAGTTGTTTTGTACACAGTATTTGAGAGTAACGGCTGTAACCACGGTCCAACTGAAACAATAAGAATAGTTATTTTGTACACAGTATTTGAGAGTAACGGCTTTAACCACTGAGCAATCGAAACAATAAGAATAGTTATTTTATACACAGTATTTGAGAGTAACGGCTTTAACCACTGAGCAACCGAAACAATAAGAATAGTTGTTTTGTACACAGTATTTGAGAGTAACGGCTTTAACCACTGAGCAACAGAAACAATAAGAATAGTTGTTTTGTACACAGTATTTGAGAGTAACGGCTGTAACCACGGTCCAACTGAAACAATAAGAATAGTTATTTTGTACACAGTATTTGAGAGTAACGGCTTTAACCACTGAGCAATCGAAACAATAAGAATAGTTATTTTATACACAGTATTTGAGAGTAACCGCTTTAACCACTGAGCAACCGAAACAATAAGAATAGTTGTTTTGTACACAGTATTTGAGAGTAACGGCTTTAACCACTGAGCAACCGAAACAATAAGAATAGTTGTTTTGTACACAGTATTTGAGAGTAACGGCTGTAACCACGGTCCAACTGAAACAATAAGAATAGTTATTTTGTACACAGTATTTGAGAGTAACGGCTTTAACCACTGAGCAATCGAAACAATAAGAATAGTTATTTTATACACAGTATTTGAGAGTAACGGCTTTAACCACTGAGCAATCGAAACAATAAGAATAGTTGTTTTGTACACAGTATTTGAGAGTAACGGCTGTAACCACGGTCCAACTGAAACAATAAGAATAGTTATTTTGTACACAGTATTTGAGAGTAACGGCTTTAACCACTGAGCAATCGAAACAATAAGAATAGTTATTTTATACACAGTATTTGAGAGTAACGGCTTTAACCACTGAGCAACCGAAACAATAAGAATAGTTGTTTTGTACACAGTATTTGAGAGTAACGGCTTTAACCACTGAGCAACCGAAACAATAAGAATAGTTG
The DNA here is from genome assembly GCA_963513935.1 of Aphrophora alni. Taxonomy (NCBI): domain Eukaryota; kingdom Metazoa; phylum Arthropoda; class Insecta; order Hemiptera; family Aphrophoridae; genus Aphrophora; species Aphrophora alni. The sequence goes on from OY740767.1 coordinate 92,841,456, forward strand.
TTTTGTACACAGTATTTGAGAGTAACGGCTGTAACCACGGTCCAACTGAAACAATAAGAATAGTTATTTTGTACACAGTATTTGAGAGTAACGGCTTTAACCACTGAGCAATCGAAACAATAAGAATAGTTATTTTATACACAGTATTTGAGAGTAACGGCTTTAACCACTGAGCAACCGAAACAATAAGAATAGTTGTTTTGTACACAGTATTTGAGAGTAACGGCTTTAACCACTGAGCAATCGAAACAATAAGAATAGTTGTTTTGTACACAGTATTTGAGAGTAACGGCTGTAACCACGGTCCAACTGAAACAATAAGAATAGTTATTTTGTACACAGTATTTGAGAGTAACGGCTTTAACCACTGAGCAATCGAAACAATAAGAATAGTTATTTTATACACAGTATTTGAGAGTAACGGCTTTAACCACTGAGCAACCGAAACAATAAGAATAGTTGTTTTGTACACAGTATTTGAGAGTAACGGCTTTAACCACTGAGCAATCGAAACAATAAGAATAGTTGTTTTGTACACAGTATTTGAGAGTAACGGCATTAACCACTGTCCAAACGAAACAATAAGAATAGTTATTTTATACACAGTATTTGAGAGTAACGGCTTTAACCACTGAGCAACCGAAACAATAAGAATAGTTATTTTGTACACAGTATTTGAGAGTAACGGCTTTAACCACTGTCCAAACGAAACAATAAGAATAGTTAATTTGTACACGGTATTTGAGAGTAACGGCTTTAACCACTGAGCAACCGAAACAATAAGAATAGTTGTTTTGTACACAGTATTTGAGAGTAACGGCTTTAACCACTGAGCAATCGAAACAATAAGAATAGTTGTTTTGTACACAGTATTTGAGAGTAACGGCATTAACCACTGAGCAACCGAAACAATAAGAATAGTTGTTTTGTACACAGTATTTGAGAGTAACGGCTTTAACCACTGAGCAATCGAAACAATAAGAATAGTTGTTTTGTACACAGTATTTGAGAGTAACGGCTTTAACCACTGTCCAACCGAAACAATAAGTATAGTTATTTTATACACAGTATTTGAGAGTAACGGCTTTAACCACTATCCAACCGAAACACTAAGAATAGTTGTTTTGTACACAGTATTTGAGAGTAACGGCTTTAACCACTGATTAATAGAAACAATAAGAATAGTAAGTTATTTTGTACACAGTATTTGAGAGTAACGGCTTTAACCACTGTCCAACCGAAACAATAAGAATAGTTATTTTATGTACAAGATTTGAGAGTAACGGCTTTAACCACTGAGTAACCGAAACAATAAGAATAGTTATTTTGTACACAGTATTTGAGAGTAACGGCTTTAATCACTGAGTAACCGAAACAATAAGAATAGTTATTTTATACACAGTATTTGAGAGTAACGGCTTTAACCACTGAGCAATCGAAACAATAAGAATAGTTATTTTGTACACAGTATTTGAGAGTAACGGCTTTAACCACTGAGTAACCGAAACAATAAGAATAGTTATATTATACACAGTATTTGAGAGTAACGGCTTTAACTACTGAGTAACCGAAACAATAAGAATAGTTATTTTGTACACAGTATTTGAGAGTAACGGCTTTAACCACTGAGTAACCGAAACAATAAGAATAGTTATTTTATACACAGTATTTGAGAGTAACTGCTTTAACCACTGAGCAATCGAAACAATAAGAATAGTTATTTTGTACACAGTATTTGAGAGTAACGGATTTAACCACTGAGTAACCAAAAAATAAGAATAGTTTTTAATACACAGTATTTGAGTAGGTGGCCCTAACCGAGTAGTTTCATAAAGTATAGTAAATACTAGTGAGAGGTTATTTTTGCATATTTTTGTTTTTTTGTAAGTTTCCCAACTTTTAAGTTGTATTCGTATAACAAGTCTTTCCTTTTTCCTTTCTTAAATACCGATAGGAATTTGAATGTTGTATTATATTGTATGATGGAGCTGGGTAAGTTCCATGATGCCGTGTTCATCGTCTTGTTTCTTTTTGGATCTACAATATTCATGAAGTGTTCTATTTAACATACTGTGTGGATAAACAAGTGTATGCTGTTCCCTCACAATGTTACATCTGATTGTGTCTCACAAATTATAATTCAACCTATTTTATATAAATTTGGTACGATATATAATCGAAATGATTTTGCTTTGTACATTAACACATTATGTCAATGAATCTGTGATGAAAACTGATCCTCTTCATATCATCTCAATACCAACATCTTTAAGTATATTTTAATTGCGTTTCTCATTCTTTAATGTTTCTAAATTGAAAGTTAATTCTTCTAGTTAATTAAAACACAATTTGGTAGTTGTTATGCAAAACACTCCACACAAAAACAGGGAACGACATTAAATTGAGAGTAGACTGTCATTAGCCATTGGTAGTCCAAAACAGATTAAATCATACATCATCTTTAGATTGACAAACAAATGATTTTAAACAAATAAATTTCTAAAAATATCTCTGTAAACGAGTTCCCAAAATTCCCAAAATCAGGTTTCCACATATTAAGCTAATTTTCGTTGTGAGTTATTTTCAAAAACAAAGACTAAAAAACAGTATAAAACAAACAAAATATAACAACTAATCTTATTTTTCTCAACATTTTCTAAAATTATTAAGAAATTCCTGTTACAGGGTTGTAAGTTCGTTATTAGAAAAACTGATGATTGTAACAACAAACGAAGTTACAATTATATTGTCTTTAAGAAAGCAATTATTCAAATATTTTACAAAGTTATAAGCTTATGATCAAATGTTTGTTTAAAAAATGAAAGAGATTGTAACACTATAGAACAATTAGATTATCAATTTTGTCTATTTGGTTAGGTGACAAACACATACAAGTTATTTATTTTCGATAAATTATGGCTGAAAATAATATTAAGGTTTTTTGTTAACAAGAAATACAGATTTAAGGAAAGAAGATTATGGCGATGCGTTATTTACAGCGAATAATTCTATGAGTAACAACTATCATTATGTTACGATCATTTGTAACTGTTGTAGCATTTTTCAAGAGACCTTGTTCTGAGACCATGACATGAAATCCATCATGGTGTAGTGAATATGTTGGGGTGGAATTATCAGTTGGGAATATATGGAAATAATTACAAAAAATGTAGGTACGATGTCTGAATCGCCAAACGAATTTAGAAAATTGTGGAAATAAACAATTATACAAATAAAAAGTATACAAATATACTCCTCCCCTTATCTCTCAGTCTGTCTTTACAGTGTTATTTTCTTTTGATACATTTTTATTCACTTATTTTAATAATTTAGAAAGAAAATTTCTGATACTAAATCAAAAATGTCGATAAAATTTTATATTTATTTTAATTATATGTCTGAACATTATTATCTATCAGTATTCACGAAATCATGTCGCATCAAAAGGTTCGTTGTGCCATATAATAGTGTTATTAGTGTTTCAATAATTTAATTGAAATCCATATCTTTATCATGAAAAATTTAGAGGCTTGAAGTAAAAATCTACTTTTGTCATTATTACACCCTAACCTAAACTAACCGAGGGGGGCATGTTATCTAACCAAACCTTGCCCCTCCCCCCCCCCCAGATAAAGGGGAGGGGGGCCATGTGACCTAACCTAAACTAACCTAACCGAGTGGGACCATGTAACCTAACCTAACCAAACCTAGCCTATTTTCGCCATTTTGTTTTTACTGCCATCTAGGCCGCTATTTTTTAGGACGCCATTTTTTATTTAAGCCGCCATTGCTCTTACGTCGCAACCTTAACTTTTTATTTCCCATACACCATTCATCCGATTACCAACCCAAACATCCCATTAGCAACCGATTTGCCAACCCAAACATCCGCTTACCAACCGGTTTACCAATACAATCCAAACGACCGATTACCAACCGATTTACCAATCAAATATCGATTTACCAAGCGGTTCACCAACCCATAATGCTGATAAGTAAAAGAGTGCGATTGGGCAGAGAAGACAATCACTCGGGCATATACGGAAAACACAGATATCTTCGGACTCATAACCTTGAAAAGTATTTGAAAGTATGATAGTTGAAAGCAACGCATCCTGGGTTTTTTAAAAATATATGAAGGTCACTGGCGCAGTCGAAAGACTCGATAAACCTCGAATGTGACACAGGTACGGAATCAAAGCGTAAGAACACCCAAAAAATAAAATATAATAATATAAAAATCAAAATAAATTGGGGACACAATTTTGTAATGAAGTGGTGATCACATAGAATAGGGATGGATTAGAGCTATTTCCACAAGGGGTGCCTTCTGCTTGCTCCAGCTTATAATCTGGGCACGAGGTACGGATGTACCACGCGACGGTTCCAATCCCGTGAAAACACAGAGGACAAGTCTATTTTGTTTCAGTTACAAGCGAGAAAAACGGGAGAGAAGATGTGGACTGATTCTGTAACTTTAGAAAATGTATATATGACCCCCTATACACAACTTACATGGCACGTTTGCAGACCTATTCAAATTGGGTGCACCCCTTGCCAGCGAGTAAATTAACCGCATATACTTTACGTAATGCAACACTAAAACAGACTTTAACACAAAACTTTTTTCACACAAATTTTGGCTATTTTTTCTCCAAATTTACTCCCAACATAACCCAGAATGTTGACGCCGTTTGTGGGGTTTTCGAACAAATGTTTGGTTAACACATTCATTGTTGCTAAATCCCTTTTTTTACGCCAAGTAATTTCAGAAACGCCTTTAGGAACAAAGTTAAATTATAAAATGGCCCTAAAATCATACAATCTAAAACGTTTAACATACATACGATTCATCGGTATATACCACAGGATCCATATTTGCACACCGTTTACTACCGTATTAAGGAAACTTTTTGCTTTTTTTTTTTTTTTTCAAACTTTACCCCCAACATAACCTAGAACGTTGACATAGTTTGGGGGCTTTTTGAACTAGTGCTGGGTTTAATTTTGTTGTTTACTTAAGCGACACACAAAACAGTTTTTGAGGAAGACATACACATACACTCTCCCAAGACACGTTCAAAGACAGAACACGGGTTAGGTTAAGAGTTCATCTCAAGTCATAACGTCGTTCATTGGTTAGGTTACAATCATACATTTTTGGTTAGGATCTCAGGTTAGAGTCACATGTTAGGTCACGTCTTCGGTCAACGTGGATTAGGTTACGGTCACAAATTTTAGTTGCGACTTCCTTACATTAACTTACTTATATGTGAGAAAGTAAAAATATAAAATGTATAAACCTGAATACAAAATTTGGATTCGATATATAAATAGGTTGTTTAATAATTGTACAAAAATTTTTAGAAAATTTGTTATGGGACTTTTTGTTTATTTAGACCATGGGACGAATTATACTATGATTATTAGTTATACTAATTATCAAAATTTCTCTTTGACTCATGATTATCAACGCTAATTATATTTAATGTCAGTATTTAATTTTAACTCAGTTAATAAAATAATTAAGCTCTACAAATTGTAATAATGACAAAAGTTGTCAAAGCCAGTAATTGTAGTTTTAATAGTATTTTTATTTTACTTCACGCCTCTCATCTTTTTCATGATAAAGATATGAATTTCAATTAAATTTTTAATTTCAAAATGTCCTAAATTATTATATTATAGTTAAACACTAATAACACTATTATGTGGCACAATGAACTTCTTGATGCGACATGGTTTCGTGAATACTGATAGATAACAATGTTCAGACGTATAATTAAATTTAACAAGTTTATCGACATTTTTGATTTAGTATCAGAAAGTCAAACTAGTTAAATTATTTTCTTTCTAAATAGTTTTAAAAAAATTAATAAAAGTGTATCAAAAGAAATTAACGCTGTAAAGACAGACTGAGAGATAAGGGGCGGAGTGATCTTTCGTCAAGAGAAAGTAAAATGGCCTCATTCATTGAGGTTTCGTAAAGAGCAATTGGATACAAAAATCGTGTCTTAGCTGGAGAATTACCTACGTTTATCTACCATGATATAATTTACCTTAGGTTATTGACAGAGCAAATAATGTGTTAATCTATTTTTTTAAATACTAATCTATTTTCATTAATTGTATGTTTGATAAAAATAAAATAGAGAAAGTTTGGGTTTATCACCCACCTCTTATAAGAAAACTCAAAAGTTTAATTTATACTGATTTTACAGGAACTTTCGTTAAAAATCTTTGAGTGTCAAATACCTATTTTCTAATTGTGTCCACCTTGCTTCAATTTGGTATTATTTATTTTTCATACACTGTAAGACTCTGGTTGTTGTTGTAAATGAAAACAACAATTAAACCTACCTTTAATACATAAGTCAAGTGTTAATAAACTTTCAAAACAACTAAATTTGAAAGCTATCAACACAAAAAAATGCTAATAATAAGATCTACAAATTGGCATATATGATTTTTACCAAGTTTGATATTCACACTAAAAAGAAGTTTATTAGTAAGATAATAAAGTTGATTTTCCCCAAATATTTTCAGATTTTTAATTTTAAGGGTAGCCTTTTTTATCGGAATACCACGAATTAAAAAAAATAGAAGTAAACTATAAAAAGACTTAGAGATTTCAGTTAAAGAAAAAAAATATCATATAATAGACAGTTGGTTATCAACCAATTTGGTATAGTTTACTGAATTATTATTATTTTTTTTATCTACGAAGTAAATGTGTAACATAAAATGTTATTTTGAGTTCTGTAATTTCTCTACAGTTACGTAATTTGTCAACATAAAAAGTTACGATATACGAATTATATTAGCTTTTAGTGTATTCTAAAATCGGATATAAAAGTCCGAAAGCTTATTCCAATTTTATGGTAGCATCACAGCTTAAAAAGCTGAAGTAATTTTAATGTTGTGCTATTTTTAACAGATTCGGTGTTTCATTTGTACGATACATAAATTAAAATTTGGAGAAAAAACGGAGCAATTATTTGTGAAAACTTACTTTTTTAAATTTTTCAATTAAAACTCTAGGTCGTCTACACACGTTCCTACAGTTCAGTTTACTGAAGCCAATTTATAACAAATTTTCGATATTCTTACTTTACCCTGTACGTAATGTTTTTATTTTTATTTTTGTATTCGTAAATCTCCATTTTGTACATGTAAACGTTGTAAACGTCCCCCCCCTCATAAATTAAGATTTCATTAAATGGCAGTTACAAACTTGTCCATCATTTAACATAATATACACTCATAATGATAGTGCAGTTACGAATGCTGGAATAGAAAATTACACAATTCCAAAATTAAATCGCACAAAATGTAATTTTCTTGATTTCATTCAATTTTCGTCAAAATCATTTTCCAGGTATTTTTTTTTTTTTTGAGATGAAGATAGACCAACATTAAAATGTATTGTTTTTATAAAAGGTCTGAAACAAGTTAAATTAATTTTTCAGTTCTTATAATTTAGTTCCAGTCACGAAGTTTAGACAATTTGTTAACTTTGTGTGACAAAAGACTAACTGATAAAGTATTTTTTAAATCGGTGAAAAATACATTCACATGTTTTCCCTGGAGAATTTAACAACTATCATTTTTGTTAATAAATATCGGATTTTTTTATTACCACTCTTTTATATCTAGTTAAGAAAATGTACCTATTTTTCAATCTTCAAATTCTTATTTCTGTATTCTAAGTTTATTTCTTTCGAGGTTTAAGTCTTATAATGTTATTAATAATGAACTCATCTACAGTATATATAACATAGCATTTTCTTTAGACTTCAGCATTTCTTTAATCATATTGTTGAGTGATGAGTGTGAGATGAACACTCAATTCTACATGTACCTCTCCCCTCGGTTCATGCCATGCTGAGCAATAAAAAATAGTATGCACAGCATCATCTTGATATACTTTACCTATAGAGATAAGCCTTGAAACACCCACGCCCTGTAAACGTTTGCGTCATGTGGTAGTTCTTCTCTCCATGTTTTCATTCTACATATGGGTTCTAGTCTTGGATGCGCTTATGCGTCCATCTATCGGTGGCCCAGCGTTACTGCTATCTTTGCAGAACCAGTTGTCTAGCTTTTTTTTACCCTCTGTTCTAAATTTAGTTCTCTCCTGCTTTTTTAATCGTACCTTTTTCATTTGGATGTATGGTTCCCGTATTTAATCAGACCAGAATAATAGCTAATAGTAATACAGCGCTCCTGATACTGTACGGTATGCTGACACTACTCTGAGAGCTGCACGCCTTTGCACTTTAGAGTACTTTTTACACATCTTCTGTCTCTCCAGAACCTTAACCCAAACTGGTGCTGAGTAAAACATTTAGAGTGAACTACACTTACTAAGTAGTATTTTTCTCTCCTACGGTCATCCCATGTTTAGCACCAATCTTGAGATAATAGAGGCTGCATTGACTGCCTTCCTTACTATTTTTTTTATATGAGGGACAAAGCTTAATCTATGGCTCAATACAACACTAGATATGTCGGATTTCTCTTTCAACAGATCCGTTGCTTTACGATTTTTAATACAAGGTTATTGAATGCCTTCATATCTGTGACAACCACTGCAAACAGTTTTTTCTATGGCCATCTGCAAACGTCTGCTGTCCAACCATCACCTTTGTTAATCTTACTTGCTCAATTTCCAGATCATAAGATTATGAAAAATGATTGTGTCATCCGCAAATCCTTTAACTCTTGTATCCCGTGCCAGCTCCATATTTAGTAGCTGTACATGCATGATATTCCACTAGAACGGTCCATTGCGCGATCCCCGTAGTGATCTACAAGTCATTTGCACTTCTATAAGAAAACAGTATATCACCATTTTTTTGCTAAAGTAGTCTCAATTATTCTTATGAGGTACTCAGGAACGTTTCTCTTCACCATATCCTTGATAATGTCCTCCCACCTTGTCGTACTAAAAGCGTTTCTAATGTCTATTGCTAACATCCTTTCTTTTCTTTTTTCAAACCTTTTTTCTTTCCATTTCTTTTTTGGCTATTTCTGTCAATTACACCACTTGCAAAATGTATCTATTGTTGTTCGATCATTCTAAATCCGTTTTGCTGAAGAGAGAGGTGGTTTCCCGCCTGTTGGTATGTTTCTCTAGTTTCAAAAATGTCACACCTTCCAGAAACTTCTCCATTGTATCCGAGAGACACATACCATAAAGTTTGATCTAGAGGTTTGTCCCTTTTCCTCAAAAGGATAAGTTTCTGTTTTTATTCCAGTTCCTGAAGAACTTGACTTGCTTTAGATAGTTATTGAAAGCGTTAAACAGAATTTCAAGATACACCTGCACTACTTTCTTGGTGAATTGTTTGAGTATGCCGGGGTTTTCCGGGTTTCAACTGGGATCAATCTTTGTGAAGGTCTTCTATTGTAAAATAGTTCTACTCATTCTCCATATACTCCAAATATCTGTCTCTAGTTCAAAAATCTGTGTCGGAAAATAGGCATTGACACAGTACACAATCACAATACACATCTTACCCATTCTGGATTCTCTAAACTGATGTTCTTTGCCTTGATCTCAGTTTTCGTGTGACTATTTCATAGGTCATACTCCATGGATCATTTTTTAAATTTTCTTTACAAGTTCAGCCCAACAGGTTTTTGAAGTGAAAACTTCTGTTGGCGCGTTGGGTACTTTTTGGGATGGACTTTTTCAATAGAAATCGCGTCACGCACACCACCGTAATGCAACTTTTGGGATGGACTTTTTCAATAGAAATCGCGTCACGCACACTACCGTAATGCAACTTTTGGGATGGACTTTTTCAATAGAAATCGCGTCACGCACAGTAGCGTAATGCAACCTTAATATATATAGACAACGGATACGCGCGCCCCGTACGTATTAAAACTAAAAATCTACGAAAAATATTGCACTAACTTTCTCAAACTCATATACATAGTCAAACTAAAATCAATTCAAAAATGTTGCACAAACTTTCTCACATACCCATACGTATTAAAACTAAAAATCTACGAAAAATATTGCACTAACTTTCTCAAAATTCACATACATAGTTAAACTAAAATCAATGCAAAAAATATCGCACAAACTTTCTCACATACCCATATATATTAAAACAAAAATCATAAGTATATAAGCGTTACATACTGTACAAACAAGTTTTCACTTCTAACGTGTGGTCTTAAGCACACCCAAATTTTTTTATTGGTTTTATTCTACTTGTTGGTGGCTTTATAGCCTGTGACATCCTTACTTATCGGAATACACAGTATTTACTAAAATGACAGTCAATTGTTATTAAATTTTCCATTATAATATTTGAAGTATGACAATTTATCGTATAGTACAGTGTATTGTAGTATTTTATTATCAAATACCAAAAATTTGTGTGATGCATAATTATTTTGTTTAAGTACCGTACTGAAACATGCACCCACAATGTTTTATCTTTTACCCGGTGTCTCGGTTAAAAGAAATAGCTTTAAACGTATATAAAAGTGTATAAAGTTTTCCCAGTTGTTTTGGTACTTCACAAATAACGAACACAACTGAAAACCTTACCCTAAGTCTGATGTAAGAGTAATAACAGAACTAACCTTGAATTATGTGTTTGTCCATACTTTGTTCAGGTTATAATTAATTATTTTGTCATTAACAAGGCAATCCAGTTTTTACTAGCACCGTACATATCATTAGATTAAATAACTTAAATTTTACTGGAAGGAAATGTAATAAACTACGAGGGCATTTCCTTTTCTAAAGTTTCCATCAACAAATCATTACTACTATAAATTCAAATTAACCATCTAATCGTTTGTTATATAATGTTGGTTTATTTAATCGTAGAACATTTCTTCACATTAAACCTGTTTATAATACATAAATTAATCGGAACTTGTTTCTTTGCAACAGAACTCAATATTACTAGTGCACATTAAAAATATAATGAGATAAATGGATGATCAAAACAAAACATAGTTTATTTCATAATCATTTACACGCTTGTCTCACCAAATGTACGTACACTAAGGATGCCAAATCTACAATATACCCTATACATGCATGTACAAACATATACGTACGTATGCAGTAATTATTAAACACAAACTTCTAATACACCATACAAAGGGATTTATTCAGCCGGGATCTCACCCCGAGAAATTAAAATGTCTGGAAATTAAACTAGTTTCAACTGGTGTATATAAAGCATATTGCGAAGCTCTTTGTATATATAAATTAATTTTCACTTATTATGGTTTACTTTTCGAGTCTAATGCACAAGCATTTATAAGTATAAAGTTCCTATTGTGCATTTTTCGTGCAACTATTTTTAATGTTTTCATGAAACCTTCCCACAGGTATATCGTTGCACCAACTCGCTCCACACTCTTTGTTCAATATGAAAAGCTTTCTGTAATCAAAATACTGTATTTGGAACATATTAGTCAAGTACTTTATTAAAATATTTCTTTCTGGTGTTTTTTTAATTCATTTAAATAAACACTTTTACAGTATATTTCCTTCGTCCATTGTTACAACGCGAATAATCATAAACATTTATTTTCACAAGATTTTGAGTTACAAACCATTTAATTAAGTGTAGATTGTAAATTTCGTATTATCACTCTTGAATTCGTAGCGTTGAAGGAAATGTTTTTCAAAACCTAAGGATTTTAACCCTACATGAATAGATTTTTGGTTATTTATTCTTATTGGAAATTGGTTTGGGTACCAGCAATGCATTTTTGAAGCACACATAAAATTTTTATTTATATTTTAAAAATCCTAAACCACATGTTGAGAAAATAATAGGAAATAGTTGGTTTAATATTAAAATTAACCTTGATTGTGTACATGCATAATGATTTCAGATAATACCGAACTACACATCAGCAGTCTAAAATAGCGGTTATGATATTCTTTCACTGATAACGTCAGAAGGTAAAAATAAAGATGGTGAAAAATATTGAAGGCATAAAGAAGACAAGGCTAGAAAAGTTCCGCAAAGATTTTGTCCTTGTTGTTTAAAGGCGAAAAACATTTCGGCCATCATTGCCTAATAAAATAAGAACATACAACAAAGACTTCTAGCCCTCGAATGCTATAATAGCGTTAAAGTCAGAAAAGATAACGAATTGGTCAAAAGAGACCTGATAGGAAAGATGAAAGAGAGCAATCTAACCTAAGACTACAAGAAAAAAATCTGTAGATCCAATTAGGGTCCCACGCCATCTGGATTTCCACGCCATTACTCACTACAGTGAGCTCCTGGAGATAATTAAGTGAAGAGAATGAAGAAATTAATATTTTACTTAACAATACAAAATATCTTTTAGGTTACCACACATATCTTGACCAGTGATTTTTGTTTCCTTCCAATAAATTATAAGGTGAAAATACTTTATATTTATATTTTTTAGCTATTTTTATAAATGTAAGCATTATTTCATATGTGTTTTTAAAAATGTGTTTTATCTTTCTAAGGAAATAAATAAAAAATTGTTATATATAATTATTTAATTTTTGTTTTCATCGCAAAAACTCTAACAACGGGGTAAGAAGTCACTGCTCTAAAATCTATTAACGAAGATAGGCCAGCCATTTAACGCCGGGGGCTGTTCGTAAAAGGGAGGGTTGGTAGACACAATACTGTTCAATCTGCAGTCCTTAATAATATTATTCAATTTGTAAACAATAGCAACATACATTTTATTAGATTTTGTCGTTGTTATTTATTTATTATTTTTTCTATAAAAGAAACGTGAACACAATTCTCATATGTAAATCTCTCGCTTTAACTGACAAAAGCACCATTACTGGGTCGGTCGTTCGGTACATAAAAGCTCTCATAATAATGATCCCACATTCGTGCTCTATATTGTCTCCCCCCCCCCCCGTGAATTCACTACACCCACATCGTTATGCGATAACAAGTCGACTAAACACAGTTGGCTATGTAGGCCAAGGTAGGTTTAATATAATTTTTTAAATGTATAATGTATGTAATTTATATTAAAAACAGACTCCTATAGGCTATAAGATACGAGGTAGTGACTTACAGATAAATCACCATAAATACGTTTAGAGTAGGCCTATAAATAAATATTGAGCTTGACTTGTGAGATAATATTAATATAAGATCTCACAAAAATTATGTTTACCTAATCAAACGCGTTTCAACGACAAAGTCGCCATCCTCAGTGATACATGAGCTACAATAACTAAACTATGCGACTTTGTCGTTGAAACGGGTTTGATTAAGTAAACATAATTTTTGTGAGATCTTGTGATTGAGTTCTTGTTCATCTAGTTTAGAGGAAACAACGGATATTTTTAAACAGTAAAATTGGATTTATTTTGCTATCATAATGTGGTTTGTATAGTAATTATAATGAAGTTCACATGGGGCATTTTTAATTATTATAATTAAGCGGCACTTATTTTATGCTCATTAAATTTGAACACTTTTCAAAGTGATAGTTGGGTCTATAAATATAATAATTGCGTGTCTTACAAGTTTGAATATAATATAGTCATTGTTAAATTACTTCAATATATGGATTTTTAATTATTATTATTATTATCTAAATATAGTAGATATAGTGAAATGAATATTATAATATTTCTAAAAATAATACTTCTTAGAAAAGTAAACAAAAACGTACACAAAACCGGAATAAGGAAAACATTATGTTTAATTTTTATTTAATGACGACTTCTATATTCTAAAGTTTCCCAAAACAGGAAAAGGTGATTTAATCGGAGATTTTACAGACAAAACGGAAATATAGTGACGACAACAAAAATTCCGGGAAGTTTTAGAAATCTGTCTTACAGTTTGTTTTCCTGTTTCATATTGCAAAATAAACCAAAAAAAAGAAAGAAAAGCATTATACAGGAAAGGAACAGAGTTCATAAAATGTGAAACTTATTATTTGCCGTCCTACAAAAATGACACAAACACATTCAGTTTCCCTAGTAAAAGAAAAAGTAGAATAGGAATAGGTTTTTGAACAACGTAATGTGTAATTAAAAATTTTTCTGTTTGAAGTGTTTTTTGTTAACTTTATTATTTAAGTTAAAAATCGAACGCCAAATTATCGTTTAAATCCCTCCAAAAAATGAAAACTAATTTAATATTTTTTAATTATTTATCAAATGAACAAAACTTATAATAAAAGGCTCCATTTTTAGTTGAAACTAAAGTACAACTAGACTATAAAATAAATTTAAATATATTAATCTTACCACACACATCAAAGGGTGGAACCTATTTCCTTTAGTTTATACTTTAGTTTGTTTTCGTTGTGATTTAGTCAAATTGTGAATTAACAATTCCAATTTTAGTATCGAGATTGGGGCAAGTGATTCATCGAAATTCTTTGGCCTTCGAATATGGTAGAAATTGACATACTTCCTAATGCATTTTCCTTGTAAAAAAGTTTGAGAAACATCCTTTGGAATTTAATAAATTAATGTAAAACAACTGATAATTTAAAATAACTAGTTCTACTTTAACATTGTCTCAACTTTATATACCTTTGTTATAAAACCTTACGTAAATAAGTACAGAAGTTAACAGATTTAATACGGCAGAATTATATAAAAATAAGTTTTGCATTTATGATTTGTTTATACCTTTTTTTATATATAATGTGTTTTTTATATATTTTTTCAAAATAAAAATTCTTCCTCCTTCAATTAATATAATGTGTTTGTTTCTCACGGCTTAATCAATCTTAATCCGACTTGGTCACGGATGTAGGACTGTTAATAAATACAAACCTAAGATGGATGATCATCTTATAAAATACTATAATCAAATTTCGATTATGAATCAACAAATTTCTCACTTGAGTGCCAAAACAACTTGAGTGGATAAAGTTTAGTTTCCGTTCTGATTGTGGGCACTCCTCAATGATTTAAAAACTAATTTTATTTTTTTTAAGGTGAAAACGTTGTAGTCATTATCGTCTTACAAAAAAAGAAGAAAAGAGCATAAATTAATCTAGTCCTTGAATACTCTAATAATGTGAGAGTCGGAGGAGAACAAAAGTTGGTCAACATAAGAAAGATAAACGAAAGTGACTTAACCCAAGACTATATGACGAAAGGTGTAGGTCCAGTTATTACCTCAGGATTTGCACACCTGTATACAAGTGAATCCTTGATGTTTGTACCATACCATTTTCTATTGCTCTTACATTGATAATAATTTCTGTCTTTATATGTACTAATTCATTATACATTTTTAATTTATATCTATTTGGAATCAACTGTGGGTTGAGTGATGGAATACTTTAAGTAATTAACTTATGAATAACAGAATTTAGACATTTATTTTACAAAGCCTGTACTGTAGGGATTGTCCAAATGGTGGCTTTGTTGAAATAATCGTTTCGTTTAATCGTACACTAGTACTTTTAGTACCCTAGGATAGCATTGAGTAACACTAGGTACTTTGCTGGTTATTATAAGCTAATACTTTTGCTGAGATTAGGCTACTAAAGCTTTTTATACTAGACTTGGATTATATACAAAGAAGCTTATAGACAATAACTTTGAGAGTGTGTGTCTATATAAAGACTACGAACATTCCTGAATAAACAGGAACGCCAGCTACTGGTTTACATCTTGTCCAAGGATGTCTAGATTTATAGCCAAATTGTACAGGAAACTTAAGGTAAAACCTAATTTATGTTATAAAAAGTTTCTAGAATACATTCTGAATTTTAAATCAATCTTTAGATAGCTTTGGCTGGCTCCTCTTAAATGCATGCGTTTTAGTAGAGACAAGAAAATAACCAAAATATACCTGTTATGGTGGTTCACAAACGAAAGGAGGAAGAGTTGACTATACACGTATCAATCATAATTATTACACTACTGTTGGTTCTTAGTTGAAATATGTAAATTGCATAATGTTATTTACATGTAGGCTATATTATCTTCCAAAATGTAGCTATTAAATGCTTACGGCAATGCTTATGTCATGAAATGAGCACCAGTCACAAAGCCCAGAACACGTTTTTGCTCGTCCAAAGTCATTAATATGCATTTTTTGTTTCTTTTAAGTGTATTCTTTATTAAATTAAATTTATTAATTTTTCCTCTTATACGATTTTTTACTTAGCAGGTATTGAAAATACAATAATATTTCAAGTGAAAATATACGACCTGAGGATAGCTCAGTTGGTAGAGCATTGGCGCGTAAAGCCAAAGATCCTGGGTTCGATTCCCAGTGTAGGTCGTATATTTTTCACTTGAAATATTATTGTATTTTCAATACCTGCTAAGTAAAAAATCGTATTAGCGGAAAAATTAATAAATTTAATTTAATAAATACATACGTAAGGGCTGATAAATGAGTAAAAATTAATTTCAATGTCGCATATGCGAGGTAATTAGTTTAGAAACTCAAAATTGCAGCAATAAACGTAAAAAGTCAAGTGAGAAATCTACGCCCTGTACTGGGAAGCGACTAGGATAGCTCAGTTGGTAGATCATTGGCGCGTAAAGCCAAAGGTCCTGGGTTCGATTCCCAGTCTAGGTCGTATATTTTTCACTTGAAATATTATTGTGTATTCTTTATGCCTGAGAGACTAAAGAAGTCTTCAGAATGCGTGTTTCCCCTCTAGTGATCACATTTGTTTGTTTCTTTCTGATTTTCTAAAATTTTCTCAATTATATTAATACTATATTTGTATCCTACAACACCTCTAACAAGTTTTTTAAACAACAAAACAAACAAAAGCTGTAATAAACTTCAAAATAGTGAAAATAGTTTCTTAAGAATAACGTCGTTTTTGAATGCTTTATTAACTCGTTGTGTGAGCTTATATGACCACCAAATGATATCCATATATTTTTCTATTACACCATTAAAAGAAAGGTGGGGGGGTAGTACCCGGAAGTTTATTTGGGTTTCAATCAAATTCATCATGTAAGCTAAATTTAAATAATCCTTTAACATATTTGTTAATAAAAAATAAAGAACTTCAATTTGAAATTGGTAGCCGTTTGAAAAGGTATTTCATAAGTATTTTTTACCTTCAGGGTCGGCTTCTGCTTCTTCCGAAGGTTTAGAGATCATGGTGCTCAATCTCTTCTATTCACAGTCACTGTCTGCCAGTTCCGCACACCCAAAATACTAAGGTCACGCTGTAAGTCTTGCATCCATCTCTTTAGTGGCCTCCCTCTCTTCCTCTCGCCATACATTCTTCACAGCAAAATCTGTCTCGACAACCTCTCCGGTCGTATCCTCCTCCCCCCCATGTCCAACTCAACTCAAACCTCTATGCCTTCACAAATCCCACGATGTCGTCACTGTTCAGCATGCTATTTTTTCCCCACGTTCCTCGTAGTTCTCCACTTTCTGCACTAATACACATGCCCATAATATATTATTCTTATTTTTCTTTTAAAGACTGGTACTGAAAGAGTCCATGTATCAGTTCCATATGTCACACTAATTAGAACGATATGTTTCACACATTTTTTTATTTCTGTTTAATTCTTTTATAGTTTGCATTCAGTATGAATACACAACACTTGAGGAAAGTACAACACCGAATGTGGAAAAACACGCACACACAAATTTCCACAACAAACACTTTATTTTTACCAAGACGATGTTTCAATGACTAAGTCATCATCTTCAGTATTTTGCAGGTACATTGCAAATTTTATGTCGATACCCAAGATTTAAAGGACACTTCTTTTAAAAAACTAAAAATATGTTGTCAGTGTTTGTGTATCTTTAATGAATTTAAACTGGATGAAATAACTGTAGATAATAACTATTTACAAATCACTTTGAAAATCTGTGCACTAGCATTGATACGTAACACATCGCTGAGACTAGAAAATAACTATTTTCTACTTTAGAACTCGTTTCTTGCAACGAGAGTGGCTTTTTTACGTTTATCAGTTCAACAGAAAAAATCAAGTCCACTATAAGAGATAAAGTTTTCATTGTTATGAAGATTAAATTATTTTTTATTTCTTCTTACGTAGTCACCGATCCATTGAGTTAAATATATAGACTGGAGTGTAATATCTACAGATAGCCTACTAATAATTTCAAGGATTCACGTCATCAGAAACATAATGTGCTAACAGGAAGTTGTTCATACTCACCATTGCGTTGTTGTTGTTAAGGAAAAATATTATGTACTTTACTAATTACCATGACTAGCCATGGTATGTAAACATTTAGTAAATAAATGTTTTCACCAGTTTACCACTGATTGGTAATTTCCTTCTTCGTGGAAATGTAAACATTTTGTGAAAAAAAAAGTATCATTGTCTAACGAAATCTTTATCCTTTTTCAGTAAACATAACGAAATCTCTAAATATGGTAGATGTAGAAGGCCAAACACAGTCTTTATAATTTCATTGATCTTTATACAATGATTCAAGGAGTGTAAAGAAATAATTAACATTTCACATTTTTTATATTTGAACTGAGAAAGCAGCAATAATGTGATATTTATAATTGACATGTGTATGTATGTATGATGTAGTTATCATTTTTTCCGTCATTCAGTTAATTCAATTCTTCGGAGTATACATATTTCACTTATTTAATGGTTGTAATCTACTATAATGACAATCCATAACATATTGCATATTTATAATATTGAATTCATTATAATTTCGTCTTTGTCATTTCAAACCCTAAAACCCAATGAGTACTCGAATGTGGGAATCTCGAAGTAGCCTAGGGAAATCTACGAGTACATCTTTTACTCTCTTTCTTTGTTTCTGTCAGGTCTCTCTTGCTCAATTCTTGTTATAATTTCGACCCTGACATTAAGAAAGTATTCGAGGGCTAGAGCGATGATGACCATTTTGCCTTTAATCAACACCATAAAACATAAAACAATGAACATCGGTAATCAATTTTCCGGTACGTCAATTAAAACTTCTTTGGTTATTTCGTTCCATAAACTTAAATTGTAAGTACATAAGTAATGGATTTACTTTCCAGAAATTACTTGCATGACAAGTACAGACTGAAAAGAATCTAGAACTACAACATCGTTTTGGGAGTGATTGCTAGTCTTTGTAATTTGAAAACCTCTTAAGTAATCTCGCCACTCTTCACAATAGGCTGTAGTGAAGTAACTTTAGATATAATTAATGCTATAGTCTAATTTTAGAAAGATCGTCCCAGGCGGAGCTGCAGCGCGGGAATTTAATTCTCGGTAAAAAAAAATTATACTTAAAATGTTTTTCAAAATGTTATAAATGCAGCAATAAATTATCAAAGAACTGAAATCGTATATTTAGTTAATGTACTTACCTTCTGTAAAATTAAAAAATTGTTTATCCTGTTTATCCTTTGTTTTACAATATGTTTGAGAAACATTTAAAGTAGAAACATTTGACCGAGAATTAGATCACTGCGAGGAGGCCGGCCGCACACTGAGAGAGCATTCTGCTCAAAGCAAGTGCTCTACAGCAAAATGTTTTGCTGAACACAAGCTCTCCATGTATTCATATGGGACCCCACACACTGACCGAACTAATGCTGTACAGCGTTGTACAACACCGTAGAGCGCTCGAAGCTGTGCCGGAAGCCTAGTTCAGGATTGAACACGATGCATAAAACGCTCAGAGCAAATCGACCTGCGTATGTGCGAGCTGACAGGTGATCAGATCTATCGCTTCCATTACACACAGTAAACACGGTTGTCAATTCGTTATAGAATTTATAATGGCTACAGAAAATAGTGAGCGTGTCGTCGACACTGCTGAGGACGAGGTCATAATCGATGTTGACAAACTTATAGTACTGGTTGAGGCGAGGCCGGTTATTTATGACATTTCAAGGAAGGACCACCATAACCAGGACGCAATTGCCAAAACATGGCAACTCATCGGCCAAGATATGAATGTTCCAGGTAATTGTTTCGCTAATTTCAATACCGTACAATTTGTATCTAATTTTGTAAGTTTCTCCCTCAACAGTCCGAGTAAAACTTCAAAACTCGTCACACTCATGCGCCAATAGTTGTAAAATTTGCACACATCTAGCTTAAGTTCGTTAATAAAAGAGGAAATATCCCTCTTTTGATTTATTGGGTGAACCCAATGTTTACGTATTGGTTTAATTTCCAACATTTGGACAAATTGCCACAAACACAGACTTACGTTCACTTCTTCCTCACACATCTTTGTGTAGACTACTGACATCGACACATTGAATGATACCGCATACTGCTAGTTGCTCAATGTTCGCTAGTACGTCCGCACACCGAGAGAGCAATAACGTAAAATGCTCTAAGCAAAATGTTCAAAGAACGTGCTGTACAACAAAATGCTGCCTCAGTGTGCGTCCAGCCTTAGAGACCCGCCTCAAATTTTCCTGTATACAGTCATTTATGGCCATAATCGTGGCCTGAAAAACTGTGGCATTATATACCAAGGGAAACGAACGTTTCAACTCCGGTCTCAGCCCATATATTCCAGCACCAGTACCTGCCATAGTTTTTTAATCATCGGTGTAACACACCAGGTTTTCTGTATTTTCTAGAACTCAATTATCGTCCCCATGGATCATTGTAAAGTCTTGATAACGAGTATATGGTATTTTATCGGTACCCATACTTAAAATCGAATGTCCTATTTTTTCCATAATTCTAGCATACCCCACATGACAGTTTCTCCAGACGCCGTTGCAACTCTGTAGGCTGTTTTTCTTGCTTCTCCCATTACAAAGAAGTCAATGGGTAAAAACCCAAATAATATTTGCATTTTAGCGGTTGGTGGATTGAACATGGCTCCAATAGTGCATAGACATGCCATCCACTGAACCCTAGTCAAAATGATAATGGCCTGTCTCCGCTCTGTCCCAAGCTACCACACTACTACCCTATAGCACATCTTAGGTCCTATAATACCAGATGTATATCATTATTGCTGGTCCTAGTCCCCAAGTTCTGCCTACTGCCCTTCTTAATACCATTAGCGATTTGTTGGCTTTTTCTGTAGGGCGACTCAAGTGCAAATTCCAGGTAAATTTAGTATCTAGTACCACCCCTAGATATTTGACCTCGTCCGCATATGGAATTTTTGTCTCAGAAAGTTGGAAATATTTGCATTGTAGTAGTTGGTGTAGTGAACATGGTTCCGATAGTGTATAGACATGCCATCCTCTGAACCCTAGTCAAAATGATTATGGCCTGTCTTCGCTCTGTCCCGACCTATCACACTACCGCCCAATAGCACTTCATAGGTCCTATAATACCAGTAGGCAGTAAGTCCCCAGGTTCTGCCTACTACCCTTCTTAATACAATTAGCGATTTGTTGGCTTTTTCTGTAGTGCGAATTCCAGGTTTGTTTAGTATCTAAAACCACCCCGAGATATTTGACCTCGGCCACACATGGAATTTTTGTCTCAGAAAGTTTGGTATCACTCAAATCCGGAGTAATCTTCTTCCTTGTAAATGGCACCAGTGTTATTATTAGGGTTAACCCTGAGGTTTCCCTGAGGTTATTAGGGCTAACCCCGACACCATCGCTCAACTAGTGACAGAGCTTTTTTCATGAAATCTACCACTGTATTCCCAAACCTCACTTGGATAAGCACCACATATCCGCATATCCTTGGGTGTAACCCTCTGATGAGAGAAGGTCCAGCCATCAGGCACCACAAAAGAGGAGTTATAACTCCCCCTGTAGACAGCCTCTTATAACCTCAACCCAGCTCCTCTCCCATTACTTTAGCTACAACTGTTCTCCTATTTAAAATGTCGCCCACCCACTCGCACACAGTTGTGTTAATCCCGTGTTATGATAGGGCTCGAACCATTGAACCATGGGAGGCATTGTCAAAAGATTCCTCAATGTCAAGAAAAACACTGACAGCATATTCACGGTTTCTGAGAATCTCGTCCAGTCTTTGTACTAGAGTATGAAATGCACTCTTACAGTCTTGATTGGTATGCATTTTGACTATGTAAGGGAGTCATGGCCTAGCGTATATGTTTTCTACCAGTTTTTCTAGTGTCTTCAAAATAAAAGATAAACTAATCAGTCTATAAGCTTTAGCCTCATCATAAGAGCTACATCCTGGCTTAGGTATGAATACTAATCTGGCTGACTTCCACTCTTGAGGAACGTACCTGATGGCTAGACTAACCCTGAACAGTCTACACAGGATTACTCTCTAAGGTAGGTTTACTCTCTCTGCAGTAGAGCTGGAAAGAGCCTATCTGGGCTCTGTGATTTGAATGGGTGAAAAAAAATTAATAAGTCGCCTAATTTTGTCAATATTAACTATTTGGTTAGTGATACAGTAATTTTCCCTAGTTGGAAGTATGCAGGGAAGGCCTGACCATCGCTCCCCATCCGTTCTCTTGATAGCTGAGTCAGGAAAGTGTGCCCTGAGTAAGACTTCAACCATTTCCTCCCTGGTTTCTGTAAATTTTCCGCTTGGGCCTATAAGATTCACCATCGGGTTTAGGGAATTGGAGGCATGGATCTTATGAAGTCATGCTCCTTAGGTAGTACGATCCTCAGAATTTCCTCCAGGAATCACGTCTTCCTTTTTTAATGTTTTTGTTATACTCGGTGTGGAACTGTTTGTAGGCCTCCCATCTACCGTATCGTGTGGCTATATTAAACGGTTGACAAACCATTTTCCTTTGGTCAGAGAGTGATTGAGTCCACCATTTGGCTTGACTACTATTCACTCTTTGCGTAAGAGGACAATTTTCATGAAAGGAGTCCACAACAATATTAGTCAACCTACTCAATGTGAACTCTAATTCTCGTGACTTACCGATCGCTATCGCAAACATTTAGTGGTTAATTTTGAAGTTTACACGTCTAGTATTCCTGTGATTTCGAAAAGTGTTAGCTGATCTATTGTTTACTTGGAGTTCTATAATAATATGTTTATGATCTAACATAAACGACTTATCTGACAAATACCATTTACTTACAGCATTTTATATACCATTGGTTCCAAGTGTTAAATCCAAAACCTCACTTCTAGTCTTAGTAACAAAGTTATGTGTATTTTCTTTATTAGAAATATGAAGATTAGATGCTACAATATAAGAAAGTAAAGACTCTCCTCTTTGTTTGTGTCACTGTTGCCCCACACTGTATCATGCACGTTGGCCTCTGTTCCCACCAGAAGTTCAAAGACCTAACACAGAGTGCTCCACCAGCTTCTTGAAGTTTACGGTTGTTGGATTGTCAGCAGAAAATCAGCTCCCGATTTCTTGATTCTACATGTAGGTCAGTGCTTACCACTGTAATATCTCTGCAACATAAAGAAAATAAAACAAGTACCTCAAATTTAATACTAATTGCTATACAGGTTCTAGGTTTATTAGTAGATTTATCATACTATAACTTACCTCCTTTGATAGATAGCCCTGCAATTCTGCCGCATCACACATGGTTGATGTATTAGGACAACATCGACTTGTTCCTGCACTAACAGCCTTCGTAAGTCAGCGGTTGGCACCTTACTGTGATGGAGGTTTACCTAATCCACCCTCATAATTCCTTGGAATGGAGATGACTCTGAAGTCCACTTTGGAGAGGCCCAGATGCACTCTGTATCCTACTGCCTGAAGTACTTCAGTAATGCCTCTTAGATCACTAGAGCCAGAGTCTGATCAGGTTCCTCCAGCCTCCATTTCTGTGTCATTAGCCCTTCGTTTTGGGTTTTCATCATCCGAAACTTGAATATTAAAAACTTGTTCTCGTGGGAGTTTCCCTAGAGGTTTAGGTATTCAGATCAACACCTTCGTTTTTCTGAGCACCACCCTGGCTTGATCCACCTTCAGTTCTAATCCTTTTTTGATGTTAAGCTTAGGGACTTTGTCCCATTAGCCATTTCTTTGTCTGTCCCATCTACGCATGTGAGTAGAAGTGCTCCTTTCTTCAGATAGGAGTTGTGGAGTTTGGGCAAGTTGAGGATTGTACTTCCCCTACAATAATCTCCTGAATTACATCCGATTGTTTTTCAGTAAAAGTTTTTACCGGAAAGTTTCATGGAACTATCGGCATTTTGTATGCTTTAAGCATATCCTTGGTGGTCAAGCCTCCAGTCTTGTAATCCTGACTCTTGTCCATCTTGGGTTAGTAGCGAGGTTTTTACCTTTTCTCTGGTCTGAGTGAGCTCCCATCAGATCTGTCCTTTTGGCAGTTCATTTCTCCCAAACTTTCCCCTGTTTAGGTTGAATGTCTCTCCATATAGGTATTTCCTCTATGAGTATTTCTATGTCTGGTTTTTATAAGTAATCCCTGTGTCACTCTTTCAGCTCTTCTCATTTTACACTTTTGCGCTCCTGCGTGTTGTTTCTTGGTAATGTCGAGATGTTCAACTCTATACATAACTCTCCCTACAGCAGTATAATTCAGCACTCCCTGAGTACCTACGTCCTGCTCCAGAGTTTGAAGAGTATATTTTACAGGAGTGTTCTTATCCCCATTTCCTCCACCTTCATCTGGTTGTTTCTTCTTGAGTTGTCTTTTGCAAGCTCCCCAAGATCATCTAATTTTTCTGGTGTTTTGGATTCCATGAAAGTCCCACGAGAAGCAAGGGAAGTAGACGTCTACTCATACAGAGCCCTACATGTATAGGTAAGGCTAGGTTGAAACTGGACTTCGCTTGGAATGTATATTTACGATCAGACTTCCCTCTGACCATGCATCTATTGGCATTGTTCCACCTAGGACGTTCCATCAAAGTTGGAATTATCAATAAATGAATGTCCACATGTGTCCAGGTATCTTGGAAGAGAAGCAGAAGAGAGATAGGAAATTAAACACAGCGAAACACCAGCTAAAAATTAGGTATGTTGAGTATTTTTGGTTGTAAGAAGGAATTAGATAGGAGAAGGGTTAATTGTCCACTTATACCGATGAACATTCGTTTGCCAGAACTTTATTAGCGGCTGTTACACAGCATGATTTTTTAAATGCCCCCCGTATATCGTTGTTGGCGTCGTTATTGTTGTCGCCTATACTTTGTGGCCACTGAAATTTTGATAGAACATGGAATTTTGTATAGGGGACTATAGTGTGCTCATATAATATAGTGTGCTAAAAAATGAAGGCCGTTTTAGCAGTTTTTGTTCATATCTCGTGTGTTATTCATCTTATAACACAAAAAATTGGGAAAAAATTTACAGATCTCAATTCTGCATATATTCGTACCAATCCCACTTTTCTACCATGACAAATAAGGAAATTTCAAACCCTGATCTAGTAGGAACGAGTCACCGACGCGAGCTTAGGGAGTGGAGGGTCTTTCCACATAAATACAGCTTCAAGGTCCTCCAGGGCCGAAACATTGTCACGAACGTAGGTAGTGGAGACTTCTAATATATACATATCTATGAGGTTGGTTAGTCTCACCGATGTCAACAAAATAGTAATATACACAATTAAGAAGTTCAGGAAGTCTGTGTAACAATTGTTTTAAACAAACTTACTCTACTGGGTTAAACCCATTGTTCTACCTACAATTAAACTTATCCTAAAAGGCGCAAGACCACTTTTGAACATTTAGAAGATCTGCTTATATTTAATTGTAAGATGGGACTGGATAAGTACTCATCAGCTTGTTTACATTTTTTGGCATAACAGTGGTCCAAAGTACTGTACAACACAGTAACTGTAATATTAATTACAAAACTGTCAATTCACAAAATGTTTTCCACGAAAACGTTTCATCATTAGCTTTATTAGATCATGTACTTCAATATATCTAAACAATGTAAATACAAGATCAAAACTAATAAAATAATTCCAATAATAATATGGTCTTAAATGTAACCTTTTTCAAGATAATAAAACACAATTTTTTATCTTTAAACATTGAATTCCACCAAGAACCTTCGGTCTCAACAGTAATGAAAATTAAAGTATCCTTTTTCATTTGTCAGTCTTTGTTTTTTTATGAAAATGTAAATATTTTTTTAAAAATGGGTTTAAAATGCTAGACAAATATTTTCGCTGACATTCGCCCTATTAGTTTGAACATTTTTACAAAAGTTATAATGTTTGAAATAACTTTCAGAATGACACATATTTAAATGTTTGTAAGTTTACTGTCACAAAAACTGTTAAGTTACAAACAATTTTAAAGAGAGAAAATTTGTTCATCTTTGAACGATAACATTTTAATAGTTTTATTTTGAATTTTTTCATGTTCATGTCAACTTTATGCTTGTTAGACTAACGAAAACGAGGAAATAGGTAAAACCACAATGCTGTACAATAGGTCTTATTGTCTGTTCACAAATTATCTCAAAATCAACCTCAGACATTAGTTGATTCATTTAGTTTGTGAAGTTTACAAATCTTGTATTTTTGGTTTTGTTTTATCTTTATATTTGCTTGTATTTTACAAGTCTCAGTAACGTGGAATGTAACCTATTATACGTACACGTTAGTCCATTTTCAACCAAACAAACGACTTGTCTGACCAGGACCAACACGACTTTAAATATGTGCCGTTTTTATACGTTGTCCAAGGCCAAGTGAAACAAAAACTAGCAAGACCATAATTTAAGACATATTTAATGTGTCTTTGGTTGGAATCCAGTTTAACAAGTATCATTTTTACGTCCTTGAACCTCTGTTATATTTTTGTTGTTATTCCTTTGTTTCGATGTTTAATACCAGCGTTTAGTAAATCAAAAACATTTGTTTTTCTTTGGTATTTAATAAAGTTTAAAGATCAAATCATATATTTATTTTTTACCAAAACATCTACCAACTAAATGATAGTACCTTTTATTTATCATGTGCATATATAATACATTTTCGGATTCAGTTGATATTTAATTGAATTTTTTAAATTATCATCTCCCTTCGCTCGTTAGGAGACCTCGGCTTAAGTCATCAGTTTACCTCATTCTATTTTATAATTTATCAGTATAGTCTAGGCAAAATAGAACAAAAAGTTATCGTATGTGGAAATCATTAATATAACCATTTTTTTACAAATGGGTATTTATTTTGCATTTGTAACATAGCATTGTTTCGAAACGTTTTTGAGTTATAAATTTTTTTTTTTCCTAAATGTTATTGATAATACAATTATCCAAAATCTCCCGTAAACTCGAATTGACATGCTATCTTCAATTGTTAACCCACTATATTAAAAAAGATAAATAATAAAGCGTTTTTACATTATTAAAATAATAAATTAATACAGCTCGAAATATTTTATAGTTTTTCTGGCAAACACATTGTTAACTAAAATTAAGATGCTATTAAGTTACTTAAACAAATTGTCTACTTAAAATTATTGTAAAGTGATGTTGATATTTATCTCAGTAATCGAGTGAAATAAATGTAAAAAATATTTTTTAATTATTTTCCAAATATCTGGGGGAAAATACATGGAAGAAGAAGCTTATAAAATAACAATAAAAAGACAAAAGATAATTATATTTTAAATGTAATTTATTTATTATATTTATGCACAATATTTATATAAAATTCCTATTTGTCGTTCAGAAACTTTTTTATTTATTCTTTGTTGTAATAATCTATAGAAATAATTACAAATTGTTAGTCAAAATGATATTGTATTATTTATAAGAAAAATTTATTCGTGCGAAAAATAGAAAAATCATTCCCGTTTGGAAAAGTGTATTATTTTAGTATTTCTAAGACATTGAAAAAATAAGACATTTTTGTGAATGCGAGCGCGAGTGCTTGTGGTTTTTTATGGTGTAGTTCCTGATTAAACAATTTTTCTCAAATTCGTTACAGTTTATTGGTTGTACGTGAAAAATATTGTCTTTGAAACTTGAGGAAATAAATAGTAACATGGTTATGTTCTGTTTAGTGGCAGCCCTGATTTAAATTGTTTAAACAAATTATATAAAGTTAAGCAAGAGTACTGAGTAGATTTGCAATTTGTTTCTGTAACGTTTTTAGAGTTTCGGGAGTCAAGTTCTAATAACAGTCAACTATTATAGTTTTAGTTCAGCGCAATAATTTTACAAAATTTCGCTTCCCGATCCATCGTGGACTGCCAGGTAATCATAATGTATCAACAAGGTGTAAAACTAAACACAATTATTCGAATCAAACGACAGACCGCAGATTGTACTACGTCAGCATAGATTGAACAATTTACTGAAGAATGCTGACCAAAGTACAAGACGTAATAATATTAGCCTTGAAGCCACAGCCAACCAAATTGTAGGGGACTTGTATTTGTATCTCTTGACGTCATCACTACCCTGTGATTATCAATAACTCGGTGTGTAGTATACAAGGTGACGTGACGTCGAAATATACGAATCTTCAAAATTAGACTGTTTGGATAAACCTAGTACGTAGTCTACAATGTCCAACGCTAATGCGTTCTTATATATTTTCAATTTTGTATTTGCACTGTAGATGTATGTGTGTATATGCTGTATTTAATTTAATGTTATTCTCTTTCAATAGCCTTTAACCTTATCACTATTTCCCAACTTATTTAGCATCGTCATATGCACTTCTGTAGTGTGCGTTGATATATTAAACCAATATCTCACTAGTTAAAACTGGTTCTAAACTATTAAACTAGTATTTTAACCCAGCTGTTTGTTAAGCGGGTCTGTATTAAGGGATAGAGTCTACGAGTAATATTCACTTAGCATTGAATATCGTTCAACAAATTTTTATTTTTTAATTCAAAACTATTACAAATATATAAATATTGTTCAGTATGAAATTTTTCATCATGTGTATATGTGAAATCTGTTATGGTATATGAATTAGCTCATCTACTAATAAAATCATTCTAAATGTAGCCTACTCATTGAAAACGTTTTTGGAAAATTCAAATTTGATATATTTTTCACTATAATGAGCAACACTAGTAGAAACTTAAAATTACCAAATTAAAGAAAATACATTTTTTTACAATTAACTATGGTTTGTGTAATTGTGTTTTGTTTCATTTGGTGATATGTTATTATTTCCCACATTATTCTGAACAAAAGCTGAAAACATAAAAACATAATTTTAAAAAGTAATTTAAAAATTTAAAAAAAAATAAATAAATAAGTATGCAAATAAAAGAAAATACAAACAAAATAAAGAAAAACATAATATTCAACCAATGGCAAAAAATAATTCTTGTTCATTTAAATTAGGTTATTTTGAAAACTTTACTTTTATATTGTTCTTGTATTATATGTTTAATTTTTCTTTGATTCTAAATAAGATGACATATTGTAACATGTACAGACTCATGAAGAAGGATTTTTGGTAAATTATAATAAAATAGATCTATAGGCTAAATTGAGAGAAAACGCTGGAATTATAGAAATTCTAATGAACACTTATAGGGTTAATAATTAAAAAGTTTATTTTTTGAATTATGTTTGTATTTCTGTCTGTCAGTGCTGTACAGCCTAAACATGTGGACAGATTTTAATCTAATTTGAGTAACTCTGGAAATGTATGAGATATTGAGTACAGGTGTGCTACACTCATTTTGTATGCAATGTTTAATGAGAAAACATAAGCAGGAATTTAAAAAAAAAAAAATAGAAGACAAGAAAAACACCTTCAAGAGAACTAGGTCTAAAGAAATAAAAACAAATTTTCAAGGAGAAAAACTCTCAGTTGAAAGTAAAAGGACCAAGTATGAATAAAAAAGGAAAACCAGTAGACCAATTGTGAACTCCTGTAGTGAATGTGAAAGTGATCCTCCATTGATAGATTCAGAATCTGATATAGACGAATTTGAAGACGATGATGATGCTGTATGTATATTTTGCACTGGCCGTTATTCCGAGGACAGACATGGAAAAAAAGTGGATTAAATGCCGAAGTTGGTTTAGGTGGTCCCATGAGGACTGTGGTGAAATCAGTGGTGCTATGTTTATTTGTTCTATTAGCCTTAAAAAATTTGTTACTGAATAGATTATATTTGTTTTACTAGTAACGATTAGAGCGTAAACACTTAAACTTTATTTTATATATTTTTTATTGCTATTATAAGTTGTTTTTTCACACAGTAAATGAGTTTATATACCACTAAGTATAAGTTTATATATAATGAGTTTAAATTGTATTATTTATTTCCATTTTCTTAGTCATATCCTAATATGAGATACTATCTCATATTGAGCACATATGTGTCTCAAATAAGGAACCAAATAACTAAAACTGGAAAAGTGTTAAACAAACTTTGATATTTTCCCATTATTTTACAATTAATCTATATTCTTCAATGTTACTGTATTTACTTATAAAACATAATAACCTTGTATGACGTACAATTTTAACTTTATGAATTTAAATTTTAACTATTTAACTATAGGTTTTAAAAAAGCTATCTCATACTTGGAACCTTTTCCATATTAAATTATGTCTAGCTATTTAAGTATGGATTTAATACGACAGGCCTTATTGATAAAAGCGAATAGTTTATGACATATTATTAAGAGCTCAAAACTGATCCTTTTCAAATACTTTTAAATTTGAATCTCCACTTTACCCATTACTATAGAATTTAACTTAACTTTAAGGTGTAATAGTGATGTATAAGCAATCTTAAAAGTTTAAACAACTGATAAGGCATAGGGTTCTTATAATTCTGGAGATCCACTGACTCGCCTTTCATTACTGTAGGTTAGTGCTAATATTTCATAAACATTTGTGGTAAATTTCCACAGCCAAGCAAACGAAAGAAAACAATTTCAAATTAGACCATTATCGACCACAATATAATGAGTTAAATAAGCTTACAAGTTTCTCCTTAGTAACTTGGTTGGTTGAGAAACCCTGAACAAATTTCTATAAACTTATCTATACTATATAGGTCTTAACTATATACTATATATGATATAATAATATAGTATACTTATTATTAGCTATAAAATGTTAAAAATCAATAAAAGCTGAAATAACCAGCGATAGAACCTAAATCAGCCCTCTACAAATTCCAATTTCTTAACTACTCACAAGGTATTAATTACAACACATTTTATTCACCATATATATATAGCTATTATATTGTATTTTACTTGAGTGGTATAAAACAAAAATTACCATTACAGTTTTTGCTCTTAATAAATTCACAAATAAGCTACAATCACAGATGATAAACAAATTTTCGGCCGTATAACTGTTCTGTATATTAGTGTCTACTGTTTTAAAATAGATACAGTATAATCTAGCATAATGTATTTTAAATGACCCTATATCACTCATTATTCTCATTATGTATACTTAGGTTGAACCGGTAGCTGTGCTTAGGGCGATATTGTCTTTGTTAATTAGACTGATAAGGAGGGAGGAAAAATAGGCCTAACTTTTTAGTTGACAACTGATTTATTTTGAGAACTAGAAGGCGATATTTATACACAATAAGATTAATTAATTATTTATATGATTTGATATGTTCCAAAAGAATTTTATAAACTTTTATAACTTTTGTTTTTGTTAGTTTTATTAAATTTGTCAAATTAGAGATGATTAGTTTTAGTGTTTATTTGATTGTTAAGGTTGCGTGATTATATTTTTTATTTATTAATAACTGTAATTTATTGTTCTACTTCACATTAATACTTTGTATTTGTTTCAATTAATTTGAGATAGAGTAATGACAGTGTTGATATAAAATAGTCATTTAAATGTTGGATTATATATGGGATATAAGATTGTTGTATAAAGTAGAAGTCCTTCCTCAAGTATATTAGTTATTAAAATAGTAGTCTTAAGTATGGAACTCGAATAGGGCAGTTATGACCAAAGGTAAGAGCGTTCTTGTAAAGTGTTCTTTTCAGTAATACGAGTATGTAAAAGTTGTTGTTAAATTATTATTATTATTATATATGTAATTATTTTTATAATAATATAACTCTGAAATTATCGTTGTAACACTTAATATTAATATAGTTATCAGAAAATATAATTAAATTATTAAATATCTTTAGCAATGAATGTATCCTCTGAAACAGCCGAAGTTGGTTTATACGATTGAATCGTCCCCTGTCGCAATCCAAGTGAATTGACAACTCCACACTCGTTCTTTTCTATTAAATTTGATTGGAATGCTTACAAACGGTTGGTCTGTCTGTCTAATGACCCCAATTGAATGAGTGGTATGATCTGGAGTATAGTTGCACTGAGAATGACTGTTTATAGACGTGACATGACTTGCTAACAACACTTTATTTTTAATAATACATACATGTATTTTTATGTTACTTACCTCATGTTAACGAATATATGTTTAAAGAAAGCATACGTATAATATTTGTACATTCAAACGCATAAATGATTTTTTCCCCGTACAATTAGTAATTGCGTAAATGGAACATTCATTTTGAGCTGAGATTATAGACAAAATTATGCTAATTTTATAAACAGGGTCCTTGATTTCCTATTTGTTTCAAGTATAGTATAAAATAAAATCTATTTCATTTGCGTAACTTTTATTCAGTACAAAAACTCTGTTTGACTTTGAAATTTTAAAAATGATTAATATTATTTAATATATCGTTTATAGTTAATTTTTAATTTAAAATATCGTGTGTTTAAGTGTTGATTTTGCATAGACAAAGCTAATATTATTTATTGGCGCTTTAAAAAGTTTGTAGACTATTATTAAACTTTAAAATTAAAAACTTACTAAAATGCCCAAACGGTTTTACTGATTTTCATGCTGTTTTTCTTTTTTGAAGATTACATTAATGTTGTTATGTAAAGAAGTCAGATTGTTTATTTTTTACCCGAAAAGAATCAATTTTTTTTTTTTAATTTGCAATATAATTGTGACACTTCTATAAATACATTTCTTCCATATGAAATATAATATTTTCCCGTCTCATACAGACGAGTTTACAAAGATTTGGAGTTTCATGGAATAAAACAAAGCTATTACCACGACCATTGGTAGTGGAAACAAATATTTGGCTCTAACTTCTCAATTTTTCATTTATACTAGATATATTAGCTGCATCGTCAAATATAATAACATTTCTCCCCAAATTATTGAGATTATATAAAAGCTCTGGACAAAGCTAAAGCGCATAAAGGAAATAGCCTATAAAACATTCCAGAAACGAGGATTCCGTAGGCCATTTGGAGTACACATTAGGAATTAATAATATCCGATGTACCGTAGGGAAGGTATGCTGTAAACATGTATTAAAAATCATTTATTTGTTAATGACTATGTTTTGTTTCAGATTAAAAGATAATTTATATAAATCATTAGAATAAAAACACGATTGACGTCCTTCATAGCCTTGAAAATAATTAAAATAACTCAACATACATTCCGATCTTCTAGCATAATAACATAATAAAATAATAATTCCCATGTTATACATTAGAATAAGCATCTCGGTAGCCTTGTATAGCATAGGCTTTTCTATAAAGATTTCACAATTCAATATTATTGTCGGAATGAATTTCCTTCGTTCGGTCGTCGTTACACTATGAATCATTCAAAATTTGATAATTTTAAAAGTATAAAATTGATATACAAATTATTTTGAATTAAGTGAAATTAAGTAAATAATTATATACCTGCAGTAAAACAAAGCTCAATAACATTGACTAGATTTAAAATTAGGAAACATATTGTTTTATTTATTTCCATTGTGATATAATCAATAATACATATTCAGATGCAACATAAATTATGTTAGACTTTAACTAAAAACATTAATAAACATTTGTTCAAACAGAAAAATAATTAAACAGTTAAATAATTTTCAAACAGAACACTGGTGATACAAAATGAAACAATGCGCGATGTATCAGAAAAAGCGACAACAATTTATTATTATTCGACATTTTTAATTTGTCTGTGTGTTTGTGATCTAAGTGTTTTTTAAACTATATGTAAGTTATTTATATGTTCTCGTTTTTTCTGATGATATAGGCGGAACATCTGTCAAATAATAATCAACATCACTCAATCCAGATTGTTTACGCAAGTGTATATATATTACAATACGAGTAAAATATAAAAGCAATTGATAGGGTTCACAGCAAAAATAAAAAGTAATTATATTAAATTAACTACAAAAGGAAAATAAGAACAATAAGTCGAATTGAAAATTCGTCCTAAACATATTTTGTATACAAAGCAATCCATATTAACGTACCATATAAAACAGCTAAACTCAATTGATCAATCTATCATTTAAAATATTATCTTGTTGACTTTTATCGAACTGTCATAATAAAAATTAGGTATCCTTCAGGCACAAAAATTTCTTTTTTAGGATACCATTACAAACCGTATTAAGAATAGAGTGGGTTAACAAAACTTTTTTAACCCCCTCTTTTGTACTATTTTTAAATTGCAATTAATTTTCTGCCGAATATTACATGATTTAGTACAAGTTCTAAATTTCATTCTTAAAAACTAGGTAATTTTGTATGTGATTTTAAAGAAACAACCATTTTTATTAAATTATAAAAAATGAGTTTAGTCTGGGTATTGTTTAATATTTTATTGTTTTAGGACAATTATATATTTTTTTTAATAAAGTGGGATTCGCCTTCGATAGTATTATATTTAATAGTTATATTGAATTTAATTGGAAATATATGTGGTATTATAAACCTTGTAGATTTTAATAAATAATATTTTCGGGATTATAAATTTGTAAATATATAACAGTTATATAATATTTAATAGTTTCAATAAAAGAAATGGTTGTTATTTTCTCTTTTACTTGCATATCGTCATATTAAAAAATCTAAGCCGCCCACAATAGATTTAATTGTAAATTTTTAAACTACACTCAAAGGCCAATAACATAGTTAAGAAATAAATGTGTTTCATCATGATATAATATTTTGATGAACTGTGTAGACACACAGTTCTCAAGTAATAATATAGCCAAATAAATTTATTTAACCATGTTTTAATTTTGTATACGTTTTTAACAAAGTTTTTACCAAAATATTTATCACAAGACCCGTTTTATCAAGAAAATCTCATACAGACAGGTAGTATTTGTAAGCCCATACAATTTGGGCAAAACAAAATCCAGGTTACAACTAATTGTGTGTGGGTTTCAACTAACATTAACAAAATTCTGCAATCTTTTGAAAATTTAAGTCGAATGAGGGCAAGAGAGTGGTTTGAATTGCGTAGGATAAGGAAGCCATTGCGTCTTCTGTCTTTCAGATTGCCCAACATTTGTTGACAAGTTAAAGAAAGTGATAAACATGGGTGAATGGAAAGAGGTTGGAAAGTGGGGAAATGTTAGAACACTAGAAGTCTTTCACGGCCATGTACCGCCTGGGGCTAAGGACTCTGCACTATGCCGAGTGAATGGAAGAGTTTTGTGACACTTCAAAGGTGCCCTCCCTCCACCCAGGAGGGGTAATAAACTCGACCTTGACACTCTGATGGAAAACCTGTTCTTATATAAACACAGAAGTAACAAACCGATATAACTAGTTGTTTATTACATAAAGAGACCCACCCACACACTTGAGTACATACATACATACAGTCAAACCTTGTTATGGTTGCTACTATACAAATAGTTCCATTTACTTTTTACTGTGCAACGTTTATTCTCTCGAAACGTTGTGTATTAGTTTGTATATAGAAATTTCCGTTCAATAAAACTGTACTGTCTGTTTAAAACAACAATTAATTATCATTAACTTTTAAACCACAATGTTTAATGTAGTGCGAAATAATTGTTTTCGTGAATTAATTTTACTTCAAGATATTAAAGAAAATATACTTTTTTAGTCCCTCTGATGCGCTGTGAATTTTTGGAAACACGTCGTGTTGTCTGTCCATTTTTACACTGAAATCAAACCTAAATTCAAATCGATTTTGGTAGTCTACATATGAATTTTTCAGTATTCTAAGTGTATACCAAGGTTTAACAATAGGCATACGGGGTCTTAAACATAGGCATACCGTGTCTTAAACATAGGCATACCGTGGCTGCATGGGTGTACCAAGGTTTAACAATTGGCGTACGGAGTCTTAATCATAGGCATACCGTGGCTTAAACATAGGCATACGGTGGCTTAAGTATAGGTATACCAAGGTTTAACAATAGCCATACGGAATCTTAAAGAAAGGCATACCGTGGCTTAAACATGGGTATACCCAGGTTTAACAATAGCCATACGGAGTCTTAAACATAGGCATACCGTGGCTTAAGCATAGGCATACCGTGACTGCATGGGTGTACCAAGGTTTATCAATTGGCATACGGAGTCTTAAACATAGGCATACCGTGGCTTAAGCATGGGTATACCAAGGTTTAAAAGTAGGCATACGGAATCTTAAAGAAAGGCATACCGTTGCTTAAACATGGATATACCCAGGTTTAACAATAGCCATACGGAGTCTTAAACATAGGCATACCGTGGCTTAAGCATGGGTATACCAAGGTTTATCAATTGGCATACGGAGTCTTAAACATAGGCATACCGTGGTTTAAACATAGGCATACAGTGGCTTAAGAATGGATATACCAAGGTTTAACAATAGACATACGGAGTCTTAAACATAGGCATACAATGGCTTAAGAATGGGTATATCAAAATTAACAATAGGCATATGGAGTCTTAAACATAGGCATACAGTGGCTTAAGCATAGGCATACCGTGACTGCATGGGTGTACCAAGGTTTATCAATTGGCATACGGAGTCTTAAACATAGGCATACCGTGGCTTAAGCATGGGTATACCAAGGTTTAAAAGTAGGCATACGGAATCTTAAAGAAAGGCATACCGTTGCTTAAACATGGGTATACCCAGGTTTAACAATAGCCATACGGAGTCTTAAACATAGGCATACCGTGGCTTAAGCATGGGTATACCAAGGTTTATCAATTGGCATACGGAGTCTTAAACATAGGCATACCGTGGTTTAAACATAGGCATACAGTGGCTTAAGAATGGGTATACCAAGGTTTAACAATAGACATACGGAGTCTTAAACATAGGCATACAATGGCTTAAGAATGGGTATATCAAAATTAACAATAGGCATATGGAGTCTTAAACATAGGCATACAGTGGCTTAAGCCACCAAGGTTTAAGCAAAGACATAACCATAACGAGTTTTAAAAATAGGTATAGGAAGGTCAAGTTAAGCCTAAAAAAAATTCGGAAAATGTCGAGAAAAAAGAAAATGTGAATTCGGCAATTTAGGTTATATAGTAAGCCTTTATAACTTTTGGAATTTTGTGGTATATATGCCTTACCGATGCATATGACTTAACACAAACACTATCTATTCAGGAGATCTACAAATTTAAGGAAACTTGAGAAAGGAAGATTTATAAAACTGTTAGGCTGTTAGGCTGTTAGGCTTCTTGGGATGGTAACAGATATCCACACAGAAACGAACTTTCCGCTTTATAAAAATATATAACCTACGGGTTGGAGGGGAAAAAATCCGTCGTGGAAATTTATCACATAATACATTAATGTAAGCTTGAAGGTTGTCTAATTCTCCATTCAGCGTTAGGTTTCTATTGGAAATTAAATTAGGTAATAACATAAACTGGAAACTAGCCGTGAGTTAATTGTGTATTTATTTTACAGAACTAAAGGTAGATATTTTTTTGTCGGTTTCAGTCCAAACAGCAAATTCCTAAACACTCTAAATTGTGAGAATTGTAATCGTAAAAAAGTGACCTCGAGTTTTGATCACATCTTACTAGAGGTGCCTTCGAGCATAGAAAGTTGTTTTCCTCATACTGTGCTGTATGTCCTTCGACCGCGTAGAGTTGATACAAATTCAGTGATTCCTCTGGGGTGCCATATTTAGTTGTGAAAGTAATACAGAACTTAACTATTATGGTGTGACTTTAATATAAAATTAATAATTTATAATAACACAACTATTAATAAAATAAATCATTAATGTAATAATGTACATCATTATGAACATTGTGGTGTAGTTTATATCGGAAACTGTTAGATACCAATTCAAGTTCAGTAAACTTTGAATTATTATAAGTAAACTGAATTTTATTAAAATACGTTTGGGAAACAAAAACCGTTGAAATTTGATCGTCATTCTTATTTTTTTAAAGCAAAACATAAATCAAAATTTGTGTATTTCGGTATTTTGTTGGAAATATTATTTACTAGTTTTTTAATTACGCTACAGTTTGGAAATCTATTTTATTTCTTATAAGAATCTTACCAACAATTAGTAGTTGTTGTTGTTGATGGGGTGAAATGAATTAAGCCATTTAGAGATCTATTCTGCCCCCTACTTCTTCTAAAACGGGGAACTCCCATATTATGTAGAAGCCCCAACTCCTTCAGGAAATACATCACATGAAGGGGTCAAGGGCATATCTCTGGTACCCTCCTATACTTCTCGTCCTTTTGTACAGATGGTGTGGAGTGTCCTCCCCCTCTTCACAAAATCTGCAGGTCCTATCATTTTTATTCCGATCCTTCTAAAGTGTTCCCTGAGTCTACAATGTCCCGATGGAATCACTTGTGTTCTCCTGGTGCTTCTTTTGCAATAATGCTTTTACTTTGGCTTCCTTTGGTGACTTGTCCTGAGCTAGTGATCCCAAGTACTATGTGACTCTTGCTCCACTCAAGCCTCTTCTTAGTGAAACATCTATCCCACCAGGTTGTTCTAATAGCGAGAGTGGGATGTTCCCTCTTCCATGTTTATAGACGGTCTCTCCTCCATTTTGTTTGGTGCTTCGGGTTCTATCAGGAGTGTGATTCCTCCTGAGTGTGCTGTTAATCTCCACGTTGTCGAAAGACTCCCCATGCCGATGCCATGCTCCTTTTTATTACCACGTTGAGTTCCAGCTAGGGAAAGGATGGTCCACCCGGCTACAGCCCCGCTTGGTCGGATAAGATTAAATACTGTAAGACGTCACTAAGTATCCCGCATAGGCTCCCTATACTACACCTTTTGCTTAGTACTATTCACCCCATAAGCATTTACACTTTAGGTTTGAGCTGAAAACAGAAGAAAAGTTAAAGAAAACAAGGTTTATGTAAAAGGGATGACAAAATAGATCAAGAAGAAAATACACCTGCACGGAAGTGGGAAGTCGTAGGCTATATGTCGCAGGATAGATCTCAGAACATGTAGGGATCTGAGCAGATTTTTTGTAGTAGATGCCCCACTAGGCCGCCACCAACAATTAAGAAAACACCATCTTGATAAATGTGAGTACTTTGGATTTTTATGACAAACGATCTCACTAGAGCCATTAAATAAGAGGTATGTGTTTGCTAAATTTTGTTGAGATCAGTTCAGTTGTACCTTAGGAAATAAATCATAGATAGAAACATACAAACGCAGTTTTCATTCTAGATGCTGAGATCAGTTTAAAAAAAAAAATCATCATAATTAAAAATTTAATCTTTTAATATTTATGTTACCAAAACATATCTCCTTCATGAGATAAATAAATATTACGTCTCGACTTTTTACGTAAATATTATATTTTTGTTTTCTATATCAACGAAATTAAATTCATATTATTAATATTAATAAGACATTTTCTTTTGGCTTTATTTTTATATTAAATAAAAATGACAAAACATTGTTGAACTATTTAAAGAGCATGATATTACATACTAAATAAAATCGCTCTCATATTTGCAAGACTTACATAATAAGTCTGAAATATTCGTAGGTTGTGTGGTTTATTCATTTATTGATATTAGTTATTATTGAGATCTATTTATTTACGAATAGAAAGTATATTATCAAATTGTAATTGGTCGTAAAGAGAAATCTGACATAATTTGATGTGCAAAAGTGTTTTTTAACACAATCGGTGTGCGCTTTATCTTCTTATTTTGAAAGTATTTTCTAGAACATGTTTCAAGAACAATGACCTCAATAAACAGCAGTTGAATACAAGTAAAAACTTCAGCCACTTTAAAAGTAAGTGTTTGCTCATCTTTTACACCTCCACACCTTTACTGGACAATCCTTGGACCACAACACTTAGGAAAGCAAATTAATATTAATTTAATGGTAATTGTAGGAAACGCTATTTAATCTCCATCCAGTATCATGTTTTTTGCTGTTTTTTATAGATATTATTAATTTGAAAACAAGAAATAATTTTTTTTCAAATTTTTCAATTCTCCCTAAAATACAGTGAATTAATGTTTGAAAACATTTGTAAGTAATTTTAAGTCACGAAATCTCAGTTAGTGTGTATTTGACATGGTTAGCCAAGATTGCATTAACTTATGAAGAAAATTTTAATTGTCTTGGTTTTTAACAAATTTGTTCAACTGAAAAATATGTCACCGAACATACAAAAATATATATATGTGTCCAATTTTTATTAATTCGTTAACCTATGGAGTCAACATTTAGTATTTACAATTTTTTAACACACCAAACAAATTCTATTGAATTTTAGCAAATTTATGCATAATTGACATCACACAAATATGAACAATTTTGAGCTACCAACTTACACTATAGTCCTTACATCAGTACAAATTCTTCAGTGAGGAAATTCTTCGGAGCAGAATTTGAAAAGGTGTTTTATAATTCAGAAAGAAAGCCGATAGAAAGTACTGAAAATGCACATGCAAGATTCATGCCGTAATACAATCCAGTCTTTAAAAAATATGACACTCTTCAGGATATTATATTTGAAAAGTATTTTAGAGGCTGTGGTAAATAGAACAAACTTACAAAGCTTTGGTTGGGCATTGCCACTACAAAATACGTAATAAGTACGATTTTTATCTAGAATCGTAGAATTTTATCTAGAAAAGTGTAAATTATTTGAAAAGAAGCCCTCGTATACAGGAGAAAAATATTATAATATGCTACCTGTAAAATTAAAACTTTTTAATGGTACACAATTTTAAAGTGGTGTAGCCTATAAGAACTTTTAATCGATGATGCACACTATTATTGTTCAAGAATATATTATATTAAGGTCGATGAATGCTTGATGATTATACAGTGTGTTTAAAAGTACTCCCCCCCTCCCCCAACTTAACATTTATATGATCTTAAATGGAGCCAAACCTTTTGGGACTGTTAACTACGTCACCTGAAGTTTCTGTTATGATAGTTTGAAATTTTCACTAAATAATAGGAAATTTTTTGGGGTAATCAAAAATTTCTAATGGGAACCCGCATAAT
Organism: Aphrophora alni; assembly: GCA_963513935.1. Taxonomy (NCBI): domain Eukaryota; kingdom Metazoa; phylum Arthropoda; class Insecta; order Hemiptera; family Aphrophoridae; genus Aphrophora; species Aphrophora alni. The sequence goes on from OY740767.1 coordinate 92,882,573, forward strand.
GTGACATGTAAAATTAAAAGACATAAAAAGACTAAATGAATAGAGATCACGAAATAGTTTTTGGAAACAAAACTGGCGGCACAAAATGTATTTGAGATTTTTATTAGTATAACATCTAATAACAGTTACTATGATGGTAACAATTGGGGGGGGAGGGAGACAATTTTTCAAACTATCATAAACGAAACTTCAGGTCACCTAGTTAATAGTAAAACCAAAAGGGGGCTTTTCCCATTTAAGTTTATACAAAAGTTAAAGTGAGAAGGGGTATTTTACGAACAGACTGTTACGTGTAGGCTACATGTACTCGTATGTATATATTACATTTTTCATTTGAGGTTTTAGGTTAATCCCTTATTTACTTTATGCATTTGAATATTTTATACGTTTCATCTTTGTATCTGATCGTTAGGTTTTTGTTTCTGTGTTAATGTCTAATTTATTTGTATGTATTATTTGTATTAGTAATATTTTCTAGTTGAAAATTTTGCACCTAGTTCATTATGAGAATATATTTGAAATAAAACAAAATAATTAAGAGCCACATAAGAATGAGTTAGCATACGAACTATCGGAGTTACTTCTGTAATTAAATTTTTATCCTATGTTCTCTGGAAGTTGTGGATCTCACTTAAAATTTTACAACTATACTTTTTATTCATTGTTTAGCCTTAGAACTACTTTAATTAATTAACATACTATTCAAATCGAAATTTGAAATTTGAAATTAACTATTTCAAATCGATAGTAGTTCTTTATATTAGAGTAATGTTATATGGCCTTGGGCAGCATCATCAGGCCAGCTAATAACACTTTTGTTCACATACACAACACAAACACATATAAAAATCTCGGCCTGGCACAAATAATCGTGCCAGGGTTGATTTCTATAAAAAATAATAAACTGTGTTCAAATTTGGTTACCTAGCTATATCTCGAAAAATTAAAAAAAAAAATGTTATACAATATTTCACCAGATTTTAATAACCTTAAAATATTTATGTCCTTTAAACTTCGAAATTAACATCATCTAGTTTCCACTTTGTCATATAACGGGTATTACTGTGTATAGAAAACTTTTTCAATTTTTAATGGGTAAAATTATTATTGATATATTATTAAAGCAAAGATTTTTGTGAAGTTAACTGAGTTTTACAACGTGTGATTTTTGTGATGTCTATTAGTCTGCAGCCAGTACAGTAAGCTATATAGCTCAAACTACTTGATTTGATCAAATTTAAGTAACTTTTTTTTAATAACTTAACACTTATGGGGATTTGTTCTAAGACAATATATCTAACAATTAGATTTTGATCAAATGAACTGTAAAGGACCCGAACCTAACCTTCCCAAGATTAATAAATATATTTTACAATGTCTATAAATGCAAAAGATTTAACAAACGATAAGTAAACAATAATGGCTTTTAACAATGGAGATGGGTTAACACTTGTTCATTGAGGTTGGAAGCATGGCAGTTGAGAACAGATGTGTTGATTTATAAATAATTTAATTTTCTACATTTTCACACATCCTGCCAGGTCATTTACATTCTCAGGTACTCCTGTTTCATTCCCCCTTTCCTTGCATACCATCCCTCAATTTCTTAGTACAGATGTTAGAACTTAAGTTAGATTTTATAAATTTTAGTTCATAATTGTCTGAAAATGCCTAATTACGAAACAGCTGACACAATATATGTTCATTTGTGAAATTTTACCTATAAGTTATTATTTACCTCAACATAGATTGTTTAATCTATAAATAATTATAATATGCATATGTGAGAAAATAAAATGGAAACATCTGAGAGTTTCCACAGTATCAATAGACAAACAAAGTGGATCCGTAACCACTACACATTGTAGAAGGTAAACATCTTTGGGGGATATGTTAAATATAACAACTATATATTTTAAACGTAACTCATTAATATTCCTAAACACATTATGCATTATGATATTATTTAGATATTGAGAAAATAATAAATTTATCCTGTAACTAATTTCAAATTATGTCATAACATAGTTTCACGCTCAACTTACGTCACTTTTTTACTGACATAATTACATTCACACTACCGTGAACAAATATAATACCATATAAACAGATAAAATTTGATATACTGAAACATGAAAATGAAACCAAATAGTAATTTTACAAACCATTTATTATCTTTGCAGTCACCACAATAAGTATTCATAGTTGTGATTGAGAGATATTTAATAGTCTACGTTTTTAATACAGAAAATGCACATAAACGGGGACTAAAGATACCAAAGGATTTTTGAATGAAAACAGCCCGTTCTTATGGGACCTACAAAAATATACACTCACACGCCATTCCTATACACTTCCTCATCTATTGGGTATACACAGGCCAGCTGTCTGCCACCCGAGAAACAATTTGAGGAGCTGACTCGTATGACGGCCAAATCTGTCACTTTTATATTCTCATGCTTCCCTAAAAATATTTTTTACCATGCAGAAAATTGTTAATGGCATTTCTGTTGTTCGAAAATTTGTGCATAAGAGTGTCATTTTTTCCATTAAAGTCCACCACGGATATTTTAGAAACGTTTTAATCAGCCTCTGAATGACTCTTACAACACGAACTTGACACCCCGCCAACACCAACAACGCGGAAATTTGACGACACGTGTTAGTCGCTAATCAAAAATAGTTTTTTACATTTACTGTGCTAATAGCGTTCCGAGGAATTGTACTATTAGAATTAATTTTCCTAGAATCTACTAAACGAAGAAAACCTATTACAAAGTTCTAAATTTACTTATATGACTAATCGTGAAATTATACATAATAACAAATACAGGAATTATCATTCTAAATTGTAGACAACAGGTTTTTTGCATGAGTTAGTTATCTTATGTAATTACTAATAATCTCTATATTTGTCTCTTTTTAAAATTTAGGTAAATCATGTTGAATCTATGGCTAGAGTTATTACGCCAAAGCGGAATAGTTTTCTTTTCTTTTGGGGTCGTATTGAGCCCAAAAATATATTTCATTCAAATTCGTTCATTTGTAGTGTTAAGTTAACTTATTGCCATGGGTTGAGTCATCAGTGCTTAAAGAAAAATATTAACTAGAGTGTTTAATGAGATTTAAAAATGTGACCGGCATCGGCATTAGGATAAGCTTAATGATCCCACGAGTTACATACAACACTGTACCTCAATAAGTTCTCAGCCTGTTATTATGAGGTATAAACCTGGATGTCACTGTTAAATTAACATTTTTAATGATGCGCCAATCGGAAATTTGAATTAACCCACTTTCAAGGTCCGAAAAAGAACGTGCCCCCCCCCCCAAACAATAGGAAACTAGCCATCGTACAATTTACATTAAACAAGTAACAATTCTGCTTCACAACCAACATATGTTTTAGGCTTTCTTGTTAATAATGTATTAAGCGTATTTTTTTACCAGATTTTTTCCCCCAATTTTTTACAATCTCTTCAATAAAAAAAAATTAGTAAATTTTAAAATCGGACCCGTTTTAAACCTGTTTTACTCGGATGTAGATTTTACAATACGCCGTTGTACCTAATCGTGTGCATCTTTTCAATTTACATTAAATGATAGCCAGATTTGTTTTCTACGATAAAAAAAAAGAAGTGGATTATGATAAAACTGTAAACGTAGTTTGTAATTTCATACAAACTTCAAAATTATTTTTTTTAAATTATAGATCTTCAGTCATGCTTATGTAGTATTATGTTGTATATACCTATCTAATCTTTATAACAGCCAAAAAATGATATTCTGACAATGTTTAATAAATGTTATGTAAATAAAGATATCTTACAGGTTTTCTTGTTTTTACAGTATACTTTCTCTATGGAAAGGAAACTTTAGTTATGTCTCCTGTATTTGTCAGTGTGTCAATAAATAAATAAATCGTAGCTACAATTACATCTAAAGGATAGAACTTGTGCACGTGACTAATTTTATTGTCCATATGCTGAGAGAGAAAACCTGTAAAACTAAATACTTGGGACTCCTGCTTGTATATATATGTGGCTGCAGGATTACCTACCGCCCATATTTAAACCACACGATGAAACCAATTTAGTGTATCATCTAATCCCAAAAATCTGTTTACATTATTCTTTTATTTTTTTTTTACAGCTTTATAATTAATTTTTAATAAATAACTTCTTGAAACTTATTTACAAATTACAATCAAATGCATGCAAACAAAACCATTGGAGTCTTTAACAAAAATTAAAATATAATTAAATAGACAATTTTGAAGACATGATATTTGAGACTGAAATTTATGTTTTAGGGAGTGTAAACTAAAACTAGTTATAAGACACATTTTCTGTGAACAATATAATTAATTGTTGGTAGTTCCTATGGAATGCTTAGACCTTTAAACTGCCATTAAATGCAACATGATAAATGCTGAAATTATATACCATTGTAAGTTTAAAACAATACCATAATTATTTACTTAAACATACATTTGATTTAATGGCTGGGTAACCTTCTCATACACCTTCTAAATTATAAGTTGTTTGATTGACGCCACGATGCAATGTAAGTAATTATCTATAATGTGTTATATTATTGTTAAAGTGTAAGATCCTCAACTTACTGCACTTCCTTAATGTATTTATATTTAAGAGTGACGTCAATCATGGATTGATTATTGACACAGGGTTCATATTAACAGAATAAGATGACGGCTGTACAATACAAAGTGAAAATAAGCAAATTATTGGTTTAATTGAATATTTTTTATTTTTGTATTACGTTTTAAAAGTTATAAAAGTTTTTCTTCTTTGAAAACGATAAATTTCTTTACTGTGTTAAGCATATAAACAATAAATAGACGTTATGTTACATATGGACACAAAGATGTGGAATAGAAAAGTTTTTCTCAAATATAATTTGGAGAATTAAACACATGTAACCTAAAAAAATAATAAATCAAAAGCGTCAGTTCAATAATGCAACAATTTTCCATTAAAGTTAACATAATTCATTTTATTTACCAAACTAAATAATATTATTCTTTCTTTACTCTTCATCGTTACTTAACGTCAACACAACTGTGTAAAATGTGTAATCCAGGGATTTCTAGTTCTGAACTTAATTAGTTCTTCATGGCACCATTATTTTCAATAGCTTTGTGAGACTGTATAGAGTTGTTTTTATATGTACTCAAGATTTATAATAAAATACAAACGATGACTGCATGCGTCTTCCGATGACTGAAATGATTCCGATAGCAAACTGTGTCTAAACGATTGCACTCATGAAGTTGAACTGGAATTCGTTCTCTACTAGTTCACTTGACGACTCAGCAAAGTATTCTATTATAGGCCTACACCGCGGTTTCTCACAAACTTATTTCATTAATTTCATTAGATTTCATTAATTAACTCATGAGAAGCAAGCAAAATGGAGTTTTCGATTTCGTCTAAGATTCAATTCCTAATGGTTAGAGTTAGTTACTGCTCCTTCATGTCTCTTTCATATGTTCCGATAGTTTTTTACCCATTATATTACCACACCGTGATCATCATCTTAAAATACATATAGGCCTACATACATATTTCTTTATAATAAAAAACAAATTTACACTGCACAAGTAAGTTTTGAAGATTTCAAAACAATTTTTAAAATATGAATACATATTTAAAAGTAATAATACATTAGTATACTATATTATATTGGGCTTTATTTATATTCTAGATTCCATTGTTTTGTTTTTTTACAGAGTAATTCTCAGAAAGATCAATAATTTATAATGGTGTTATAAATGTTTAGTATGCATTCTTCTCTCAAGCCTCTCTAGTTGACCTTGCCTGATGGATTTGGGAAGTTTGGAAGGATCACAAGTTCTACAATCAAGCTCGTAATAATCTTTGTGTTTGTGATTGACTGAGGAAGAGAGAGTATGTCTGTTGTTGTTTTTATTAAATGTTACCTGGGTAATACATATCTGTTTACAGTCAACTAAAATGTTTGGTAGCGTAGAGATTATTTGGACAAATCTTTTAAAAGCTTTGGCGTTGCAAAATTATGTAAACATGTTGGTTCGTGCAGTTTTAATATAAATAAGCTTACATTTTAAAACAAAATAAAAACCCAATTCAGTTAGTTATAAAGTATTAATCATATCTCTCATAGTTGTATGGAAATTTACTATAATATAATTAATTAAGAAGGTCAGGTCCGATATTTAAAATACTCAGCACGCAATGTATTTGTACGTGATATGTCCGCTTTTTTAGCCTCGACCTTAGTGCCCATATCGTCCAATAAGTTTCTTTACGATATCGTATCACAATACATTTATGTCGAAATTATAAAATCAGTCCATAATTGCGATTTTCAAAGGAATTTCGCTAATAATATTTTCATACATTACTTAAGTGCTTCAGTTATCTTCGTTTGTCTTTTTGTATTTAGAAAAAGAGGTGTGGGGCAAAAAACAATCTAATAGGTTTTTCAAAGAGTATATTTTAAAATTATTTGGAATAGAAACTTTCGCTGTAGAGTCGACTTTTAAAATAAAGCTCTTAGTGAGACTATAAGTGGCGGGAAGTTCGATGATAATGGCGAGGAAATTGAGAAAGTGGTTAGTTTTACTTACTTGGTTATTGTGGAATCCTCAGAGAAAGAAGAGAAGAAGCAGACCAAGAATCACTTGGAGAATAATGGTTGAGAGAGAAGTGGAACGAACCGGGAAAAGTTGGAGAGAGATCAGAACTTTGGATCAGGATAGGTCGGATGGTGGTATTTCGTTAAATCAAATAAGTCTTAATGGGAATACTACAATGGATAAAGAAGAGACCTTTAACTATAAATTCAGTTAAAATTTGCAATTTCATTAGATTATTTAACTACACTATATTAAATTGATTACTAATAATGTGTTTGTCGTATTTTATTTGCAACAATAGCATTTATTTAATCCGTGGCATGTTATATATTCTTTGCTAGACAATTAACGTTTGGTTCAGCAAACTTCAGCTTTCAGTAACTACTGTTAAATCAACAGTTCCACTTTTTACATTGACATACATGTAAAAAGTGATCATTACAGGAAACCCCTGTAATTAAAGTAGAATAGTTTCTATCAATAATTACACCTTAGTTTTAGTAAAATCCAGAGTCAAAGGTCTCACACAACCAGATAAAATAGACGTAACATAAACAAGACCATTTATATTTAATTAAACAAATAGACCAAGAATAGAGATTATGTAACTGAAGTGAATTAATAGCAGGTGTTCTTGAAACTTCAGGAAATATAGAGTAGGGAAATGGAAACGTTACACAGCAAGATATGTCCTTGAGAACGACTCTAACTGCCGCTTAGTGTGGCTTCATAACAACAACACTAAACTTGTCCAATGCTCTCCATTTCAACTTACATCCTAGTGGTAATCATACGTCATTTAGTACCTGTTTTAGTTTACAGTAATTCTATAGTTTTCTAGTATCGTTAGCCACACAAAGTGGCCAATGAACTGGTAGTTAAGTTACCTTTTGAAAGTAATCAATTTGTACATCAAGAAACTTGAAGGCTAAAGTTACTTTCAAAAAAATGTAGATGTTGAGGCACAATATAAGCTATTACAAATATAATAAAAATGGTAACTTAGTATAGATAATGTAATCAACTCATTAATTTAATTTTGTTTTAACACTGATTTTTGTTTTAGATCTTCCCAATTTTTTCATAACGTTCCTAAACTTTTGTTACAATATTACTTTTTACACTCTCACGTGTATTTAATATATAAAATGTTATAGATCAAACAATCAACATTGAATTTATACAGTTTATGTTCGTTCAGGTACTCTGAAAAAAGTTTTTTTTGGAATGATGTCCGTCCATCACCAAAAAGTGAAAACAATTAACAATCTGTACAGTGAAAAAAAAATATTTAGATGAAATTTAGTATTGTGACCATATTTTAGTTATATTTCGAGAGGTGTTTTGATAATTCTAGAAAATGAAAAACTAATTTTTAATTTTTAATTCAGCTCAAAAATATAACAAATATTGCTTAAATATAACGTTTAACTCACTATAATTTGCTGACACATTGAGGCATCGAAACATGTTATACTACTATAAAAGTATGGAGTGACGTAAGTGATATAACTATACATGTTTCGCTGCCTCAATATGTTGTCATCTTCAGGTTTTATATCAAACGAAGCTAACTTCGTTTATTTCCATGAAGATGATGACACATTGAGACATCGAAACATGTTATACTACTATAAAAGTATGGAGTGACGTAAGTGATATAACGATACATGTTTCGCTGCCTCAATATGTTGTCATCTTCAGGATTGATATCAAACGAAGCTAACGTAGATTACTAGCCTGAAGATGCTGACACATTGAGGCATCGAAACATGTTATACTACTATAAAAGTATGGAGTGACGTAAGTGATATAACTATACATGTTTCGCTGCCTCAATATGTTGTCATCTTCAGGTTTTATATCAAACGAAGCTAACATCGTTTATTTCCCTGAAGATGATGACACATTGAGGCATCGAAACATGTTATACTACTATAAAAGTATGGAGTGACGTAAGTGATATAACTATACATGTTTCGCTGCCTCAATATGTTGTCATCTTCAGGATTGATATCAAACGAAGCTAACATCGTTTATTTCCCTGAAGATGCTGACACATTGAAGCAGCGAAACATGTTACACTACTATAAAAGTATGGAGTGACGTAAGTTATAGATATAACTATACATGTTTCGTGCCTCAATATGTTGTCATCTTCAGGTTTGATATCAAACGAAGCTAACATCGTTTATTTCCCTGAAGATGCTGACACATTGAAGCAGCGAAACATGTTACACTACTATAAAAGTATGGAGTGACGTAAGTTATAGATATAACTATACATGTTTCGTGCCTCAATATGTTGTCATCTTCAGGTTTGATATCAAACGAAGCTAACATCGTTTATTTCCCTGAAGATGCTGACACATTGAAGCAGCGAAACATGTTACACTACTATAAAAGTATGGAGTGACGTAAGTTATAGATATAACTATACATGTTTCGTGCCTCAATATGTTGTCATCTTCAGGTTTGATATCAAACGAAGCTAACATCGTTTATTTCCCTGAAGATGCTGACACATTGAGGCATCGAAACATGTTATACTACTATAAAAGTATGGAGTGACGTAAGTAATATAACTATACATGTTTCGCTGCCTCAATATGTTGTCATCTTCAGGATTGATATCAAACGAAGCTAACATCGTTTATTTCCCTGAAGATGCTGACACATTGAAGCAGCGAAACATGTTACAATACTATAAAAGTATGGAGTGACGTAAGTTATAGATATAACTATACATGTTTCGTGCCTCAATATGTTGTCATCTTCAGGTTTGATATCAAACGAAGCTAACATCGTTTATTTCCCTGAAGATGCTGACACATTGAGGCATCGAAACATGTTATACTACTATAAAAGTATGGAGTGACGTAAGTGATATAACTATACATGTTTCGCTGCCTCAATATGTTGTCATCTTCAGGATTGATATCAAACGAAGCTAACATCGTTTATTTCCCTGAAGATGCTGACACATTGAAGCAGCGAAACATGTTACACTACTATAAAAGTATGGAGTGACGTAAGTTATAGATATAACTATACATGTTTCGTGCCTCAATATGTTGTCATCTTCAGGTTTGATATCAAACGAAGCAAACATCGTTTATTTCCCTGAAGATGCTGACACATTGAGGCATCGAAACATGTTATACTACTATAAAAGTATGGAGTGACGTAAGTGATATAACTATACATGTTTCGCTGCCTCAATATGTTGTCATCTTCAGGATTGATATCAAACGAAGCTAACGTAGATTACTAGCCTGAAGGTGCTGTCACATTGAGGAGCGAAACATGTTATACTACTATAAAAGTGTGGAGTGACGTAAGTTATAGACAACTATACATGTTTCGCTGCCTCAATATGTTGTCATCTTCAGGTTTGATATCAAACGAAGCTAACATCGTTTATTTCCCTGAAGATGCTGACACATTGAAGCAGCGAAACATGTTACACTACTATAAAAGTATGGAGTGACGTAAGTGATATAACTATACATGTTTCGCTGCCTCAATATGTTGTCATCTTCAGGTTTTATATCAAACGAAGCTAACATCGTTTATTTCCCTGAAGATGCTGACACATTGAGGCATCGAAACATGTTATACTACTATAAAAGTATGGAGTGACGTAAGTGATATAACTATACATGTTTCGCTGCCTCAATATGTTGTCATCTTCAGGTTTTATATCAAACGAAGCTAACATCGTTTATTTCCCTGAAGATGCTGACACATTGAGGCATCGAAACATGTTATACTACTATAAAAGTATGGAGTGACGTAAGTGATATAACTATACATGTTTCGCTGCCTCAATATGTTGTCATCTTCAGGATTGATATCAAACGAAGCTAACGTAGATTACTAGCCTGAAGGTGCTGTCACATTGAGGAGCGAAACATGTTATACTACTATAAAAGTGTGGAGTGACGTAAGTTATAGACAACTATACATGTTTCGCTGCCTCAATATGTTGTCATCTTCAGGTTTGATATCAAACGAAGCTAACATCGTTTATTTCCCTGAAGATACTGACACATTGAAGCAGCGAAACATGTTACACTACTATAAAAGTATGGAGTGACGTAAGTTATAGATATAACTATACATGTTTCGTGCCTCAATATGTTGTCATCTTCAGGTTTGATATCAAACGAAGCTAACATCGTTTATTTCCCTGAAGATGCTGACACATTGAGGCAGCGAAACATGGTATACTCTATAAAAGTATGGAGTGACGTAAGTTATAGATATAACTAACTATACATGTTTCGCTGTCTCCATATGTTGTCATCTTCAGGTTTGATATCAAACGAAGCTAACATCGTTTATTTCCCTGAAGATGCTGACACATTGAAGCAGCGAAACATGTTACACTACTATAAAAGTATGGAGTGACGTAAGTTATAGATATAACTATACATGTTTCGCTGCCTCAATATATTGTCATCTTCAGGTTTGATATAAAGTAAAAATCCCTCACACGCCCGTACTCATTATAGGGTGCCTCTAAAGGAAATTTCGAGTTCATTAAATACGTTTACATTTTTGAATAGTTTATGAAAAAAGCGAAATAAATGTAGTCTTTTTAATTTATAGACCCTATACATATTTTAAAACAGTTACATAAATTTAAGATGCCACCCTTGGTTAATTTTAACTTTATGATTCACAAATACCGATCTGACGAATTTGACGGCGATAGTTGTGATTGTTAAGTATTTAATTTGGTTGGATGTGTGAGAAAGTTAGTGCATTTCTTGCACAGTTTATTTATAGTAATATAAATAAGTCAAGTTTATCTTCTGTTTTTAATCGTTCTTCACAACATAAAAAAACATATTCTGTAACTTGATCATTGATTCACCATCACATGAATGGTTGACTATTGTTTTATGACTCTCAGTTTGTTTATAATCGAAACATAAATTCGCGATGTTTATTCTAAAATGAATCATGCAAAATGATTTCATTCTCAGAGCTATAAATTAGTTTCATTATATGTTATAACAATAATCTATTGATATGCTACAATGTTTACAGCTGAAGTCATGAGTCAACGTTTCCGAATTGGCAACTTGTTAGTCATGTTCTGCAAACTGAGTGCAATAAGATTGCACGGTTATAAACCTTTGTATAAATAAACTTTTATCTGCTTTCAAAAACATTACGTAAACTTACTTACAAATACAAATACTAATTACGTTCAAATTTAACGACGAAAACTCAAAATTTAGATTTTGTCAAGACAACTATTTTTGATAAACTTTTCATAATTTTGCGCTCTAAGGATGCCAAAACAAAGTATCTCTCCAAAAATACAGATTATGAATTTATTTGTCAAAAATACAATATTTACTTAAACGTTCCACTTTATTTAAATCACGACAAACGATTTTAAGAAAATACAGAAAATTGTGAAAATTCCTAAACCAAAAAAATGTGTACAGTTTGAGTAATTAAAAAAAAATGAACCTGACTGTGGGTGTTTTGGTTAAATGATTTAAGTTTTAAACTTTCATAATACACCAAGATTTGATTGAAATCTATTTCTCTTTTACTACTGTACCCATGGTTCATTTTTCCCTTTTAACCGATAACTACCGAATCGACATGTTAAAAGAGTTTTGAACAAATAGGAATTTTACATTTTGGTGTTACTTGCCAAATGAATTAAAATCTACTAGTTGAGATTTGGGAATAACATGTCTAAGTACAAAAAATGACTCTAAAAGGTCCACTTGATTTGTCTGTATATTTTCAAACAACTTTTTGGACTTAGGTTACCTCAAACCCAATAGTTCCGTAAATAGCTTAACATCGATTTTTTGACCCATCTATTAGTTTTATCTATAAATAAGTAGAAAGTAAGAATATTAATTTTTTAAATTGAAGTCGTCAACATGAGGAGAACATAAAAACAAACAGAAGCACGATTATTCAGGCGAGAAACTTAATTTAAAATACAAATGACTTTGTCATTACTTAAGTAATTTCATTAGCTAAAGAAGTCAACAAAATTAAATACCGTGACAACGGGATAGATGTAATAAAGAATAGGATACTGTAATTATACTTTAATTGAAAAGAACCATTATATTTCTTAAATTACGAATAAAGCCTAAAATATTAACTTAAAAATTCAAGGAAGCCAAAGTGTGTAGGTAATTAAACAGTTTATGTATATTTATTCCGTTTAAAATGCAATTTAATCTACTTGTATTGTATTTATTTTTATTCCAATTTTACATATATCTCCGAGCACTTCAAACAATTATTTCCTTTAGTCATTTTAGGATTCATATTTTTTTTTTTTTTTTTTTTTTTTTTTTTTTTTTGCAATAGGCCATAACGGGCTTTAAACTAAGAATATTAATTAAATCCTGCCTGGCGATAACGAATGTGCGCACTTAGGTCTACAAACATTTTTACCTGTTGCAAAATTCCTGTTAATGAAATAACTTTTTAGAATAGCATTTTATAAAATTGCTGTCGGTAATACAATTTTCGAATAACCTCCAACCATTGCAAAATGTATTTTATTAAATTGTCTACCCGCCATGTTGGAAAAAAACTTTGTAAAAAATGGGAGTATAAGTTAAATAATAATTTCATAAACAAACAGACTCTTAATTTTATCTTTAACAGTTATTGTGTAATTAAACATTTTTTAAAATATTATATTTTGTATTAACAATAATTTTTTTAATATGAAGTTTTATGCGCCGATTTTATTGGTTTCCTGTTGGCAACTATAGTTGAAAATAACTTTAAGAAGGTTGCAATTTTTAATTAGGCCTAATTACGCAACTTTGAAAATGATTAATAATAAATTCGAGATGATTTAAAAATATTTTGTTATATTTTTGTATTCATTTTGAAAAACCATACATAAAAATTTTAAAAATAAACAAAATTTAACATACATTTGTGTATAACAATAATAATACACTTATTATGCGACTGAAAAACTAGACAATTTATAAAACACAACCTCAAAAACATAGAAAAAGACTCAACTAAATGTATTTACAAAATGTTAGTTTTGTAACAGTTTAAAAATTTTGTAGAAATATGTAGGCCTACACTCATAATCATCCGGTTATGAACGGTTGGATTATTCTACACGTGTCAGCAACGTATCAGCTCGTAATATTGTTTTCTTATTTTACCTCTTTTTACACTTAAAATAATTGGACTATGTTTTGTTAACCTCTTATTCTAGTCTAAAGGTGTCCAGAACGGATACTGCCGTCGTTTATTAGGAGCCACACTCTTTTTGTTGTCCTACTATGCACACCTTAGAATAAAGATTACGTTATTACTTAGTTAACATTGTATACTATGTTAACAGTATACATACAGTTAATAAAAGTTGAGTAAATTAATATCTGTACACTTTCATTATTGCTAATTTCTAAATATTTTTGCTCAAGGTTACAATGTGGTAAAATTTCGTGGTACCGCTTCGTTCCACACCAAAAGTCACAAATTAACAGTTTTATCATGAAGATATTTCGGCGAAGTTATTTTATTGGCTGAACTCCATCAACGTTATGGTGATAAAACATTACTTAACACTATCTGGTAGGATTTTCTTCAAAATTGACTTATTTTCTAGTGTATTTACATAATCGACCATGTCACATAAAACTTAATCTCTTCTTCAAGTCACAAATGTACTATGAACTTACATTTCCAAGATTATTTTTGAAATCGAATATTTGTTTTTAATAAGGTTAAAACAAAATTTGTCAGTTATAACAAAAATCCAATACATCGTAATTTATAATCAATAAGTGAAATAACACTTTATACAACAACAAGTTATTTGTCCATTTGTTGATGTAGAAATAAGTGTAACCTAAACTTTCCACGAATGTTGCTCAATATATTTAAAGTGATCTTAATTGTTGTAAATAATAACAATGCAATACATAACTTTATACGGAATTTCCATAAAATAAGTGGGAGTGGAAAAATTACATAGTTAGGGAAAATTTGGGAGTGGATTGTTTACAAATTTATAACGTCCTTAATGAATAATTTGATAGTTTGGTATTTTCTATTTTATTTAATCCGTTGTCAAAATTAATACTGTTTTTTTTTTTTTTATTTTTTTTATTTATTTAAGGCAAATTAAAATTTGTTTGTATTATTTCTCGAAAACCATTAACTTTACAAATAATTTACAAGGAACCAAATTTACTGTTTTAACAACACACTTGACGGTTTATTTATTTTTTATTGTAGATCAAAGAATAACTTAATTATTAATAAGATGGTTACACAATAATTACTTGGTATTTGACCACAACAACCAGAAATGTATGAAACCCGCTATTCTTGGTTACAAATTACAAACTTTTGGGTGTTGTAGTTAATTACCAATTTATTTAAAATCTTTGATTCCATTATCCCTTGACGTAAATAATAATAATAATAAGGACGGTATTGTTTTTGTCTTTAAAGGAGGAAAATATTTTGTTTCTCTACATATAAAATGTTTTATTTAGTTATTGGGAGCTAAGCAATTATTTTAAACATTATTTAATAAAATGATTTAAATAAAGTGTAGGTTTATGTAATACTAGTAAATGGTTACATACAAATTTATCCTAATACCAAATCTAAACTCTTCCAAAGTTATAAATATGTTTACAAAAAAAAAAAAAAAACACACAAACAATCGTTTTCTGACTCAAATTTTTAAGAATGTTTTTAACTTACTTTTTAGAAGTAAGAAATGTATCCCTAAATGTTCTCCGTGTATTTTATAAAATCCCTTTATATATTACGTAATATAGTTTTAATTATGTTAACTACATGGTGTATAATGTCTATTTATTGTTTAATAAAGTATTTTAAGTGAAAATAGAGAAAATAATTTTAAATAGTCTACTAATTGCAGACTTATTTAATCAATACGTTTACTGTTTAATTACATCCGTGTGTATGTGTACGTATACTGAATTTTAGTATAGATAACAAATAAATTGAATAACTATTTTAAAATTGTGATACAGGTTCTACAAAATTGAAAAAAATATTCTATCAAAGATATATCCAAAAGTAATTAATTTGTTTTTTTAGAATGAAAATAGAATTGCTCTTTAAGAAATTGATTTCAATTTTTCAGATACTTAAATTTAATAAATAACACAGACAGACAAACGGAGAGAGTTATACGTTCTATAACTGTGAAATTGAAAGGAAAGTCTTACACAATACAAAATACAAAACGTTAATTAACTGATTTCCTAGGTCAGTGGCCGATGCTGTGAGGTATATTAATTATTAATACTATTTAAACTAAATGATAACTCTTGGATGTAAATTTAGAATACATCATTAAAAACTGTAAAGTCGGAAACTTTGAATGTCAATAACTTGTCAGGTATTCAGTGTATAGAAGAGCTGTAATGGTATGATTCTGTATTAACCAATCGCTAACCAAAGCTGAGATAGTGCGATTTTCCTTGCAGTGCTATTGGTGTATAAAGTAGAGCGCGGTCAATTGCCAGCGATGTAAAGAGTGGGAATTCTTGAGGAGCAGAATGATGCTTTACAGGTGTGCCAACTTGACAACTTTGGAGTATTGTTTTCAAAATATTAATTTGAATAAACCTGATTTGTAAGATGTGCACTAATATCTCCCCTCTTCCCAGGTTTAACCCCCATACAAGAGACTAAAAAAAAAACAATAAAACACCAAAATTATCGTAATTACATTAAAACAAAAATACAATTTAATTGCTAAAGAGACCAAAAATTCCGGAAAATTTAAAATCTATGATTGAGAGTTACAAACTCAAAGAATTAAACAATCTGGAGGACTTCGATCAACTTCAGGATTGTGTGTCGACAGGTTTACGGTACCATTTCCTCAATAACAAGTTTTAAAAAAAATGCTCTTATATCATTTGCATTCCTAATAATACATAGTTTATAATTCTAAATAATTTGTTACTAATCGACACATGTCCCTAAGCATAATATAAGTAACATAGGCAGTTACATAATCTGTAATGTGTCATACATCCAATAAGGAATTATGGGTATTGAAAACTTCTAGGTGTTTATAGTCAATTATCATGAAGTTTCGTTTAAAAATTTAAAGCGATAATCCTGTTAACCTTTAATCTCTAGAAAATCAAAAGACTTCGTGTTACTTGTTAAGAGTAGAAAATATTTTGAACATGTTTTGTAAAGTTAACGATTTTTGAGATATTCAACATTAAATGGCTACCATTTAAAAAAAATTGAAATAAAGTCTTGATTTTTGGTGTACTTGTAAAAGGTTACATATAAAATGTTTCTAACAAATCTGAATTCGATATCTCATTATTTTCGTATTTATAAATTTTCATATAAAAATCACAGATAGACGTAAATTTAAGAGTTTTTGAACATTAACTCCATTTAATAATATGATGTTTTCAATGTTTTCATTTTTTCATATGAGGTTTTTTGTATGGATACCTTGTGAAGTTTTCAACTACACTCTGTATAACAGAAATATAACTTATATACCGGTAGTATCACAAGACAAAATAAATTATAATTATAATTTAACTTATTCACACGTAGTATAGATGTTTGGTATTTTTTTAAAGTATGGCAGTGAAAATTATTATAATATGACAAAATTTACTCCATTTGACATAAACTCTGTTCAACAGGTCTCGTACTTCTAAACTCTGCCGTAGCATATTTAGTGCCACGCAAACCTCGCGTACTGGTGTAGCTATATTTCATATTAAACGCACATCGCAATTTACATTATCAACCCTCATATTTGGTCAACCATTACTAAAATAATGTGACCTAATGAAAACATATAATTACATTTAATAATAAATAACTTAGAGCTAAAAGAAACATAAACCAAGTTGGTCATTACTCGATGTCGTATACAAAAGAAGGTCAAATTTCATCTTCTTACTGATCTTTATTACTAAAAAATTGTAAGTAGGCCTATATACTAAGCTGAAATATTTCCTTTTTCAATTTCATGAAAAATTATTTGTATTGGTTTTGTTTGGTATTATAAGTTAAACCAAATGTAGTAGCCTAAACAGTAAAAATGAAACATAAATCTTAATTTAAAGGCCTAATGAACCTGTCTTTACATTAAAATTACCAGAAGTAAATGCTATAATATGAATAAGCAAATATGAAATAAATTAATAATTAGCATAATATTTTTATCTTATGTTTTTTAAAACTAAAAACTGAACTGTTTAATTTAAAAATTGAATTTTTGCGTTTAGCAAACTTCCTCTTTATTTTTTGGAGAAAACAAAAGAAATTAGCATTTCTGAGTAAAAACACAAATTGAAGAGGAACTTCAACCACATTTAAAACTCAATATCTTCCATACTTTCTATTTGTAATCAATATATTATGTTTGTTTGTATTATTGGGAAAGTTTGCAATTAATATGTACAGATTATTAAGTTATTTATTCGTAATTAATTTATTCGCCCAAGATACTAAGTGAAAATAGCTAAAAGTCTTCATTATTATATTTATAAAAAAAGTATCGTGGTTGTAGTTTGTGAACGAGAGAGAGTTTGTGTGACTTTGGAGCACCATTTTATTAATTTCCAAAATATTCCTAACTATGGGAATAAATAGGAATTACTTTACATTTAATATGATAGTCAAAACTCATTTTCGTGATTTTGTTTGTTAATTTGACTACGGTCTAGGGGGTTGGATCCCCAGTACTCGTCGGAGAAGTTACTGTTATTTGGTTTTATTTCTATTTGTTGGTTAAATGTTAAGATAAACGTTACAGTTAACTTTGGGAATATCGGATGTTTTTGTTTTTGTCTTATGGCAAGTACCCCAAATTTTGAGTTATCTAAAAAATATGACTAAAATATATGGCCAAGTTTGATTAAAATCGGTCGACTCCTTTTTTGGGCTGTAGTAAAGACGACGGACGACAAACGCCAGACAAAGCGGTGAACATCTTTTCCAAATATTTTTTTGATTCAAAACGTATATATCCGCTAAAATTTGACTTTTTTTTTTTATCTATTACATAACTTATTCAATAATACGTATATGTGAGAAAGGCAATATATACATTGTTCAAATAAATTATAAATAATATGCACAGCCAACAATAATTTTGAATAACAGTAATTGAACAATTTTTCAAATTGATACAAATGTTGTATTCAAAATTTGAATACGAATGTATGGTAATATAATGTAATTTACAGCTAAGTAATGTAATAAATTCTATAAATTTATGGTGTTCAATATAATTTACCGGTAAGAATTATTCTATAGATTTACATGTTTACACAATATACGCAAAATACATGTGGACATCAATATATTCAAGGTTGGACGGCCGCCAGGTTTTTACATTTGGATTAATGTGTATGTCTTTAACAAACATAATGAAACACATAATGCGCAGTTCTCTTAAAGAGAGTGATAACACAAAACCAATGACAAGTTCCAACGCAGTCGCATTATAACTTATAATAGTATATTTCATTACTAGGACCAAAAGTGAAGCTTTTCGATACAAGCTCAAGTTTAACTGCAAAGGCAGAGCCGAGGCCGGAAAATGAGCGAGGATCGAAAAGCTTCTTTTGGTCCTAGTGATGAACTATATTTTTCGTTATACTGCAAACAATATAAAAAAAAAACAATTTCACAAAAACTAAAATGTTATAACCTATTTACCTTCAAAATTTGCATAAGTTGCACAAGTTTGGAGCTATTGAAGCTGTTTAGTTTGTGTTAGTGGCACCCTAACTATAACGATGGTAACTGGTGTTATATCGGTTATTTACAATCGAGAGTATCGGTAGTTCTTATAGATTCATTACAAACATTAATTAATCGTATAAACGAAATAACAGCTGATGACCTCGACCTCAGCTGATGTTTTTAGGTCCTAGGACTAAAAATAACTTTAGCATCTCAATGCACGTATTGATAACAGCTGTTTTTTAAGCAGTATGACGAAAAATCTATTAAATAATAAGTATTGTAACCTTAAAATTCAAGCAGTGCAATCTGTCATTCTGACATGTAATTATTTTACCTTTAAAAATACATATCGACATTTCAACCAGCCGCTAATCATCAAGCTAATATGGTAAATAAATGCTTTCATGGTTTCATCAGATTTGTTTTGTAAATATTTTTTTTGTATTTTACGCACATTCAAGTTTTAAGGTAGATCTTTCTTGATCACTTCAATATTTTTTCATAAAATTCCCAATTTCATAAATTAATGTAGAAATAATTTCAGTTTGAGAATCGTGAATTTAAAAATTCACTTTCGTTACGTTATGCATGAACCCAAGAAAGGTTCAATGATGAAATCATAAACAACAACCTAACTCTACACAGATGACGCTAATGAACACCTTTTTTACTGTTTGTAGAAACGTCTATTAAAAATTATAAGAAATTAGTTAATACAGTAACTGTCATGCTATACAAACAGAAATGTGGCCATTAACTATGAACTGAAAAACTTAGAGATAAGTATGCAGGAAAACTGCGATAATAAATAAAAACGTTGCTTGTATATTTAAATGATGTCAAAGACTTGTCAAAGACCAGGTATTAATTGATCACATTAACACAGCTCTGGCATAGTGCGTAGTAGAGATAGATAAATTGATAGGAAAGGTTGTTTGTATAATTTCCAGGTATTTCTAGATGTAACAAGAGTCAATGTTTCAGTCATTTTAGGCTTAAACCTTGAGGTTTTTACGCTGCATATAAACCCATTACCCTCAGAGGGCTAACTTTAGTCAGTACGAACTTAGTCATCGCGATTTTCCTAGCTGGATCTTCACATTTCTTCATGCAATCTTGTGTAAGAAACCTTTCTTTCATATTTTTTTTTGTCTCTCTTGAGCAAGCCGTGCTCTGATACTATTTGAGTATTCAAGGGCTAAGGGTCTTTATTTTATGTTATTTCTTCCTTTTTTGTATAAAGTGATGACAACTCAGAATTTTTGAGCTTTTAAACAACTATGTGGAATATATAAGGTCAACACAAACGGCAATAATATTTTTCACGAATGCCGTTGATGAATACAGAAATGATAATTTTATAAATGCCTGTGAAAAATGGATAATTTCAGAAAATGAGTTAACACAGTAGATACCATTATAAAGTCACTTACTAGTCCATTAAATGACCCCACCGATGTTCCTACTTGAAACGCTTTCAAATATGTTTATGACTCTGATAAATAAAAAAGTTCTCTTCGTATCTAAATGATATTAGAAAGTTGTTAAAGTCTTGGCATTAACTAATCACAGAAAATCCAGCTCTGCATTTTATTTATTTATTCTTTTACGGTTTTACTTTATGTCTGTTAGACTAATGAAGAACCATATACGCAGAAAACTGAACTCAAACCTGCGTAAGTATTGCAGTCCTAACTGCAGCTTGATTGGCCTGCGCTAAAAAATAACAGCCACTCTGCTAGAGTTGCTGGAATGATAGTAGCAGTATTACTAGAAGTAGGTAAAATCCATTAAAAAAAACTTCCGGAAACAAACTGTTCCCGTATTTAACTGCATTCACCTACTAGGCGCGAGAATTATTTCATTCAAGAATCTCTACTCAGAATCTCATTTGTTATCGGGTATTATTAAATCTGTCTACATAAATGTGGTTATAGGATGTAGGATTATTATATAGTGTAGAGTAGACACAACACTGAAATTACAAAACATATTTATTGTTAGCAACAGGAAGTGTGATAATAAAGTATAACACTCGGACACTGCAATCAAAATGAACCTTTGCCATTTTCATTGTTCACGAATATCATATTATTATAGTAATTATTATGTAACAAAACTAAAAAATGGACGAGGGGGATTTTATCTATTTCAAATTTATTTGAATTACTCCTAAATACAAAAGTAGTGTTTACATATATCCTGTAGTCAAGGTTTCGTGATTGAATTCATTATAGATTTTAGAAAGACTGCTATTCCTTCTGCTATCAACTTGAAAATCTGATCTAGTTCGTGATCGTATTAGACAGTGGTCTCATTTATCAACCTTTCATTAAACATGTGTGCAATAAGGTTACACAAATGTTGGGATTCATCAGGAGGCAAGCTGTGGATATCAGGGAGCATAAACATTCTAGATTTTATTCTATGGCTATGTTAGAAGTATTGTGGATTATGAGTCTATAATTTGGAAACATAAACAGAAGGTAGTTTTCTAAGGCTTGAACGACTTCAAAATGAGTTTATAAAATTCTATGTTAAGCATGTTTCAGTGTCACATCAAAGAAAATTGAAAATCTATACTTTAAAAATGAGATTTTAAAAACATAGTTTTTATTTCCTCTACAAATTGAGATCGACTTCTCTGAGCTACGTGTAGCATTACGTCTCGTTTATTTCATACTGACATCGTTAACATAATCTATTCAGATTAACATGTTTCTCAGATTTATTATGATATATTATAGTATATTAAAGCAACTTTTTGGCAATTTCCTGTTGTTGCTAAAAGTGTAAAGAAATCAAAAATATATAAGTTTATCTCATAAAACACACACACACACACACACTCACAATGTTTGTTATTTAATTTGCTGTTGTAGGTACTCTTTTCTTAATATTTTTAAAATAGTTCGGATTTAATAAACTTCATTTGTAACAAAACCACGTTTCATTTGTCTTTAGCAGACGGCAATTCTATCACCCGACCCATAACCTAAACAAATTTAAGTAATTATATCTACGAGTAGTCAATAGAAATAGTGTATAGAGTAGTTAATATCCCCCGCTATAGTTAGTAAAAAGATCTATCTATTGTTGAAAAATGTAAGACAACGTTTGTTCAATGTTGCAGCCACTTGAAAAGCTTGGAGGTAATTCTCCTTGAGGAAAACTTGTATGACTTGAGTAGTGTTATAATCGACTTGTGTTTTATTTAAATGGGGCCCGAGGATCAAGAGATGTGTTACTCTGCCGTCCCTAAATTTGCCAAATAACATCGAAATGGGCCTGACAGCTTATTATGGATTAAATTTAATAACCAATTAATTACATCTAATGTTAAATCATGATACTTAAATAATTCGCCACCATTAGATAAGAATCCTTGCGAGTTTATTTCGTGTAACTATAATATACTTAAATACAAAAACTCTACATTGCTAAACAGGGATTAATGGGACTAATTGCTAAATACTTAGCTCGAGCCCATTAGGAACAACACTGTTAAACCAAACAGAATACAAAAATCATTGCTGTAATTGATTCCACAGCTCATTCAACAAAGCCGTTATTTTAAACCTACTAGCCTCAGCTTCTGTTTTTCCCCTACGAAGAACTCATTCTTTCTCGAATTTTTCTCAACAAATGTAGTCGAGTTTAAGTTTTGAGGCGTTCAATTGATTGATGGGATAAATTTCACTTTATTAAAAAATTTCCTAAACTCGCCATAATGTTAATAGTTTTTATTTCGTGTAAAAAATTGCATACTTTTTTTTAATTAAGACAATGTTAATAGAAAATAGCGTAAAACACGGAAAAGCTAACGCCAGTATCGGTAGTAAATCTGTGCAATCTTTGATTATTTACCGAACTGCAGCAATATACACCGCTCTTCCTTTAACCTGTGTATATACTAGTGAATTGTGTATTTAACAAGAATGTGAGTTTGCGGTAGGTTGTTTGTATGGTATAATGAAAAAGGATTAGCTATATGACTATTTTTCTTAGAATTCGTTAGTCTTGCTATCATCTTTGAAACATATTTTTATTTGTTTCTAATAGCCTACTATCTTCAATGCATCCAGACGTTCGCTCATTTGTTATCTTGCTTCCTAGAACACTGCACTGAATTTGATATCTAGAAGAATTTTACCCAGTCTCTCCATACAACAGGTGAGATTTGTTCATTATTGAGGGTTGATCTTTGTATATTGTACATGCATGTGAAGTATATCTTTACTGTTTAGGAGGATAATGAAGAGTGAGATACTGGAATTACACTTCTCTTCCGAATTTGTTTAATTGTTTACCCAAATTGTCAATGTCATTCTAAATATTTTCCTTGTATATTTACCTCACTTTCGTTGTAATTGCGATATATTTTTTTATATTCAATTAATTTATCTTAATATTATAATATCATGATTACTCTTTCAAAATTTAGTTTAACAAATTTCTATAATTATACAAATTATACAAATCCCTTGACATATTTATTTTTTTGTGCTTTACTCGTACATTAGCTTCGATTCTGATATTTTAATCTATCTATTTATTGAAATGATATATTAAAAGTGTTTCTAAATTTGTCTAGGCATAAATTTACAAATTACTCATGCTTTAAGTGTTCTGTATTATTTTAAGTTGTTCATTTTGAGATTCATGTTTTAATTATTCTATATTGATATTAAAAATGGTAGACAATGAATAAATGCTAGTTTTATCTATGATTTTGTTTGCGTTTTATTGAAAATCTGATTCGAGATTTGAGGTTTATTTTTTCTTACCCTAGTAGTCTACTAAATAATGAAAACAAAAACAAAATCAAAGCAGTAAATTTCTCTACGAGGCAGTAATTAGGGAAAATGTATTTGATGACGTATTCTACTTAATTAACTGTTTGTTGGTGGTGTTTTGTGTGTGTAATACATGAAATACCGTTGTCACAGATATTATATTAAAGTAAATATTAACTTGTTAATAAGACAATTGTAATATTATTAGTTTTCTTGTATAAATAATGAGATACAAGAGGAGCGATTAGAGCTTAGTTAAATAATAATAATGATTTGAACTAAATTAAGGTGGAAAAATAAAACGCAATTCCTTACTTTTTATCTTTTTTAAAATTATAATTAATATTAATCAGTATATGTTTACACACGATTATTTCATGAATGTTTATTGTGGCAATTATTCTATAAAATGCAAATACAATGTTTTTTTTTCTGAGCTGTATAAATTTTCTATATACAAAATGTATTGATTATACGTTACAAATGTATTTTATAGAAATACACGGTTTGAAGAAAACTTATCACATTAAACACCACCGTTAGTTATTAAGTTATTTTAAATACTGTAGATGAAATTCATATTATGAGCTGTACTTAACCTGTTAGAAGAATAAATCCGATTTACCATATTAAAATGTCAGTCAGATGAAAATAATATTCGTTAATTCCTCGAAAATTAACAATTTCTTAATGAATGATTTAAAACGTTAACTTGAAACAAGAAATAAGTTTGAACAAGAAATAAAATCCAAATGTTGAACTCCCCATTTTTAGAGACGAAGTTAATAGTTTATAATGTGATTGAAAATAAAATAAATTTTCAACTATCTCTCAAAGTGTAGCATACTGTTGCATGGGTCTACCAAAAAATCCTGACGCGATACAAATTCCTATTACTGTACATCGAGTTCTTCAACTGTTTTGTGAATGTATCAATAATTTTAAAGTATAGTTTCTTACCCTGTGATATTTCCAATCTTGTGGTCGTTGCAGGTTAACATGGATACGCCATACGGAATGTTCCTTATGCTTCTTTTTTGCCTTTTGTTGCTTTTCACTTCTTGGTGCAGATGTCCGGAATCATACTTTTCTTATTATTCACACTATAACACCAGTGCCCAATGTCGTTGATTTCTTAGCACTTCCAAGGTTCTATCTAGGTAAACTGAAGCTTTCAAGGATTCCTTAGCAGTGTTTTCCGGTGTTCATGTGAACAGGATGTGCTCCAAAGTGTCTTACTCCTTTATGGCAAACCTGGCAGATCGAGGAGTCGTTTAGGTTGAATCGGTGAAGGGGCTGACAACGAACTGCACTCACGGTGAAAGGAATTTACAAGGGTTGGAAGGGTCGCCCGCCTAAGCCATATGGAACTGCACTCACGGTCAAAAATCGGTCTTTCACGGCTGAACGCTTCGCTAGCCCCTTAGTCATCTGTTTATTCCGTCCTCTGTCTTACTTTATCCAATACTTTATTTAATACACGTTTTAGTGTCTGTCCCAATAAATATAAGACTAAATAACTATTTCTGCTAAATTACTTCTTCTAGTTTATTAGTTATTTACTAAATTACTTATATTGCTTCTAATATTTATGAGCAAATCTTGGTCACCAGGAACTATGTATACAAAATTTAATACAATGGCTAAGTGTGCCAATCCTTGGTTTTATTGGAGCGCGTAAATTAAATACGCAAAATATAATGGTAGAGAACACATTTCCTGAAGCTTCAAAATAACGTCATTACTGTTCATGATAAATACGTAATTTCCTTTTTATAATGAAAAATTAAATTATAAATCGCGGGGGTCAACTAGTATTACATACACTTAGTGAGGTTAAACATTGTAATTTTACTGTTATACGAGATATAAAATCCATTTTACTAACGAACTGTCGATGCAAAATTTCACTCACAGGGTGGTTATGGTCCCCAACAGGCAACGTATCGTTCGTAGAGTTGATGTATATTCTTGCCGTACAACCCCTCTTACAACATCTCCACTTTTGTCCCTGAGTCGTTAAACGGCTTTTATAAAACTTATAATGACTAAATATTAATAACTCCCGCCCCCTCTCACTAAACATCTTAACAGTATCACACGGCGCACTACTCATAACTTCGGAAACAGATCACAACAGCTCTGAAACTGAAACTGACTAGAAAGCGAAGTGTATATTGGCACAACAGGTATATGAGTCATGTACGAACAATACCCCCAGAAAGGCTCAAAGTGACCGTGAGTGCAGTTCCGTAGTTGGATAAGGACCAGGGACTGACCGTGAGTGCAGTTCCAGCCCTCCCGGTGAAGGTTATGTTTCGTCACAACATAACCGATTCTTGCCCTTGCGAAGAAAGTATCTATAGGTCTTGCATGACTCGGATCAGCAGGTGTTGGCTGAATTCTGTACAGATGTCTGCCACTGTCCCCGGTTCTCCATTATTTATTCCATTCAGCACGGATTTATGTGGCAGTCGCTTTTTTGTGTTTTGCAAAAGAACGTTGCTTTGGCTGTACATGTTTGCAGCCGTTTTAGCGATTACGTTTGCCCAATCATTTCCCACAAACTCCGTAATAGGTAGGGGTCAATTGGAACTCAATGCTATTTATTTTCAGCATTAAGAACCAACAGCACTCTCGGTACGAGACGTCATTAGTTTCTTTATTTTCAAAGGATCCATAGTCTTCGAGTCTGTAAATATACAAATTTCCTTATTTATTAACTCGAGTGATGACTATAATGCTGCTAAAGTTCGACAACCATGCTTTAAGTGGTGTTACATGGTACGTATAACTTAAGTAAGTCTCCACTTCAGCACTCATGCTCTCCCAGGGTGTTGCCTTTTATTGCTATTAGTTCGACAACCATGCTTTAAGTGGTGTTACATGGTATGTATAACTTACGTAAGTCTCCACTTCAGCACTCAAGCTCTCCCAGGGTGTTGCCTTTTATTGCTATTAGTTCGATAACCATGCTTTAAGTGGTGTTACACGGTATGTATTACTTTCGTAAGTCTCCACTTCAGCACCCATGCTTTCCAAGCGCTGCCTTTTGAGTCCCAAAAATATTCAATCTCCATTAAAACTACCATTAATGTGATATCCCTCACATTTTTGTAAATTTTGGACGTCTTTTTTGAATAATCAACTATCTAAAATAGTTTTTTAAATAACAAATCAAAGTTAGAATCAAAATTACCTTTAATTTGACATTTCCAAGGTTTATTACGACTTTAAACAAATATTTGACACTCCAGCTTCATTTTTTGAGGGATGAAACGCAAAATTGTGAGGTTCGTTTGGGTAACTATATCAAACACATTTACCGAATTATAAGAGACAAATTCTCTGGTTCACATAAATTGTGACAAACAGAAAGAAGGACTTTTTTTAACTAATTAAAACGTCTGTCACATCCAACGAAACTTTTGTCCAACAACCATATTAAACATTATTAGAAATTGACCGACCAAATAGATACATTATTTTCTTCCTTAGAAAATCCTCTTCTTAGTCCATTAACGTTCTGTAAAATAAAAATCTAAAGCCTCGTGTGCGAACGAGAGCACTTTCCTTCAGAAATGATCCACACTGATTAACAGTAACTACTTAATGTTTATCCAAATACACTGGGGACTTATATTTTTTCTGTAATTTCAGAATTAAATCTGTTTTTTTTTCTAATTATTTTTGAAACCTGGACTGGATATCAAAGCAATGCACATTTTCTATAGTTTTCGAAGAATCAAATACTAACTTTCGTTGGACAACTCCATTGTAAAAACGAAACTGTTTCATGCATCAGCAATATTTTTTTCACTCGGATCGAAAGCAATGGCGACAACATGCAATATAATCCACGTCTCACATTTTTAATATTCCAAAAAAGTGAACACTGCGCGTCATGCCACATGTTGCACAATGTTTCTTTCATGTAATCGCCACTTAAGTTGTACAAGTTATAAAATGTTTAGAGTGTAGATGCTGGATGTTATTTCCTTCACCCAAACAATAGCCTATACACGTTTCAGAATACACGCTTAGCCTATACACCCTTACAAGTTATATAAAACACGTTTTAAAGATTTTTTTAAACATTTTCACCTCGTGACATAAATTAACAACTAAATTATAAAATTTTAGTCTAAACTGCAAATACGAGATAAGTAAAGGTTATTGTCAAACCATAGACTTGTTTTCCTTGAAGTTAAACTTTTATTTATGAAATATTTAGACAATCGTAATAATATATTCAAGAGAGGCTTTGGACATTGAATATGTTTAATTTGTCCTTTATGCATATGTAATGAGATAATATTATTTACACAAAATCTTTTCGTTTGCAAAATATTTGCTGACTACATATTTTAGCCTTGAATCAACCAACCTAACAATTTGCAAAGAATTCATGCACAAACGTTTATCAACTATGATGAGTAAATTAATTTTATATGTGATTTGTTGCATGTGTTGAATCAATTGAGTGTAGTGGAGACTATGGCAGAATTGGAACTTCAGAAACTATAAAAGTCACAAAGTATTAAGTGATGGATGTCTTATTATATTTACTTTCTCTTGTAAACTGCGTAGATAAAATTTTGTAATGGAGAAAAAAAGCTATGTTGAGTTTCATGGAAGTATTTGTTTTAAAGTCCCCTGAGTTAATGGAATTGGTTTTGGAATGTCTGTCCATCTGTCTTTCCGTCCCTAGTGCACCAAGCACATATTTAAGTGACGCACGAAGTATCAAAAAACATTTGCGCACTCACCTCGATTGTACCTTACACCAGTAGTGGACAGATGAACGTTAGTTTCACTCCTGAAAATATTGTATTTGGATACTATAAGAAGGATCATCGATAAGGAGGAGACGGACAAAGTAACTACAATCCTTCAAATTATACTTGAAATTGTTTCAAAGTGACGAGAGAACTGTAAAAAGAAGAAAATGCAAAGTTATGTAAATTGAAGGAAAACGTTTATTTATACTAAAGCTATTGAATCATCAATCAGAACTCTGAAGACGAATTGTCTGGCATATGGGTAAAATACTCAGACAGATCCCAGGAAATATCTTTTCAGGCATTATCAGGAATCAAGTACAAACAATTAGTATTTATATTTGTCAACTAATACCATTTGTATTTTTATTGCGATTTGCTGATAATTTTCATACTAAACTTGAAGCAATTCAGTCATTTTTCCACATGACATCGGTTTTAATGGTATTGAAGATTAATTCAGTTTTCTATATTAATAATCATTTGGAAAACCTAGATACACGAATGTACTTCTATTCTTAGCAGAGGAAAAGTGTCAGTTATATTATTTATTATTTAGTGTTTCGTACTTTATTTATTAGATCACATTTCGCAAAATGTTTATTGAAATTATCCTGAACTAAAACTGGCTCAATAACTCCCTTACCGTGTCAATGAATTAATCTGCGAACTACTCAAATGGACTAAGAAGAACTCTTTTAAAATAATACTCATATCCCCATTCCCTTCTTTTAATATTTATGTTTTTAACGAGCTGAATTCAAATTTCACTTTGGTTCTAAATATTTATTCAACGTTACCTAAAAATGTTTAACATTTTTATTTATAAGCCTATTTTAAATTCAAATTTATAATTCCAAATTTTTATATTCATTGCATGACGTACTTGCTGAGACCAAAGCCCGAGTAGGAGATTTTTTTGCTTTTTAAAATGTAGTAAGAATTGTAATTCTCCAACTGTTCTATATACAATTGTAACTTTCTGATCTTTTATTATTTAACCGATTCTTATGGAATTAAAATCTTACACTTTATCAAGGTATTCAGACTTTTAAAACAGATATGTTGTTTAAAATTAAGTATCAATTTCATCAGCCAGTCGTTATGATAATACATAAAGTATTTGTTTAGTATTAATGTTGATAAGTATTAATATTAATTGTATGTATACGATTGAATTATCGAATTCAAACTACTACACGCAGGCGGAAGGTGTGTTGGATCGACGGGACAGCAATAATGGATAAACACAGTCTTCATCATGTTAGATGGTCCAAGGCTTTTTGTTGCCTACTTTTATAGCATGGGTTCTTGAAAACAGAATACCACTTTATAATTTTAAAAAGTTCAAACTTTCCAAATGTCACTTTATGCTTATGTAATTGTAAATAGTTTATGAGCAACAACCGGATTGTATCCGATCTCTTTTAAACTTATTTGTCCGTACAAAACAGATTGTATTAATAGCTCATATCCTCTAGCTTCCCCTAATTACCTTCAAGACCGAGCACCCCAGTTATTGAAAGTAAAATTTCCAAGAATTAACTCAATTATAAAGATTTCAGATTAAGATTTGTTTACTAGGGGCAAGGACAAAATCTTGGCCAATCAGCGGTCAATGCACCTAGCCATTCACAATATTGGACTAATGTGTGTGAACAATATACTCAACAACATGGCCTTGAGTTATTTCCGGACTATTTGTTGTTGTTTATCAGATAGATTTGCATTCCTCTACACTTTGTCCAATCCGGAATTAAAACAATTTTACACCGTCTGCATACAAAGTACATCGCGACAATGTTAGATGTTGTTACAAAATGTAGATGATAATTTACGAAAATATGTTTTTGTTTTAGGATAAATTACAAATAAAGTTGTAGTTGTTAAATACTATAAGATAAATGAAACCTCCAAAATGAGTATTCGTTAGAATAGATCGCATATAAAATTTGTTTCCGTTTGAACACTTTTATGGGATTAGTAAAGAAAATTCGTAGTGTTTATATATTTATAAAATTTATCGTGAATGATGATTTTGATTTAACAGTTTATAGGATAAGACATGATAGATGTTATAGTTCTTATATACTTTTTATAGTTTATAAGTTTTTGGAACAATACGTAAGAAGTAAAAAGGTTTTTGTAGATTCCTGAGGTAAAGATGTTGGCAGAGACAGATTGCTTGTTTTTCTAACTTGAGTAGAATCAAAGATATGTTTGAGAACTTATATGTAATAAAAAAGGTGCCTTTTCACTTTCATCCACCCCTCCCCCCCTCCTCCTACAGAAGATTATGTGTTTTTGTTGTTTGCTTTTTTTGTATTATGTAACCAGAATTTTCTATTTTTGTTTTAAAAAGGAACTATCATTATATTTGATAGAACATGAGTGCAATATTTCTCAAAAGTAAAACCGTATTCACCTCATCTTAAATAAAACAGCAGAACTTTTAAAATTCAATAACACGACGATATTTATATAAAAATACGCCTTATACTTAAATATTGATGTGTGCTATATATGTATGTTATATTAATTGTAGAATGAATAATTCTGAATTATTAATCAGTTTTATTTAGAAATAAAGTAATGAAAAGTGAACATTAAACCTAAACTCATTGACAAAATTATTGGAAACTAAAGAGCCAATTTCTTCACTTTTATTACTTTTGAATTCACTCTCTAGATTACCAGATTTTATAATCTTGTATGATATATAATTTGGACCAATTTTGATATTTAAAAAAAAATAAAAGTCTTTATTTTAATCGTATTATCAGACTTACAATTTTTGATAATTCAATTATTGAAGTGAACCAAAATTCTGATTTTATATACATCCGATGTAACGGTTTTTATTAAATGTTACAAACGAATTGGTCGTCATATTCTCTTTCATTTACCTTCCTTTTCCCTAATTTCTTTTTATTTCGTTCTCACTCTATTTTACAGAATAGACAGCCTTTATCAAACTCTTTAAAAATATTAATACATATAAACATAACAATAACTAGGTTTTACATAACCATCAAAATTTATTTAACTATGACTTTTTATGATTAAACACGATAAGTTCCTTTAATATTTTTTTAAAACGTCTATAAAACGCTTTTATATTTTAAATCTTAAATGATTACTTCCGGATTTAGGAAAACGATACAAAATTTATTCTATTCTGAATAGCAGTACGGTAAATAATAGATTTAAATTTTGTCGAAACTCATGTGTTAAACATTACAATATTTTTATTAATTTTAAATTTTTTGTCTCAAGCTAGAATTTATTAATTACAGGTCAATTTATTTATTTGAATCTAACAACTTGAATCGTTTTAAACTAATAATAAATCAGAAATTATATTTTTTAAATTATTATTATTTCATTTTTTCATGGCATGTATTCAAAACTAATCTTGCTTTGATAGTTATTTCTTCTCCTAAGGTCATCGTTTATCAGGTCATAAGGAATTTTCTTCTAGTGTTGGAAGGCGTTATTTTGCAGGTGTATAAACTCTAATCTGTGAATTTAAATAATACGAAAATCAAACCATAACTGTAATTTAAAATTTACTGTTGCTGCTACATTATTGAAATGAAAAAATGATAAATGTAATGATAATTATTTTAAATAACTCATAATAATGATAATAAGTTTAAATAAATGGAAAAATAAAATGCCTAATTGAAAATCGAACCTGTGGTCTTCAAATTATATTATGTCTAACATTTTACTTATTTACCAATTCCAATTATTATTTTTTAAGAGGTTAACTCCTTATCACAACTTTATAGGAACAGATCAACTAAAATGGTACTACAAAGTATACAAGCATAAAATTCAAAAACTTCTTTTTTTTTTATTCGTTTTTGGGAACTGATGTATAATGAAAGTACCATCTAGTGGTATTTATTACTAAGTGGTGCACAATTAAACCATCCGTGGAAACGGGTTTTGTAGGCATCTAGACTTTCTCCAATATTTTTTAACGGATTAAGCCATAGATAAGCCTAAAACGAAAAGTTATCAAATTTTGGTTCAAAATGTTAAATGTTGACTACAAATTCTGAAAAAGCGAGACCTCAAAATGTTATGCTAAATCTTAGAAACAAACTAGGAATAGATGAAAATAAAATTTAAAATAAAATAAAAATAAACTTTTCGTTGTTTATTTTTATCAAATTTGGTATTTTAAGATTATTGTGGTTTTGTTGAAGAAATATTTGACAGTAACTTTATCGCCTTTGTTTTCCTTCTACGTATAACTCGGGCGTTTCTGTATTCCTTGAATTACACTCTTGCCTTGTTCATTTTTAACAAGAATACCAATTTTCCCTATTTACCAAGTAATATTTTTTATGTAATAATGAAAACTTTCTGTTTAATTCAAAACCACTAAATTTAATTTAATTTAAAGGGAGATTTAATTTTGGTGGCTTGATAAAATTATAGTGATACATTTATAAATATATAAAATTAGAAAGTAATTTCTAGATCATACTGTTATACCCAAGAAATAACTATACATTACCTTTATAGTAGACCATAAGTGTATTACACTGCTAGACTGTGATTGTATAATTAGTATCATAGCACGCTTTCCCCTATCACGTTGTATTTCTAGAAGTGTCTACACTAAGAGTGGTTTATACTTTACTCAGCCAATTGTTTGTCTGTACAATTTCCTGGAAAATTCAACACGTCACACTTATTGGAACTTTACTGTTTCGACATAGGTAATGTTCATATTTTGTCTTGCTATTACTGTCATGCATTAATATCCTAATATAAGAAGTTTTGTCTTATCTATTTTATTTGTTCACGTGTCCCGGGGGAGAGAGTTATTGTTGTGAGTACAAACATGTTTATAACTGATCAGTCTTTGTGCACTCACTTAGCGGGGGCATCAAATTCTATTAAATTTCGTATATAAATATCATTATGGATCTAGTTTGACCATTTTAGGTACTTTCCAAGACTTGCATGAAAAGGACTATACGGCGAAAAGACACTTTAAAATTTGTAAAACATGCCATTAGAGCAAAATACAAAATTGAAATTAGTTAATTTATGGTTTTAATAAGGCCTACCTCGTTGGATACTAGTTTTAGACACCATGTGACACTTTCATTGTTCTTTATAGTTGTATAACAATATACAACATAAATATTATATTAACTAACTAAAACACATATTATCTTAATAAAACTTGAAGCCTATAAACTTTTATGAGGATTTTAATTCATAGAATATATTTTCATTCACCTATGATTCTAATTGATGATCACTAATTGAAAACCAAAAAAACCCCTCCTTTGGTTATCTAAACTTTCCCCAAAACAAAGCAAATCAGTCTATTTCCATTCATAAAAAAAAAATAATAATAGGGGGTGGGACTTTTAGGACACTTGGTATTGTTAGAGAGTTAATATAAACAGATTTTATAAAACTTACAGTTCACTAATGCACTCAAAAATTAAGAGTAAAATATGTAATATGTTATTAGAAATGAGACATAAAATAAAGGCGTCTTTAAAAACGGCGAGTAACTAAAGAAATTTCGAGATTACTGTAATTAAATGTTAATTACAGTTTATTTTGATTTTTTTTAAATATGTATCGTCTATATTGTTTTTGTAATTTTAAAAATAAAATACTTTTTCTACACAAAATGAGCACTCTTTTTTAATATAAGTTTTGTTTTATCTGTTTATATTTTATTGTCATCTTTATAGCATATAATTAAAAATTAACCTCTTTTCATAATTTAACAGTTTTTAAAGTAATTTTAGTTTAGTTCTATTTTAAGAATTATTATGCGTTCTCATTTAAAATGGTAATTATGAGCTATTCTCTATTGTTTCACCTTTTATGGTAAATATTAATGTTTTGTTTTATTTCTATTAATAAAAGTAAGTCTTTATTCTTTAATAACGGCAAGTTATTATATTCATGAATTATAAATGTAATTTATGTATATTTTTAAGGTTATAAAGTATATTATAAACCTATAAATAGAATTAACAAGTAAACAAATCTAACAGACAAATACTCTATGAGACAGAGTGTTACAGTGATGACAGGTGTGCCTCACGTGTTTCTTATATTTTTCTATTTCGTCATCCTAGAGAACGTTACAAACTTACAAAAACACATAATGAACTAAATTTTTATTTTTATTTTCCAAATAATATTGAAAAAATAACGATACTTTAAGTAAAAAAAAAAAAAAAAAAAAAAAAAACCTAACACACATGCTGAACAATTCGTTCAACGAATCGCAATGAATTACCAATCACCAAACACATTAATAAAAATTGTTATAGGTACTTTTATTTGTAATTGGAATACATCTTTAGTCCTCCGTTATTCAGTTTAAATTTCAATATGACAAAGGCTGCAGAAAAATAACTTGATAAGTTTTAGGATGTGGAGATAACAACAACAGTTGGCAATCCTTTGATTGAATCAAATACTGTGGCTTAACAAAAACGTAATTTAATAAATTAAAAATAAATAGAAAAAATAACGTAATAAAATTGTATCTTTGAAAACAATCATTGAAAGCTTTCAGGACTAATTTATATAATCATAAACATTAAATTGGATGTTATAAAACACTCATGAACTGTCGTTAAAAGTTTCCGTATTATAGTCTACATCTTCAACTGAACCTCCAAAATAATTGTGCAACCATTCTGTGACTTTGCTTCAATGCGGAGAGCAACCTTCTGAACTCTTCAATGTAACCGACAAATCTTACTTCAATTATTCCGCTGTGTAAGATTCCTGTAGATCGAAAAGCATTGTAGAAAGGTCAGCTTGTTGAGGAGAAGGACTTTATAGACAGAGAGGGAAATTGCAAATTGAACGAATTAAGGCTAGGGTTATTTTATAATGGCAGTGACCTTACCTTGCAACTGTCGTCCATACTCAAGCATCACACACCATATATTTCAGAAAGTTCTAAATGGCTATCGGAAGATGATGAAACCTGTCACTCTGTGTTACAATATTCTGTAATATTATGCAATAACTGGTAGTTCTCTCACTGTAACGGTTTCTTTCACAACCAACAGTTTGAGATTTGTACAGTCTCGGATTAATTTCAGATTTTGGCGACACAATATCATTCGGAACAGTTCCCACAATTTACCTCACCTGCCATTACCGAATTCATATTCAATGTTGTATTAGGTATACTCGTGTCCACGGGTTATAATTAGTTTCATATATGGAACCACTAATTTTAACAAAAACTATTTTCTAAAAAAAAAAAAAATTAATTAAAAAAAGTCTAATATTATAATGTAAACAATATGAGCGATTATTGTGCCATTTACAACGGTATTGATAGACGTATGAATATATACTGCTACTTTTACACTAATTATTTCCTTTATTTTGTCATCAAAAGAAGTACACAGTGCATCATTGCACAAACTTCACCACACACCATACACAAGCCAAACAGCAAAGCAAATATCAGATTTTGGTGACCTTAGATAATGCCGATTCAGCGATATCTCCCAAAAACTGTTAAATGAACTTTGAAGACGTCTTAGAAAATTGAATATATTTAAGTCAGCTCTAGTTGTTTCGTTTAAATGTTGGTGAAATATGAAGCTTTATGAAGTCTGCTCTTTAAACATTTACGGTTAGCAAGAAATTATTAAATACCAAACACGACCTGTTTCGTTTGGGGTTCTTTGGGGCTACATTTGAGCAAAATATTGTTAAAATGATTTAAGGATGATTTACCACAAATTGTAATAAAAAATAGCTTTGCTATATGTCACAAATATCCCTTACACCAAATTCTATCACACTTGTCTATAATACGTTGCAAGAACTACAGACATCATTTCAAAACCTCTTTTAACTCAATAAAGACTTTTAGGACAACGGTTACATGAGAGACACTTTTATTAACATAAATGATTGATAATTAACCCAACAAAAATTACAACATTGTTAAAAATAGCCAGTGGTGATTTATTGATTAGATATTTTTAAATATTTATTACACAATTAGATAAATAGTGATTTATCTATCGAGATTCAGGAATTGCCTTCAATAAGGAGTTATGTTTTGGTTTGTGGCCAAGAGCTAAACTTGAATTTTGATGCCACATAGTAAACAGGATAACCGAGGGTATTTGAGACAATTTAGGTCACATTTAATATTCAAAATTTTATTATATTGTGACCAGTTAAATTTCTCAGTTCAATAATCATGGGTAAGTGTTAAATGTTTAGTACTAAAAGTGGATCAAAGGTTCACTTTTTTAGTATTTAATGGTATTAAATAAAGAAAAATAAAAGGAAGGGGAAAGATGCATTTCGATGTTATAAAATGTTCAATTTTGTAAAAGCTTGAAAATACATTCTAATAACATTGAGTAATATTAAAAAAGATAATTTCTAACTTAAATTAAACCTACTCTGAATAAATAAAAAGATAAGCAAAGATCTGTCATGTTTTTATGTTACTTTTTTACGTGTTTGGTGTCATTCTTTTTGAATTTATCCAACTTTATTGTATTACTGTTGGAATTTCAAATTTTTATGACGTTTAAAAATTTTTAATTAAAAAAAGCACTGAAGTATATTGTGCGATTTTGTGTTTTTTTTAAGTATATGAAAATGTACAAGCCCCAATCAAGTATCAAGCATCTAAATTCAAATCATCAAGTATCAAGTCATCAAATTACGAAGAGAATCGACCTATAAGGCCAGAAATACCGGCCTCACTACTGTTAATATGTGGGGCTGGTTAGGTTCAATTTGTGTACCTGTAAACAACTTCATGAAATGTCGTCTTGTTAATAATAAAGTGTTTGTTGAGGATTTGTTTTTATTTGTGGAGACTATATCACGTTGACACAAAACTTCCACAAAAACAGTCAAATACTGAGAAACTAAAGCTGGTTTAAACATTCGCACTCGCCAGATGCTTGGTGTTTATTTTAATCTGTTTACTCATTGCTTTCGAATCAAAACAGTTAGAGGAAGGAGGGGACATCATAAAAGCTACACTTTACCAATAATAATCAAAACCATTAGAGGCATATTTTAGGATTTGTATTATTATAACAGGAATTCCCAAATTGTGTCAATTATGTATGAGTTTACTAATAGCTAAAAAATTCTGGATTCTAATTTTGATTTTAAATATTTTAATTGTTTACGTGAAACATTTGGATGGCTATATATAAAGAGAGAAGGATATATAGATACGTCACTACAAATAATAATAATTTTTAACTTCTTTTCATTTTTTACTAAAAAAACACATTATTTTCTTTATAGTGAGAAAGTGAAATATATGTTATAGTAATTACATAATAAACTGTAAAACATTTTACCAATTTTCTCACACCTCCATCCACAAAATGGAAAAAAAATAAAAACCCCGTAGTCGCTTTCTCCCCATAAATATATCTAAAGTATTTATACCCTATGTGAGAAAGAAAAAATGTAATTTTATTAATTACTGAGTTTTCCCCTATATATGCTTCATAAAATGGTAGGCTACTTGGTATAGTAGGATTTCACCCCCCCCCCTCCATTAACTATTTGTAATATATTATATAAAAATATTTAAATAGAGCCAAAGATTGCTTCTCTAGTACTATAAACTCGTTATAAACGTAAAGAATATTTGTTACATTAGACTTTTTAATAACGACAATCAAGGTTCATTTCCTTTCCTCCCAAATTATTCCCCAAATGTTATTTTGTTTTACTCGCGGTTTCCACACTTTTCCTTAATCTTCAGAAAAAAATAAAATCGCTAGTATCGATTTTGAGAAATTATGTTTTAGAACAGTTCGCAAACTTATGGTTTTTTACCTATAACTCTTGAAAGAACAATTTGGGAAGGTAGCTACCATTATCTTTGTTTGTAAGGGTGCTTAGAGGCTACATTTTAGCAATATTTGATCGAAGTCGTTAGCGCCCATTTTTAGAAATTCGTAATTTTAGGTTTGGTTATAGCAGATAATATTTGGACAAAAGACAGACGACATCTTTTTTTTTCTACATAGAAGATCTCAAAACTAGTATTTTTGGGAGTAACCTGACAAAGATTTTTGACACTCTATACTACGTATTGTGGGAAAATAATACAAAACATATTGTTAACAAACAGGTTTAGGAAACTTATTCCATCCTCATCTTCAGTAGTCTAACGGACATAATTAAAAATGTTAAAGAATTACAACAACAAAAATAATAAATCAGTTATCTGTAAATTATGCCCTTTAATTAATTAAGGGTGCAATTACTACCAATACTATTATTAGTACATAGAACAATATTATTATTACA
Source organism: Aphrophora alni (assembly GCA_963513935.1). Lineage (NCBI taxonomy): Eukaryota > Metazoa > Arthropoda > Insecta > Hemiptera > Aphrophoridae > Aphrophora > Aphrophora alni. The sequence continues at coordinate 92,921,878 of OY740767.1, forward strand.
ATTAGTTTTGTTGAAGGAAAGAATAAGGTTTAAAAAGTAATTAAATTTATAATTTCCAAAGGTTTTTTTGATTTCAATCCCATAAAAGTTTAATGCTAATACATATTTTAACTACTTAAATTCTTTATTATTGATCCTAAAGTCTTGTCTTGTGTTAAATGTAATTAAAAACTGAAGGTAATCCATGTCATTTAATTTTACTATTTGTCCTTCTAAGTTCACGTGGTATGGTTGGTCTACGTGTCCTTAGTCACCACTGGAGGTGTTTACAACATTCTACTTTCTTTACGATAATTTATTCATGGATTCTCTACCTACAATCATAGAGAGATATACGCATTTTACAATTGTAGACCTCCAACTAGATCTTTATATCCCCTTATCATTGCTGTCTGAGGTCTAAAGCGTAGTTTGGATTGATTATATACAACTTGTAAGGCTGCTGAACCCGTATGAGCACCCTTAATCAACAGGCTATTTACGTCCCAAAAGTCCAAAGCTTCAACCCACTAGTGTAAACTATTAAAAAACAAAAATTTCCTTTTTTCGTAAATATCTATGAGAAAGATCTGACCTCTGAAATCCAGAATTGTTTAATTACTCATAAGGGAATTAACGGTGGACATTTCATAGTCCCACAAGAAGATTTGAAGGTCTGTTCATTTTATACAAAATATTACTTGTACACGGTATTTATTTTTAAATATTCTATCTTTACTCAGTAGCAGCGTCTCTACCATTTTATATTTCTACAAAAATAAACTTCGTGTAGCAACAGCCCGTGAAGAGCCTAGCTAATTGTTCTAGCTTTATCAACTACCAATTTTATTGTAGAGTTTGCTACCAATTATAGAATCACAATTAACCTCACGATGATGGGTCAACACTGTAAATGTTCCAGACCCCAAAGGGATTGAACCCGGAACATCTGACTAGTGAAACGAAAACAGCTGTTCTGTGGTCTCACCATTTATATTACATTAGTCATACTCATAATTCTCTTCAATGACATTTTAAAAATTGAATTAAAATTAAAACGCAGCACCGCTGCAGGGAAACTTTAAAGATAAAAGTATATTTTATTCTTTTTATACGATTGTTGACACAAATTCCAACAATTACATCATTCAGTAATTTTTAATCTGATTTTAATTTTGTTGTTCACACTAATACTGCCAGTCATCGTGATATTCAACTTTTCTTAATAGGAGGAACGGAGGTGGTGAAAATTAAAAAAGAGAAACCATTCTAAGAAACTAATCACACAAAAAATAAAAATAAAAATGTGTAGCAATTATTGCATAATGTTTTAATAATGAATGTTAAATAACTTCAAATATACGCAAGATGAAAAAGTACTTGAAAATCTTGTACAGGTCGTATTAATAAATAATTATGAAACCCAACAGCACTATGCTGTTATCATTCTCCAGTGTCATAGACTAAGGAGGAAGTATTGCAATGGGTTGAAACAGGTGTTTTGAGAATGCTATTCTTTCTGACATGTGACTCTTTTAACGTCAGATTTGTTCGTGTACAATGAAAATTTTCAAATTAATATAATAGCCACTTTTTGGTTTGCAATAATAATAATAATATATCATTATTTATGAAAATAGAATAATGTGAAATAATAAATTTTTAGCATTACTTGAAACGTCATTTTGATTTATTTAAAAATAGAGTGATTTTGTGGGATTTGCCTGGAAGGGAAACTGCAAAATAGTCTGTAGGAAAAACGTAGTGCCACTTTAAATTAGCATTTCATAGTGTTAACCCTCTGTGCTATCAAACGGAATTTATTTAAAAGTATGAATTTAAAGTTTATAAAGTAATTGAAAATATTTAATAGATATTTATGGACTATATTATAATGTTTGAACATTTAAAATGTTTTACGATATGTGAAGAAATATACGAAGTTCCTCTACATGATGAAACTGGACTTTTATAAAATATATTTAAACATATTTATGTATCACAGTTGTGTGTGCTTGTATTTATAAACAAATACTTCGTTTAAGACAAGTACTCCATATTTACATTGCAATATATAGGGTACCATTCAATTTTACCGATAGTTGGTAAACCATTCCTCCATTATGTACAACGAACTGTCTACTTCAAGCCTGGAATTTTCCATTCTCACTTTAGGTCCAGAGAAGCAGCAGGTTTAGCCAGATGTGTGTTCTTCCCCCCTCCCCTCGCCGTCTTGGTCTAGTCGAACTCATCTCAACTGGAGCAAATACCGAACAATAGGTTCCGAATTTTAATTGTAAGTTATTAGAAACAAACTAAAATATTAATAATACGAATAAAATTTAATTATCTCAATTATCTAAATTTTTCGTATAAAAAAAAGTTTAGTATAAGGCAATTTAATTGCCGTTTCTGTATATATGAATGTTTCCAGAATTAAAAATAGTAATAACCTTAAAATGGCTCATTGATGTTTCAATTCGAAATATTTGAAAGTAGCATTGTGATTTTTTTCAAACAGTAGAAAAGTTGCATTTAATATATATTTTTTATTAGCAATAATGTAACATAATCTATAAAAATGTAATTACCACGACAAACTTTTATAACAAAACGAGGTTTCAATAACAAAGTTATCATCCTCAATTGTTTCATGTACAGCAGAAACGTTTGAGGCACAACGTCGAGTTGTTTGTATTGCAATAACAGAAACTATGAAGAAATAAAATGAGGGAGTATAAATAAAATATTGATTAGTTTTTTAAATTGTTTTATTAGATTGTTACTAAAAATTAACTATAAAATATGTAGTTAAATCTTTGCTAGTAGGCTATAAAATAATTTTAATTAATTAATAATTTTACAAACAGATGGAATGAGTAACATAATAAAACATTGTGATCTTCTTGCACTTTGTATAACAGTCTAATTATTTGTCTCAATACGTATTTATTAATAATAAGTAATAAGTAATATTTTATTTCTTTAAAAAAAACTATCTTGTAACGTCTAATTGAAGCTTTTAGTTGATGTATGTGTGTGTGTGTGTGCATTCAGAACGCAAGAAATTCTATATATCTCATTTCAAATTAACTTAATTACTCGTATGTGCCCTTTGAATATTTAAAAATTATATTTCAAGTAGATATCAACAAAATTAGTTACACAATAAATTGATAGAAACAACACGCATAAAGTACACACAAATGAAATTGTAAAAAATATGGAACGTTATTTTGAAATATCTTTCAATTTTCCTTTGGTGTTGTTATTTACTTGTACTCAACTCTTACAATTGTTAAAAGTTAAAACAAGTCAATCATAAATAATCAGCATGATTACAAGACAGTTAGTTACATAATAGTTTAAGTACAGAAACAATGAATTAATTACTAAAATTACAATTAACACTCGACAAATAAAACCTATTCACCAACAAAACAAATTATAAATAACTTTGCAGAACTTCATTTCAAAACAATATTTATTTGTAATGAACAATTCTATATTTGGTTAATAAATACAGATACAGAATAAAAACGATTAATAAAAACATGCTTTTGTAAAATTTCATTTATAAAGTTTGGAACTTTACAGCTATATAGTTGACAACTGTTTTTTTATTTAATCAAAGTCAATTTTTCAGTTCTTAAATTGTGATATTTTTTGTAATTATAATAAGAATGAAATATATTGACCTTGTTCAATGTATCGATATGTGTTCTTACAATTATAATACAATCATATATTCAAATGAATGGAAATATGGCAAATATAAAATTCTGTCACACTTGAAGAGCAAAAATATTTAATATTTCTTAAACCTAAAAACTTGATATAATTTCTTTATCAAAGAATAAAAACTTCCAGCTTAAGAGTTCGATTGAATACCTATGATGCTTCCACTTGAATTGTTCAATTTTTACTACCAGGAAGGACTTAGTGCCAGCAGGATTTACTTTATTTATGAGTTAAATGGTGCTATTAACTAAAACGGATTTCCTCTATTGGGAAAATTAATAAAAATATATTTGATTATTTATGAACCAAGAGTTTCTAGAGAAGTAAATTAACAAAACATTTTACCTGCAATAATATTCATTCTTTTATTAGTGAAAAGATATTAAGTTTTATGATCTAAATCTATACAAATAATACAAAAGAAAGTAATGTGTCTTGTGATTTCGTGACATTTTTTTTAAAGACGGATTTACTTAGCAAAAGCGGCACCAATTTAATCAATACATTTTCAACAAATAATATGTAATTACAATTAATACTATTAATACAATCAAAGTCAATATCTACATCATACATTTATTAAAATTCAAGTTATTCAGCTAATATTTTTGTCTGTAATGTAAGTGATAATGTCCGTGAAAATCGAATCAACTGTTTAACATATTGAGACCACCACGAAATTTAAGTCTGGATACACGTATTTTTTACGAATACAGAAGTATTTGTCTGAAACAACATTTTATAATGTTTTCTTAAATTTCAAATATAAAATACATTCTAGAAGCCAAGCCATGGTAGGTGTGACACTTAATGGAGTTCCATTTAGAAGCATTTTAAAATGTTATTATTGTAGAAACGTTATCTGAAGAATGTAATTTCCTATTATTAATAATTAAAAATTAATTACTATTGTCGGGTTGTATTTATTATAAATTTTAAAACATTTTACATGAATGGAATTTTCACATTCGATACGATGCTAAATCTAATAAGCTCTCTACGCAGAACCTGAGTCTTGAAGACAACAACGGGGTTTGTGTAAAGTCAGAATGACAGTGGAGAAACAAACACATAAAGTTTAAGTATCTTTGTTTACTGCAGTAGTGACAACTACTTATTTCTGTTTGATAATATGATTGAGATGTTTGCAACAGATGACATGTTAAATCTCTAATTCAAATAATCGTGTATTTTCAATTAATTAAATCATTCTCAAATAACTTCCAATTAAATCAAGTTTAAAATAAATGTGGTAGGAGGAGTAGATAATAGAAACAAGGTATTGGCGCCATAAATCTAAGCACAATTGAGTTTAAATTAGGTTTTGAGTTTACCATCACGAATTAGAAACTTTTTTTTTATTTCATAAAACATATTTTTAACAGGGGCATTATCTTAATCTTTGTTACCTCTGATTAAGGGAGTAAATCAGTACCTAGAGTAAAATTAAAGAATCCAAAGCGTACCTTTAACTTGGATAGCCAAAATCCTGTAAATATAACTCTGATAGTACGTAGAGTGAAAGGACAAGTCTAGCACAAATATACACTATATAGACGGGATTTAACAACCCAAGTTTTTTATGAGTTAATGACAATCGCCAGTAGATTAAACAAATAATTAGTGTAAATATAGCCCTTTTAAAAGGACAAATGATAAAGATTAAGGATCCATTTTGAGCTGAGCCCAATAGGTTCTAGACTATTTTAGTCTCGGACGCTAAAGTTAAAACCATCTTTTACAACCTAAGTCGTATCTTTAAAACTCAGAGATATATCAAGACTGTCTCAATTTATTGGAGGACTTTAGTCAACATTAATTATAAATTAGTTGAGAATCGGAGAGAATAATTAATTTCCTCACGTAGACAGGATTCCACCCCGGGACCACTAATCCCGTTACTTCACTGTTATCCCTGGTCTAACGCTTCTCTATGGCTCCGACATAACTACGGCTCTTTCCTTTTATAGCTCAGAACGGTTTCAATTTGACACAGTTCCCATTTGAGTTTTGATGATAAAATATTTTATCCACTATACTCTCGGAACAAAATTCTCGAATCAGGGCACTAACATGACGCCGCTGTTTTACGAAACTGTCATACTAAAAAAATGTATGTCTCTTATCATTACAGACACTGAAATTCATAGTAGCAACCTTTCCCAGCATGCACAAATACAATCGAAAGTATTCACAACCCATAAGAAACTGTGTAAAGTAGACGTTCACCTTTACGTGGCTTCAATCCATCCAAAGTCATAGTATACACTCTTGCCCTTATTTCAGCCTCTTCTCTGTCCATATCCTTATTAAGAGCGTAAATTGTCATTCGCTGTTGGGACAGAAGGTCTATCATAATGACCCCAGCCACAACCAACACCACTCCCTCCGAAACTGTTCGATATGAGCTCGAAATTATCAAAGCTCCCACTCTATAAAGGGGAGCATACTTCTGAACTTTCACTGAATCTACCCAGATTTGGACACCATATAGTAAAATGGACTGTACTGTAGTTATAAGCAGTTGGCTCGTGATTGAGCGTTGGACCACCCATGTTGGCCATCGGCCTTCCGAGCGAAGAGGGTACAGCCGTTGCTAGCTATCCAGCGAAGCCTTGAGGTACCTTGTCGATCTCTTAGTGTTAATAGTTTCTGCTCCTACCATCATAAAGATGAGTGTGGGCATTCATCAGAAAAATTTCTGTCTCAGGGATAACAATAGCCAAATGAATGATACACAACCCCCCCCCCCCCCCAAAAAAAAAACACTCTATTCGTGCAATACAAATACATGGCGACTTTTCAATGACTAAGTCATCCATCTCAGTTGGAGTGTAGAGTGTCATTAGGATTTAATTAGGGATAACAAGTTGCAACCCTAGCTCTTCCATTTATTAGTTAATTCCACAGAATCCTTAAATAATCCTTCAATACAGCTAGGAGATACCGTGGGAGAGATTTTTTGTACTGTGGGAGGAACGGTACAAAAAAAATGTTCGTTCCAATTCCTTTATTATATTGGCCTAGCGAAGTGAGTTAAAAGCATTTTTGACGTCAAGCGTCACTAGCAAAGCCACTGGTCTGCTGTATGGGACGTTCTATCTGCTACGTTAACAGTCTCTATCACTTGCTGTACATATTGTGGAATGACTTCCCGAAATCCATGCTAGAGATTAGAGTCCACCCACCTACCGTATGACTGTTGTTTGATCAATTTCTCCATTACTTTGCGTGCATTGTTCAACATACACAGCGGTTAATATGACAATGGCGAGTATTAAACCTTTAGTATTTTTTCCTTTGGATATCAATACAAGCAAAAGCCCTGAGTTTTGACGGCCATTTTACATGTTTAAGAGGAGATGAGATTGTGAGCAAGGAACTATTTTCAACACTTCCATTGACACTCCTTCCCACACTTGAGGGATGCCACAGCTCTGAACATTAAACAGAGGAATATCCGTATTCACAGTCTGTCTCTTCAAGCTATTTATCCGTTGTTGATTGGAATAAAGAACATCCACTATTATTCTGACACTTTATTGGCACCTACACTGCCAAGATTACGTGGCACCAACTTATATCCCATTCTCCAGAGGTCTTCATTAAGACACATAGTGATATCCAAAACCGTTCTTTACTTTACATTACAATAACCTTCTTTGCTCCCCTGTGCTCCAGTGACAACGTAGTCGCTTCAAGTAACAAAAAGCTCGCTGTACCCTACTTCCTAAGTTATAGGTATTTCCGTCTCAGCTCGGCTATATCGTCAGTTCACCAATACGCTTGTTCCCTGCGTTCATGCGTTCTTTTGCGGCGCATATATAGTTCACAAGCCAGTTGGATGATGCGTGAAACACTTTCCACGATGGTGTCTACTTCTATATTGCTCGGTTATTCTAGGTATTCGATCGGATTGTAACACACCCTAACATTGAGTGCCTCCACCAGCATCTCTTTATTCATCTTCACCACATTCCTTTTTGGTGGTTTTAGCCCTTGAAAGAAGAGTTGCCCATAAGGAAGGCGATATAGTTGTGGTCACTGTGTGTAGTCACCTAACACTCGTAAATCCACAATACCAAACACTCCTTAACCAGCGTGACATCTGGAATAGACTTTCCAGAAAAAGACTACAGTAGGGCAGTGTGCTCCCCTATTAAGAACTAGCAGTCCAAGCCTAGGTGCCGTTTTTTAGGAGAAGGTGATAACTCTTACAAAATGTGCCAGAAGAAATATAGATTGGGGCTACAACTATAAGACGAGCTATATAAATTCAGTTAGTAAGGGATCACTTCTGCCTTTGGGAAAACACAACTTTATCCTAAAATAGTGTAAGTCTGTCATGTCGCCCTGACAACCCTGTCAAAAACCATCAAAGTAAATCTGTTGTGGGTCCGGGGTTATCAATGTATTAATGGGAATAAGAGGCAGGCAGGTGTGCCAAAAAAGGAACCGAATCTGCCCGGGAAGTACCCAATACATTAACGGGAATGAGATGTGTCTTTTAATGGGTTTTGAAAACACCAGAAGTTTTGGGAATGTGTTTAATGTTTTACTACCATTTGTTAACATACTTTATTTCAAGTTGTTATTAGTTCATTATACTAGAGTAATGGCTTCATGTTTCGCTGCCATAGGCAGCATCATCAGGCCAGCTAATAAAATTAACACTTTTGTTCACATACAGATCAAAAACACATATAAAACTCTCGGCTTGGCACAAATAATCGTGCAGAAACGGCACTCGTTAAAGTTAAAAATTGTTTTTGTTCCCAGTATTTTGGCCACATGTTCACTTAGTGAGTTATATTGAGATGCTGATGTTATATTGATACTCTAATGGGATGCTGAATTATATATGTTTGTGATGTGCATGTGAACAAAAGTGTTAATGTTATTAGCTGGCCTGATGATGCTGCCTATGAAAGCGAAACATGTAACCATTACTCTCATTTAAAGAACTACTATCGACTTGATATAAAGTATGTTAATCAAATAAAGTAGTTCTAAGGCAAAACAATGAATACCATTTGTTATTTACACTTTAGTTCTGAACTGGAAATAATAAAATTAACTTTTAAAATTTTTATTTTCATTTAAATTTCCCTCCATTATTCGTAATTGAATGTTAGATATTTTTAAATAAGAGTGACAAATTTAGCTGACTCTAAAATAACTAATGCAAATACTCCATTCATAAATATGCCCAGAAAAATATCTATACACCTCCTATGTTCATTCAGCTCTCTACGCTGGGATCAGACACGGCATTTGCAGACTTGGCAGTTGTTACATATAGTAATTTTTTTTAAACATTTAATAGGTATTGAATTATAAATCTTCAAGATTTATAAAACAATGTAATAAATTAAAATTCTTTATTACTTCAATACTCAATGCATTATATAAAACATTTCTATGCCTTGGAAGTATAACTGGGTCCCACAACTTGGGCGTTCTACAGTAATGTAAATGTGAGACAAAGAACACGAGTCCAAATAGTCCTGAGCAAAACGTTGAAACCATATGAATGTTTAAAGCATTGGTTCCCAACAGGTGGTCCGCGGACCAAAGGTGGTCCGCGAGAGCCTTGAAAGTGGTCCGCGAGGGACTTAGAAGAAATAAATAATTATTGAGTAAAATGTAATTTAAAAAAAAATAAATTAAGTTAACAAGTTTGATACGGCGGAGGTAGACGGAATAAGGTAGACCGGTAGACCGGCGTAAGGCCGGTGTGGTGGGAGTGGGATCCAAACTGGTGGGGGTGGTGGCAGGGGTAGTCTGCAACTTGCTGTCTTCAGTCGTGAGCGTGAGTCGAATAGGTCAACAACTACACTACATTAACTACAACTTTCTATCCTTTTGATCGTTTTGATTTATGTGCTAAGTTTTATAGTGTTTGTTGAGATTGTTACTATTTGCATTCAGTATGCCTCCAAAGCGGAAATATGATAGTGATTATATTAAATTCGGGTTTACGTCGATTGAAGTTAACAAAGAGGTTAGACCTCAGTGCGTAATTTGTGCAGCCGTTCTCAGCAACGAGGCATTGAAACCCGCAAAATTGGAACGTCATTTGAAGACAAATCATGCAAACCTGAGTGACCGGCCACCTGAATTCTTCGCAGGTAAATTGGAAAATTTAAAGAAAATGAAATTAGGCAAATCTGGGACAGCTTATGAACAGTCAGAAAAACTACTCTCAGCTTCATTTGAAGTAGCGCACTTGATTGCTAAGGCTAAGAAACCACACACCATCGGCGAAAATCTTCTTAAACCATGTATAATTAAAGCCGTCGAGCAAGTTTTGGGGACTGAAGCTTCCAAAAAAATGCAGGATATCCCCCTATCTAATAATACGATTAAAACACGAATTGATACAATGAGTAACGACATTAAAGAACAATTAATTGTTGAATTAAAAAAATCTCCATTTTTCAGTTTGCAATGTGACGAAACTACTGATGTTACGCAGTGCTGTCAATTACTAGTTTTTGTTCGTTATTTGGGCGACAACAGTACGTTCAAGGAAGACCTTTTAATTACTCAAGATTTGGAGACCACATCTAAGGGCAAAGACGTAATGAAAATAATTTGTGATAATTTAGAAAAGTATGGCCTTGACTGGAATAAGCTAGCGGGATTTTGTACAGACGGAGCCCCTGCTATGCTGGGATCACGTTCAGGATTGGCAGCCTTGGTAAAGGAGAAGAACCCTGCTACGGTAACTATGCACTGTATGATCCATCGTCAAGCGTTGGCATCAAAGACACTGCCAGAAAGCCTAAAAAGTGCAATGGAGATGGCCATAAATATGGTCAATGCAGTCAAAAGAAGCTCACTCAACAGTCGTGTTTTCAAGAAGGTGTGTGCAATGTTAGACTCTGAACACGAAACACTTTTCTTTCATACTGAGGTGCGTTGGCTTTCAAAGGGAAATATGCTGGAGCGCTTATTTGAGTTGAGAGAAGAGTTGAAAGTGTTTTTTATTGAAACAAAAATGCAGCGATTCTTGGAGGATTTGTGTGATCCAACTTTTGAGGTACAACTTGCGTACCTAGTAGATGTTTTTGGACATTTGAACCAACTGAACTTGCAGCTTCAAGGATCAGGAAATGATAAGTTGAAGGGTGTTGGTAACATTTTTGTTTTTGAGGACAAACTCCATGCGTTTTTGTGCAAACTTGATCTGTGGATGAAAAAGATTGAAGAGCAAAACTTTCAATCCTTCCCGACTTTGAAACATCTGGCGGACAACAAGAGCTATTCTTCTCATGTGGATAAAATTCTACCAAACATCCTCACACATTTAGGAACGCTTAAAGCAGAATTTTCACGATACTTTCCTGAGTACGACAGAGACACACAGATAATTAAAAAAATGATTCGAAATCCTTTCAGCTGTAAAGTCACAGATGTTCCCGACGATATCCAAGAGGAGTTGATTGAACTGCAAAATGACAATGATTTGAAGGACACATTTGAAAGTGGCACAGATTTGGAAGAGCTGTGGTGTCGAAAGGCCATTTCATACCCATACGTCCGGAAAATAGCACTTAGGTACCTTGTGCTATTTTCAACCACCTACCTGTGCGAGCAAGGTTTTTCAACTTTGCTGTTAATAAAAAATAAACAAAGAAACCGGCTAAGCTTAGGCAGCGACCTGCGACTAGCACTGAGCAAGAACCATTCACCGAGAATTCCTGAACTAGTAAAACAGATTCGAGCTCAGAAGTCTCACTAAAATAATTCCTAAAAAATATTTTATGTGCAATGAGAACATTTAATTTCTATTTCAACTAGTATTCTAATGAAAATGTAACTGTTGCTAAAATGTTCTAAAAATAAACAATTTGCTTATGATTAATGTTTTTTTTTTTATTGCCTTTGAAACTATATATATATATCAATGGTGGTCCGTGCTACTATTAATGTCAAGTAAAGTGGTCCGCGGCCCGGAGTGAGTTGGGAACCACTGGTTTAAAGTGTCAAATATTTAGCTGACACAGCCTTTAACACAGTCTAGGCTACAGCTAGAGACACTCACTAACAGGCACACACGATTCGATATAGTTCCGCAGAGGATTATCCACAACTAATTGAATACATTCATTCAACGTGCACTATTTAAAAAAAAAAAAAAAAAAACTTTCCAATGTTGGTCTCTCAGAGCGCTATACACACCTTTCTGACTTGAAATCGAATACAACAAACGAACTAATGTTGTCATAAAATGTATTAATAATTGTTGTAATATTGTTGTTTTATATTTTATTTCTCTCTATATTTTTCTGAACGTATTTTTTTTTATTTACTAATATGTTTTGATTTGTATTCTGTTAGTATAACTAAGCGTGTTTTATTACATTGAAAATGACAAACAAATGTTAACGATTATGTTATTAGTTCGAAAATTAGACTAAAGTTCGTAGTTTAACATGCAATAAATTAATTGTCGATCCCATAATTTTAAAGTAATTTGCTGCAAATAAACAGTGAATAAACAGTGCACAAACATTACACAAATTTATTAACAAACAAAAAACTCAAAATTAGGTGGTAGTTGCCATTAAGAAAAAAATTTAATGTCCATTTTCTAAATCGGATAAACGATATTAATCAAAACTGACTATAATGTAACCTTTAGGGACACAAAGCGTATTGTTTGCCATCTTCCTAAAAAAAGAAGAAGACTTTTCGGGAGTTATCAGTTAAAAGTGAAAATTAACCCTACAGTCTATTTAACAACTCCAGTCTCTACTGTCAGCACTGTCGAAGAAGAAGGATTAAAAAACTACTAATAGAATTAGAAGACAAACTTACATTTAAATAGGGGAAGGGCCAGTTAGGTTATCGATGTTATACTTTAGCTTCTATATAAATTACAAACAGATATAAAACATCACCATTTACAGTTTGAAGTTTAATCAAGATCCGACTATTTTTACTACTAGAGAAAAAATTCAACAAGGACGTACAGTTTTAAAACACCAGAGATAATTAAAATTGCCCCAAACATCTTTCAATTGTATCAGATCATTATTATTGTTGAGGCAAATTTCTGCACAAATCGAAGACCAACCCGAGGTCTGTTTGAAAGTTTGAAATAATAGGAAAGGAGAGGATAACTCGAATGGTCAGGGTTAATAGATTATTCAGAATGTGGTGTTTCATTTGCTCTGAGGTACCATTGTCCACAGGAGTACGGAGAGTATAAGCTTTGGTATGGTGTAATGTCCTGAAGAAATATCAAACTGTTTTGATTGTTACGTGAAAGTGTTAAGATACTGACAAAAAATACTACTAAGAATATGAGGAATATTTTGGCAACAAAGGACGACACATATAAAATAAACGGTAATAATAAAACTACAAGAAATCCTGTTATGATCATTGAGTAATGGTTTTGCCTCTGAGTAAGGGTTGGAGAAGTAACCCTTTATCTTATGAATAATCTCCACTAAATACTTGAATTTTCTAAGTTATTTAATACTTACTCCGTCTTGTGACTTATTTTTAATTGAATTTTCTGCTCACCCAGATGGAACGACTTGCTCCATTTGATATTTTTTTCGTGATCAATTGTTTTGATTTATTTAGAATATCTTTAAAAAAACTAAACTGTTGCATTTCTTTCATTTAAATAGCAACAGCTAAGTTTTAAATTATATTAAAGTTTAATAAAAATTACATTTGTGTTTAATTCGTTTGAGTTTACTCAACTCTCAAGTTTATTTAGGAAAACGTTGACTTGTTTTAAAACTCAAATTTTAAATATGTTCCCTAACCTACATTAATTTTGTTAGAATGTAGTTTAATTACGGTAATTAGGTATTAACAATTGCAATCCACGTAAATTTTGAGGTTAGGAATTCACGTCTCCTCCTTCAATTAATCTAAGAAAGTCCTCACTTTCAAGGACGTTTTACTCAATGTATTGTTAGTGTGCGGTCTTAAATTATGACTGCCACTGACCAGACTCCACTAATTAAAGCATTATTTGCTCTTTTTGGTTCGAACAAAAAAGACATCATACTCAAAAAAGAAGTTATACTCAAATAAGATACACATATTTTGTATGAATATGGGCAAGAGCTTGTGCTCTTTTATATTCATTTATTTTGAAGGATTTGCGCCTAAAAAGTGAAGTAGCATATGTTCAACTTTATATATAAGCCCCAATTATTATTACTTCTACAAACTTAATGTAGGCCTTAATATATTTTTCTTTACTAAAACATTCCGTTCCTATCTCTTTGTGTCTAATCCTTGATACATAACTGACGTAATAAACTTATTTTCAATCAAGTGTATTTTTCTCGAATATAAAATGTACATATTTATATTCAACAAATAATGTATCACCACGGTTTTTTATAACCAGAAACTTAACGTAATTGAACAATAAACTTTACTGCTAATGACACCTTTAAAAATATGTAAAATAATATTAAATATGGTTAAATTATGTTTGGAGATTAAATCTTTCATATCTTTTGTACACAGCTAACATTGTCTCATGATTAGCCAATCAATGACACTTGCTGTGAAGCTGCAAAGTGAAAGTAGACCTACTTCTTATGGCATACTTTAGTCATTCATATCTCCGTAGTACTCTCTGGCTGTAGGTCAACAAATCAAAATCAATGTGACCTTAGATAGGCTGTGTATACATTTACATCTTGCACCTCATAGAGTGACGTCACACGAGGAGAATTCGACATCGAAATTTAACATAACTTTCTAATGTGCAAACCTTGATCTACTCCAATGAAACTTGTCCCTCTTAAAAAGGATAAGAAGTCACACTTAATAAGCTATACGTTTGATTTTAAATAACTGAAGTTTAAGTGGTTATATTTCTTTTCATTACTTTTTCAACTGGATATAATTTACAGAATTTATAGTTTAGTAATTATAGTGTTATTACTTTTTAAAATCTCTTTGTAGTAATACAATTTGTCATTAACTCTAAAATTTCACTTATAAAGTAGAAGTTTAGGTATATAGTACTGATTTCTTATTTTATGTCTCTTGCTCTAACTTTAGTTTACTAATCGATATAGAGAACAAGGTTAGCAGGGTTGCAAGATTTGATTGAAAACATAAGGTCTTGATCTATTACACGAACTTTCACTCCTTTCATGGAGTGTTCATTTTTGTATTGTTTACAATTTATTTTGACATCTTATTAAATAAAGGAATTAAGTAAGTTTATACTCTTAATAATTCAATGTTTAAATTTGACCATTTGATTTTCAAAAGTATTACTTAATTTTAAGCCTATTGCAGGCATTAAAAAATGAATATAAATAATTTTCTATTTCAAATGGTGGATTTTTTAAATTATGATTTTGTGTACCCACATACTTGTTTTACATATTTATACATTATGAGGTAAAAGATAGACTTCTATTTGAGTGAATTAGTCTCATCGCTACAAATTTATTGATTAGAACAATGCACATACATAATGCAATAAGGTTATATTTTGTACAAGTCTTTTTAGCGCTTAATACATAAATTGAAATGTGCATGTTTTATTAACCTTAAAAATTAGAAGAAAATAGAAACTTTGCTCACATTCGAACAGTTATTGAACTTTTTAAACTTAAAAATAAATTCAAATATCGTTAGATGAACAATCAGTTTTTCCCATTAGTTATTCAATGTATCACATACTGTAACAAACAGTTTATTTTTTAATTACAAATTTAGAATCCCTAAAAATTATATTTTTAATGTAAAGTTAAGTACTTTAAATTTATTACAAGCTTTCTTGTTCGTTTTGTTTAAATATGAAGACCTAAGAGCTCCATCAGGGTCAAGTCACCGATATGAGCAAGTGAGTAGACTAAAATAGGATATCTGCAGAAGCCGAAGGAAATCCACCTTTTATTTATGTAGTGACTTATGCAGTTAAAAAGTAATTAATTTTTAGTTATCACCTGTCCTAGTACTATAAACATATATTGTTAAAATATGACCTTATGGTGACCAATACGCACAAATAAAGTTTTACTTGGTACACGAAGTAGTTTATCCCATCCCTTTATTTAACAGAATATGTAATGAATGTGAAGTGTTTGCTTAGCAACCGATAAAAGGGTCTTAATTAAAATTATAAAGTTTGTAGATGTCTTGAACCCAATATCTTCGTGATTTTTTTATAAATAAAGTGAAAGGAATATACTCCACAATTGATCTATTTTGAGTTGCAGTGCAGAATGAATCTCCATGACCTAGCGTCTTCAAAGGATGATAAAAAAGAAGAAGAAAACAATGTTATAATAGTATCAGGTATATTTTTGAATGAAATTGTAAATAATAATAAATCAAACAAATACTATTTTATTATGTTTTTATATCAGAATAATAAAAATTACCTTTCAATACAATGTACTGTAGTACCGTACACTCTCCTCTCGTTGGTCGACCTTGACCTCCAGATTCGTGTGTTACATTCCAACTTCTAACATCATCGAAAACTTGAGATCACCTGAAGAGGTATTTCAATAATCAACCTTCACTTCACCCTGTAATTGAAAGTATCTAGTCTTTCTTGGCTTATACTTGAAGAGTAAAAACTGTGCCAAATTAAACTTTCTCCCTTTTAAAAAGTTTTGAACTTGGTGACTAATCAGTAAACACTCCTGTCTGTTTATTTCTTTATTTATAACAAAGCTTACATTACTTTTTACGATGATGTAGTGAACAGTGAATTTATTTCATTGTAGATTGACATTACAATTACAAAAGTATTACTCAAGATTTATATTAGATATTAAGAAGATTTATGTGTTTTCTTCTACACGATAAGTGCATTGAAAAGGTACTTAGTCCCTGACAAATTACAATTTCATTAGATTGTCTTTATCATTTCCTTAGAAAACCATTGACGTCAGAGTTTATATTTTAACTGAAGATTTATATATATCTTATCCGTTGCTAATTTGTTTCTCATTAGAAGTTGGCAGATTACATGTCACGTCTATAACAATCGCAGAGGGGAGGAGTATATTTTTATGATATGGGTTTTTAGAGGAGATGAGAGTGGGAAAAACTGATTTACATCTGATTTAAAACTAGAATTTCTTTTTATAGTAATAAATTATATTTTGGGTTACAATAATATTAAAATGTATAAAATTGGGATAAAGAACTACAATTGCTCATGCCTTATTAATTATTTATTTGAATGTTGTAATACTATGATATGGTAATCTAATTTATTCTTTTACATACAAAGTATAAAAAACAGAAATCTTCATAACAGAAAAGAGACTAAGGAAAACTTGCTGTCTAAAAGTTATCTCGATCATGCCACGTGAAATGCACGGAAGGTATAGATAAAAGCGCTTATTTCTCCTTTTGGAAATACAAAATCTAGGATTATCTTGAACAGAATTTTAATTTGATGTGTGATTAGTAATATTTTAAAATATTTATATACCGATTTACTTAAACTGAAAAACACTTAGTAAATCTATATTATAACAAGCGAACTCTGATTACTTTCTGCTATCGTAATCGGTCTATCGCCTTGTTTGATATGATTTGAAACTATATTAGGGCATACACTGTTTTAGTTATTTTATTGTATGTTTTGAAAACTTCCTCCGTTAGATTTTAGTCTCGGTTGTTTTATTTGAGTTTATTTTCAGTTATGTTATGTAATAAAAGTTTAAAGACAAACTCTTAGTTAGAAAACATAATTTCATTTCCGGTACTCTACTGTCATCGCATGGTTATAATTTATATTCAACCTTTGTTGTTATTTAAATTAATAATAAAATACGTTTTATGCTGTTTTCGTGTTAATAACGCCCTACTCGTAAAAAGAAATACATAAATAAATTTTTTTTGTTTAAAGAATGAAGTATAAATTCAAATTATATGTTCTTTAGTATAAAATTAGAAATACCAATTTGACAAACAAGTGAAAGGGTCATTAAGAGACAAGTTAAGCGGTTAAGAGTGTCGAATAAACAAAAAAAGCGTTTAAAATACCAGTTAAAATAGATACCTCTTTTTGTAGTCCTAATTCCAAAATCGTGCTACATAATGTCGACTAGACGCACAAGGAAGAGCAAAGGAGTAGACACCATGCAATTCTGCTTAACCTTTTGGGGTGAAGATTTTTCTAATAGTTTAAAGGCGAAAAACCTTTCAGTCATTATGGCCTTATTTGGACTGCAGAGAAGATATTCTACATCAGTACATTCTCTGATTTTTTTTTATCTGTCTGAAACGAAAATAGCAGTTATTCCATATTTTGATTCTCTTCAGTAATTTTGGAATAGTATGCTATTTATTTACTATATAAATCCTAACCTAAAAATTAAAATTTCGTCTGATTACTGTAGGGTAAGTATTCTGAAATTAACATAAAAAACAACAACTTAATAATTCAAATATGACGACTCTATAGTAGTATGAATCATTTACATTGGTTTTTGTTGACCGTTCCATTTATCTTAAACTATAAACCAACAGAGACTTTAAGTTAAGTGGGCTAGAGACTAGAGTTCAAAATTTTTGTTGAAATTTATCACATGGATTAATTAATAATAAATTCCCAAAAATATGCATAGCAACTTCATAGGCTATTGTTTTATTTCATGTTGTTTTGTAAGAAGGTGGGTCTCCTAGAATTAAAAGGCAAAATAGCAGCATTTGAAATATATAGTTCAAAAGTAATAAATATTTTATAGCACAAACAGGAGAGTATATTCCTTCATCTGTGGATTTAATAAGCTTAAATTCTTTATACCAATTTATCAGTAACTCATTTGTTTGTTACTACGATAGTAAACTTCAATCCATCTACACATTAAAAGGAAAGCTAACCTATAGTAACTTACTGTAGAATGTGCTCCATTGTGCCATGAATGCCACTGGTCTCTCATGAAGGTTGTAACATGACACATAAATGTCAAATTTAAAACCACTAAACCTGTTTTTTTGCGCATAGTCTGCTTTATTTTTTGTAATTGGCCTTGGTTGATCATTGATATTTATGGTAATCGGAGACAAATACGATCAACAAAATTTTCTTTTGGACAATCTTTTTTGTTATATAGTTTTCTTGTAATCAATTAAAATACAAATGTAAGCTTTATTTTAAATTATGAATAGTTGTGTGCCTACTCCTCCCTTGCTTGTATAACTACAATAAAGGATTGCCTTATTTTTTATTCTTGTTGAATGTTCATGAAATTATTCTTGAAAAGATTTTTCTCATTACAGCAGTTTCATCGTTACAAACGGCATCATCAAATGAATCGATGCATATACACTGTTAATATTTTAGTATTTTACTTTTCAGTATTTGACAGTATTGAAGTATTGAAGTCATCTGATGTTGCCGTTTGTAACGGAGAAACAACAGTAATGAAAATATTATTTGAAATGTATTGCATATTCATAAAGTTAGTTGAAACTCACAAATTTCTGAGATTAAATGGATTAAAAGAATAGCTTAATTAAGAGTATTTGAATGTTAGATAAAATATGACCTTGTCTGAAAAACAAAACTCCATCAAAGTTTAACAAATAATAGATACAGGAAGATCTAACCTATAAATCTTTTTCTTTTCTTTTTTTTTTAAGGTTTCTAATAAAGCTTTTATAAAGTGAGGCTGTAATAATGAAAACATTTGTGCTGCAAATATTTGTTAATTAGGACAAAAAGAACTAAAGTTGATTAAACGATAAATCTTGAGCTTTAGTCAATTGAAGGTAATCACCCAAGATGTTAGGCAACTTGTTAAAATTATGGTTATTAGAAATGAAGAAGTGGAAACCACCACGTCTACGGTAAACATTTCAAAACAAAAAAGGGGCGAGGTTGAAAAAAATATAGTTGATCAAAAATGTATGACGTGATACTGAACACATGCGAACATAAAGGAACAAAGGTTGTCGTATTGCGTGGAAGATCGGTGGTCATGAGTTCCAAACATTCAGATCTTTTTAAATAAAATTAAATTGAAAACAGTTTAGTGCAATGTCATCGTATAAATTTATAAAAATGCCGGCGGTTTCGCTCTCATTGAAATCTCGATCTTTGTGTGCATTTTCATAATTTGCTTTCAGCTCCGCTCACATCGAATACAAAATTTGCAGTCTTCAAAGTGTTACTATAGGCAGTATTGACGTGGCAATCCCAAGGGATCTAGTTGGTTCTAGGGGTAGATCCCTCTCATTAGTCCTATAAAATATCTCTTGACTAACTCATGTTTTCATCCGACAGCGTCGAAAGCTAGAGTATTCGAAAGCTAAGGACATTTATTTTATGGTTTTTCCTTCCTATACACTTACCCACTGTACAAAGTCAAAGGGAAGCTTGATAATCGTCAAAAATTCTGACCTCAGTTTTTTACTTATCTTCGGTTCTTGGCCTCAGAAACCGAAAAAGCGAAATCGTCGTTGTCCTCGTCTGTACGTAAAAATAAAATAGAAATATGAAATTTGGTTTAGGCAACTATATTGGGCTCACATAGAACCGTATTGATATTTAGAAAAATTAATTGAAAATGTCTAAATTGCAAACATATTAAACAGTTTTTGTCCTTGTTTCTTGTATTATTCAATATATAACACTGAATATTAGAATAATTCAATTCTTCATGTAATGATACCAACCCTACCTTACCACGATAACAAAAACTAATCTATTGTAAAAATGTAATTTCGAACCCTTATCACCAAGAAAATATGATATTCGTATAGCTAACAGTTCGACAGGGCCGAGTCACCAACACGAGAGTATGGAATAGACAGGGTGCAGAGACTGACACGGGCCGAGTCACCAACACGAGAGTATGGAATAGACAGGGTGCAGAGACTGACACGGGCCGAGTCACCAACACGAGAGTATGGAATAGACAGGGTGCAGAGACTGACACGGGCCGAGTCACCAACACGAGAGTATGGAATAGACAGGGTGCAGAGACTGACACTAACTACCCAGCCGACGTCAGTTTAGAGGTATATAATGGGGACGGGTAAGTACCATGGTGGGATCTATCAAGTTGTTTTATAAGGTGATGATGACTGAGATGTTTTTCTCCTTTAAAGACGAAGACTAAAAACACAATTTGTATTTCGTATGTGAAGCTCAGTGTAGTGTGTTATAGAAACGATATTAACTTATAGCTAAATTGATAGAGCTCAGGGCATTTTACTAAATTAAATATACTACATTAAAAAAAGGTCAATTTAAAATACGAAATTTTACCCTTTACAAAATACAATAGGTAGGGCAAAGAATACTATAAACACTGTTTTTAGCCTACCATTAGACGTCAACAGGTATAGATTATTGCTAGAACTTGAATGCGAACATGACACGTGCTCATCTGAGAAACACGGACTCCAAAGATAACGCCAGTCGTATCAATCGACAGCTTACTTACTGAAGCCACGTGTAACTTTCAAATGTAAAACGATAATAATAATTTCAAATAACTTTTTTATTTTGTTCCAACTTATCTTGTATTGATAAAATGTGTGTTGTCGTTTAAATGTCAAAATATACGGATGGAAATAGCTTTCCCTCAAATAATTTGACAAAAATTGTTAAAATTTTAATTAAAAAATCAGCACCAATTTTTTCGAAAATTTCAATAAAGTTTTCAGTTCCAATTATCGTTTAAATCATGTAGCAGTTTAGCCACGGACAATACATAATCTATGTTGTCGCTGAAAATTTTAAAAACGTGCTTAAATCGTGTCTGATTTTCTACTTTTCACAACCAAAAGATGGTTTTACTCGGAAACTTCTGTGGTGAATTTTAAAAAAGTTATCAGTTTCAATTATCATTCAAATAATATAATATTGTCACTGGAAAAATATACCTTGACACTGAAAATGTTTTAAAATTCGTAAAATATTTCGGAATCTTGTTTTCTTATTGCTCTTGCAGATAAATATTGTTGTAACTTAGATTAAACATGGATTAGAACTTAACCGATGACGTACAACATAGGAATGGGAACACAGTTCTGGGGGTATAAACTTGTAGACACATAGAGAAACGTTGTATTTTACTTATATCTATAACTCTGCGAACTCAAGTGAAATTTTTTTTCATTTATTTTATTTGAACAGGCTGTTTGTGTATAATAATTAGCCTACAACTTCTAAGATAAATAGGATATTTTGTAAAACATCCATTTTACAAAGATTATCATACAAATTTAAACTATAAATGTGCTTTAAAGTAACTCAAATTTAGATTAACATTTTCATTAAAATCTTTTGAAAAGAAAAATATGTGAAAACCTGTCAAGATTTAGATAGCATGACAGTGAGTTGTTTATTCACTGTTATGCCCCTAAACCAAAGTCTTCCATAAATGTGTTCCAAGTAATCCGAGAATTTTGCCTGAGTCCTCAAATAGAAAATGTGCATTTTTGTTTTTATCTAGAAAATATTTAAATAGCAGTAAAACAAAACTAGAAAAGTTGGAGGAGTCATGGACATCGCGGTGTGGAGCCGCTTTATGTTCTTGTCTGTAAAAACCACAGAGGGTAATATACAATTTTTTTTAAGTTCCTTCGACTCTCCTACTTGATCGCTTCTAGCAAATAGTAGCGTCGGTAAATTTTTAACCCCCTCTTTTTGCGAGTGACCATTTTAGCTGTTATATGATAAATAATTAGTGATAGTGAGTCTCATTCGGAAATTGGTTTTTTTTCCCAATGTCCTGACCCAGCCAAGACGGACTGGTATGAAGTATCATCATGACGTAGAGGCCCAGACGGTATATTATGGTGTAACGATGAATAATAGTATTACCATTATCCTTTTCCACCTTAATGTCATTAATTATTCCCGTTAATAATAAAAATAACAGATGGAAAAACTCAAACGCTAACAACAGAATCAAACCTGTAAAATTTTCAACGGTTCATAGCGAAATAAATGCGCACCCTCACCAAACACGCTGCACCTATTGTACTATCATTTGACCTAACATCCAGGTCTATATCATTAACAATGAACAAAGTGATTTATAAAACTAGACTAACTTCGTTGTTTTCAAGGAATTAGAAATTTATAAAGATTCATAATACAAAAAACAAACAAAAATACTTGTAAAGAAACTTGTTTATTTGATTAAATAAATTAACATGAAAATTAGTAAATAAATCGTAAAATTTTAATTGAAAAGTAATAGAATATTTATTATGAAACCATTTTAAATGAAATAATAACGACATTGAATCATTTAAATTGATATAAAATATATACAAACATTCACCTCACATCTCACATCTATACATTATTCATTCTGTATAATAAATTCCTTTCCTTGCACACCCAGAGAAAATATTAGTCCTCGTCCAAGCCTATAAATAAAAATTTGTAAATTTGGCACAGCTATCGATGGATTTAAGACACACCGATACAGTAAAAATTTGTTATAACATAACTAATTTGTGATTTGGTATAATTAGCATTGTTGATCCCTTTCTTGTACACTTAGTACTTCTTGAGAAAAAACAAAACAATTATATTTGTGAAATAAGCACTAAGGTATGAAGAACACAATGCAACATAGTTAAAATATGAAAAGTTTTAAAATAAATACCTGTTTATAATATAATCAGAATAACTGTTTTAAATCAAAAATAAATCTTATACAATAATTTTGAGAGCGTTGCAGTTTGTTGCCAGTTCAACAGTCATGTCACTGACTTCAGTGTCACAGTAAGAAAAATAAGGCATAATTAATTAAAGATTTGATGAAGAAACTATAACATGAAATGGTAAAAAAACTTTCCTTTTTGAAGAATAAATTCCTGCTAATACTTAATTACATATTTCAGTTACATATTCAGTCCAATGTTGTCTGCCATTAATTGCCAGTTCCAGATTTCTAACTTTGCTACGTTATTTTAATGAGTCGCCCTTTATGTTAAGTTGAGGAAAATGTCTATTTCTATTGTGTTCGTTAGTCGAAAATAGTTTAATAATGGGTTGCCTTTTTGATATAATCAGTATTAAATCGTATTCTTCAGCCTAGAAGAAGATGTGTTTAATTTCATACGTCATTTGCTCAACTGAACTGTAAATATCAGTGTAAATATATCTACAGATCATCAGCGTACAATATCATCTGTACAAGATATTTAGTATAAAGTCTAATACTAATGTCGTCAATATATATTTATTTACTAAAAAGTGAGGATCGTAAAACTGATCCCTACAAAACTCCACACATCAGAGCCTTCCAGCCAGACATTTCTTCACTATCACAATCACAAAACACTTTGCTTTCTTCCAAACAAATACGATTTGATCCAAGTTATGCTTTGAGATGACAACTCAAATGTCTTTCATTTTACTAATAATAAATGTTTGGTGACACAATCGAAAGTTTGAGAAAATTGAATATAGTAGCTTCACTACCGTCAGATACATATATACAAGTGTTGTAGCAGTGCTATTGGCTGCACAAAAGCCTGGCTGAAATGGACTGATAAGATTATTTTCTTTCAAGTATTTCGTCAACTGCTGATGTACAATACGCTCTAAACTTTGGATATGGATGGTAACATACTTATTGGCCTAAATTCTTTTGATTCAGACGTTTTGCTTATAGAACGGACCAAAACACCAGCTATTTGGAGAAATGCGCTTTCCCAAAGATATACTACATAATACTGCTCATTAAAAATTTAATAGGAATGCCGTCAGCACCCACAGCATTCCTACTCAGTCTGCGAACAGCTCTGACGACATCTGAGATCTGTACCGAAGAGAAACTGAAGCTAATTGCTACGGCTGGAAGATCTAGTTTAAAGATTAAATTGTTCACAGTTTGATTATTTCCAGGAAGAAAAACTAACTACAAAGTACCAATTTAATTCATCCAATAGAAAATAAATACTTTGGAATCACTTTCCTAATACCTAAACCTTTATTTAATATCACGCCAAAACTAATGATGGTTTTAAAGAGAACTATTTGATTTAAAGACTTTATTTTTTCTGCAGTAATTCTTTCTAAATATTACTTTTATTTTAAATCTTTTCTAAGTATTTGCAACAGATATTATGCCAGTTATAAAAGTAACCAAAAAATTAGTTTGGTTTAATTGTTCGTTAACGTTTATAACACTGGTTACTATATATAAAGCGCAAACACGGCCACGTGATTGAATAATACAAATCAATGTAGTAACGTTATGAAGTTAGTACAGTGATCTCTTCGAACCATGACCTGTGAATAAGACATTCCTTGTGCCTCCAGACATCTGGCCTATTAAACTATGAACTTTAAAACCACAAGTACAAAAAAATAATTTGAAATAATAATTAATAATTTATCAAGTCTATTGCTGACAACTCGTTGCAGATAGTTAAAACGCTTAAAACTTTGATAACAGATATCTATTGCAAGTTCAAGGATAACGATAAAAGCATCAACAATTAACAAATGACGATAACAGATAGTGCAAATTTGCAAACAAAGGAAGTGGTTGCCTAATTGTATACGATGTAATCTGTTTATTATTATTATTATTTTTTTTTTTACAGTCCTAATGAAAACAAAACATAATGAGGTGGAAACAATATTAAAAATTACAACAACTATAAAATGAAAAATCTATAATTTAAAGTATCTGCGTTTAAATATTATTAGACGAATTAAAAAACCTTCTAAAAACTAATGTTACAATTAACTATTACTCTTCGCTCGATTTGTACAATACCAAATTAATTTTGTACGGGACTTAAAAACTTGACAACGACAGCTATTTGCTTTAATTTAATTTAGTAACTAATATGTGTTAATATAATAATTAGCAGTAATGGCCAAAATGGCAAGAAGTCTGGCAGGGTTTGATGTAGAAGTGATACTCTACCCTTGGCCCCTTCATGTACTGCATTTTTAAAGGAGTTGAGGCTTCTATAGACGAGAGTTCCACGTCTTAGAAAAAGTAAAGGCCACGATAGATCTCTAGTGGTCACAGTTCGTTTTACCCCCCCCCCCCCCGCATTACTATTTATTATATTAGTAGAGCTAGAGCTATGATCAATTAAATATGTTAGTACACCTATGTTTTCGGTAATAACAATATAATCTTTTATTTAATCCTATAGATTAGGCCTACTGGTTTCAACAAACTCTGTTATCAGCCAACTCTAATCACATACGTACTCATGGAAAGGAAGTGAAATTGATAACAATTGCTTTAAGTTACAATTATTTATTCCTTAATTTTTTCCATATAGTAAGTACAGTGTCCAATGTATGCAATAAATTACGACCCATCCACCAGTATATTTCATGATTGGAATTTTTATTAATTATTTATATGTATTTAATGTATAAAATGCACATGTAAACTACTACAGTAAATGTTGTAAATGGCGGACAACTTCCTTACTAGGGAACAGCGTTCCTTCCTTGCATTCTATTCAGTGCTCACAGCTTCTTTTTTTTCTTCAAAGTTTGTGGTTTGGTATTTATCACAGCTTCAATGTTGACCTTGAGTTGTGCAAAATTCACTATTTGTTTGTAAGTTGTTTTATTTAAAGTTACTCCATAAGAAGAAGTCTAGCGGAATCAATACAACTTTTGGTGTTCATAAGCCACGACCGATGATGCGATCACCAGAAAATTCCTTCCGTTGTCTGGTATGCTATTTGATGGAGAAGAAATTATGGTCCTTTTACTTTTATTAAAACATAAATCTAGAATGCTGAAAAAGAATGAAAAGGACCATCACTTCTTCTCCATCAAATAGCACACCAGACAACGGCCTTGTGCGTTTGTATTATGAAAATATTCAGAACTTCAAATTTTGCTGTTATCACTACTTGAGTAGGAACAAATAGAACAATTCCCCATTTGTAAAAAAAAAAAAAAACAATAACTATATATATATATATATATATATATATATAACATGAACTCCTACACTCACAAAAACGACGGGATCAATAGCAATATTATAGTTGTTTTCTTTTGTTGGGCTCAAAAAGGTCAAGCATATTTTGAATTAGATATGGTAGAGGTTTATCAGTTCTGGTGAACGATGAAAGGTGGATCTTGCCTCACTAATTTCAGCCGATATATCTTATATCTATATTTAAAGCGAATAGTATAGACTATTAATACACAAAGAAATTATTATATGTAGCTAAAAATAAATCCTAGATCAATGAAATGTATTTTATGTTTATATGACATGAACAAGACAAATTTAAACACTATATAAAGATAATAGGTTTGTTTTAATACAGTGATACTAAACATTACTCTTACGGATGTTAACAACTTATTTTCGATTTCAAATGTTGTTGACATTTTGAAAGAAGAGAAGGTATAAAAATAAACACAATATAAAGTAAGTTGATTGACAATCATTGTACTTACACAGCCCCAACATAAAAGCAGATTCTCTATGTAATGCCCTAAAGTCACTTTCTTATGCCTTTTGTCTTAGTTATTAACGTAAGTTTTTTAAAACAGTTGTTACACAGGTTTTCTGAACCTCGTAACTATGTATATAACCTTTCTTGAAATCGGATAGGCCTACGGACATCCTAGATGTGTATATATTAAAAAGTCTCCACTCACTTCGCTCGTGTCAGTGGTTCGGGCCTCGAAGCTGTGGATATGTGAAGGAGCCTCCAATCGCTACTGTCGTGTCAGTGACGCGGCCTTCATAACTACAGTATATGAATATCACATTTTCTAGGAAGTTCATGGTTTTAACTACATTGTTGACAATAACTTCGCTATTTGCCGTCGTTCAGAGTTGGTTTTGATACCATTACATGCAAATTGAAAATCTGCAATGTTTTATCAAATTTAAGTTGTTACAAGTTAGACACACGAGAAATAAACTAAAAACTGTTTTAAATGACTGCTATTTTGACATTTTCAATTGGGTTTTTCTGAATTTCAATAGGGTTCTATTCGAACACACCATAGTGCTTAATACCAAATTTTATGTTCCTATCTTCGTACAGACGACAACGGTAACGGACGGCGACATGTAGAAAATCACTTTATGGGTTACCTGAGGCCAAGAAACGTCAATTTGTGTGCGATTACCAATACTTTGTATAAAGGATAAGTAAAAAACATATTATGAGTAATAAAAGTATCCAATTATTTAACACACATAAATGTTTAATTAAAATGATTTTTAGACGTGAATGCTTTTTACAATTTTTGTTATAACGGTTACTTTGTTTCTGACCATAATCAAGTACTTATCGGCAAGTTTTATAAGGTGGATAATTTATTAATCCCACAAGTAGATAATTTGGTGTCTTTCAGTCACGACAATGTATTCTCCTTTTCCCCTTCTAGTAATCTTGCAAGAAAAGTATTTTCCATGTTAAGAATAATAATGTGCAGTTATTTAAAACTAAACATTCCATTAGAGAAGTTTCCACCTGTGAACTTACAGCTGTTTATGATTAACACAATCGCCATGTTTGGCACATTCACCTCTGGCAAATATTTAATTAATAAGTTATTCTATTAGAAGAAAGTCTCGTTCAAATCAAGTGTTGAGTTTCTTGCATTACCTCCAGAGCTACTTCTTGCGCTTGCTTCATCACCCATTGAAAACTGTTCAAGACTTTTATGTAAAAGATAAGTTATTGTTTTTAGTATTTTTTATTAAGAAGCGGAATTAGTTTCATTTTAGTTTTAACACTCAGAAATAACTGAATAAAACAACATGAGTACTGCTAAACACGGTAGGTAATAATAATAAAATAAATATAAATTGTATAATCAATAACATTATAGTTATTCTGAATACTTGTTAGTAAAGAAATACTACTTATTATTAGAAGTCAAGTGTTCTATTAACACGAACATTAAAAAAATTTTTAATTATTAATATTTTACAAAAACAAATACGTAATTACTTTTTAGCGTCACTGAGTTAAAATTTTGTTGGTAAAGCTATTCAACAAACTCCAAAAAATCTACATAAAAAAAAGAAGCGATTTGACGGAAACTAATATTTTGTCGAGTTTGAATTTGGTATTAGTTTTAGTAATACTATACCTCTAGAATCCGTAAATAAATTCAAAACATTTATTTTTGGATCGATTTAATTGAAAATTGTTAACTTTACCTTTCCTTGAGGTGTGAAGATCCTCTGACTGCCCCCTCACCCAAAACAAAGTATTAAAATCGTAAATTTGTAATTATTTAAAGATTTCTATGAAACTCGTAACAGTTTTGTTTTAAATTCTAAATTGAGATAAAGTTTGTCTGTAACTGTTACTTCCAAAAAAACTATCCGATCATTAACTAAATTTATTTATTTACCGTTTTTAAAATAACTTAATTATGTGCGTTTTATGACATATCCTAAATTTATAGTCAGAATTTGACCCTTCGTCATCAGTTGGCATATCATACAATATAGTTACAACAACGAAAAACTAATATGTTCGTTCACGAATTTCTGTTTAAGGACTTAGTTGTTTACTTTTAATTACTCGCACCTTCAACTTTGGACTTCAACCATAATATATTTAAAACCCAAGACTTCCTCCGCATGTTTGAAGTTTAAGCCCCTTCTATATAAATCAGACCAACACACGATGAAGAGTCCTTGGCTTACAAGAAGTAGCAAGTAACATTGTTGGCTTGCAAAACAGCTAACTGTCCCCTCTATACATGTATATATTTACTTTACAGTTTTCGACAAATGTTGTTTTAGAAATCATGACGGTATAACGATCAAGAATATAAATATATATATCGGTGCCATTTTCTTTAATGAAATTCATTAAATGTAATAAAATATCCACAGTATCCTAAACAATACAGGCTAATAAACAACAGTTATTTGTGAAAACAATAGATGATATTGGCAATGCGGGTCTGTATGCCTGACCCGGTCACGACACAATAACAGGTATTCCTATAGATTAGAGACAGTAGTAAACAGGCTCTTCTTACTAATAAGGAAACCATTTGCCCTTGACCTTGAAATTGTTATGTAGTTTATTACCTACAAACATCTGTGTCTGATTGCTTAACATATTTTCTTCTTATATAAAATAAAATTCTCATATTTTCTGTTGTTAATATTTTGCAATTACCAACAGCCTTATTAAAAGAACATTTGTTGTTTGAAGATGTTGCCATTAGCTCGTTCGACTTCTGCTTGAGCCTGTTATGATGGTCCCGTACAAGGCGAACATTGGAATATACGCTGGCTGCATCGTAATGATCAAACCAATACGCACAACGAAATATTTGTGAACTCAACATCTACAGTATCAGTTGTTCGATCTTGATGTACATGTTTTTAAATTTACTAAATGTTGCTTAACTGTATTTTAAATTAATCTTTACCACTTTGTTGGGTCTTCAGATTACGATGTTCATCAACGCTTTTGTAAGGTAAAACACTAAATTGCAACAAATTGATACAAGCGGATCTTCTAAATGTAATAACCAAAAGTTGGTTTATTGGGGCTTATAGGAAATGTTAAATTGCAGAAGGTCAAGAGGTTTTACCCAGTAGAGTAAGTTTGTGTTTAAAACCGTTATTACTCAGGTTTTCTGAACCTCGTAATTGTTTATATCACTACTTTCTTGACATTCGCTAAGCGCTAACAAGCCACATAGATCTGTATAATAAAATGTCTCCATTCCCTTCGCTCGTGACAGTTTCTCGATCCTGCAGGATGTCGTACTCTTGGGAGGTCTGAGTTAAAAATTATAAGTTTTCAATAACTTTGGTATTTAGCATCATAAAGAGCTGGGCTGACACATTACTGTGCATGCAGAATTGATATCTCTAAAATTTATATATGATTTATAAAGTTGAATAGCACACGAGATATGAACTAAAACCTGTTTAAAATGGCCGACATTTTAACTTACTCAATTTTTGGTTTTCCTTTAATTTCAATAAGCACACTATAATCCCGAATACCAAATTTCATGATTCTAACTTAATTTGTTTGACCTCTATTGTGTTTACTATCAGACGACAATGACGCCAACGACAGCGGACGGGCAGCATATTCTTGTTTCAAGACGCCATGAAATATAAAATTCAGTATTAAATCTTTTTTTCGATTACTTCATATAGAGTAACAGAGCCTCAACATTTTACAAACAGTTATCGACAGACTGTAATGAAATTCCTATGAGTGCTTCAGAATACTAAGATCAACTTTGATGCTGAACTTTACATAATATCTGGTCCACAAGCACCCCAAATTAAACAAATTAATAAATGCAATACTTTGTGTTATTTAATGCACCGTGTTAGAATTTCACGTATGTATTAGAGCAGAAAATTCCCAAATTAAATAAAAAATGTTGAAATCATAGGCTGATGTCTGCAGTTAAGCGAGCTTGTTTAAGCAACCCATTCTAGAAATTAATCCAGTGGCGGTGTTTAGCAAACGAGCAGAGCTAGTTTATCTAAAAACATAAACCCGAAGGTCAACGTGGGTAGCAAGTTTTTACTCAAAACGTGACATTTATTTTGCTGTTTTGTGTGTTCGTTGGTTTGCCGACCCAGATCTTGGAAATAATATATACATGTCCCGACTTGTACTATATGAGCTATTATCTTCTTAGATAAGAAAAAGCTATTAAAAACTTATCTGCGTGGTGTAGGGCTAGGTATTGTGGTTTTATCTGATCATGTTTGTATTTAGTCTTCACTTTGACTGCTCAGGCATAATTTTAGGCTCAAGTTATTGTCTTAAATTATAGATTTAGTTTTAGTTTTCAACATGGCCCTATGCTGTTGCGGTATGTTGGTGTTTTTATCTATTAAATATTCTAAGTTTTAGACTTGAGAGTTGATTTATACTCTCGATAAGTCATTTATTAGTTTTAATATAAAACAAAATTATGGCAAAAGTCCAATTAAACCATATTAATATTACTAAAAACTGTTTTAAACTAACTCCATTTTGAAACTTTCCTACTATTTTAAAAATTATATCCATAGTATAGTAAAACATAGTTTCATGCCAAATTTCACTGAAATTCAAGTAAAATTCCAACTACTAGAGCTTGTTATTGCTGATTTCTTCTAATTAGAGGTTATGTTTTTAAACAATTTAGTTTTTTTACAATAATACTCTCTCAGTTTTTATCATAGGAAACATGTTTTGAATCATTTGAATGGAGATTTTAAACCTGCAAAACATAAGCAGCTTTGTTTATGACATAGCCTACCTGTAAAAAATTATCTAAAATAGAAAAGATTTCGGGTAAAATCGAGACTACACCATATTTGATCAATATATGAAAGTAATCGGGACATCTAAAGGTAATTAACACAATCAAAAATCTAAGGTAGACAATAGCTCCAAATTAGTGTAATGTGTATAATATGTGAATATTTCATTGATTTCGTCGTTTCGATAGGGGAAAATGGAGTAGCTAAACTTTTCATAAATATTGCATTTTCCCAACTACGTTATTTTTTTCTATATGTGACTAAAATGAAAACATGTGTGCGATTTTTTATTATTATTAATTTTATTTTTATCATTTT
This sequence comes from Aphrophora alni, assembly GCA_963513935.1. NCBI lineage: Eukaryota > Metazoa > Arthropoda > Insecta > Hemiptera > Aphrophoridae > Aphrophora > Aphrophora alni. Next base: position 92,954,133 of record OY740767.1, read on the forward strand.
CCATTTTAAGTCATTCTGAACGTACTAAACACAGTACAATAAAAATCCATGTAAACCAGTGTATACAAACTTTCGATATCCCAAAACAAAAATAGTTCATGTTCTCGGTGTTGGCCACTAGGTCCTAGTACTCCTCGTAGTAGTTCATGTTCTCGGTGTCGGCCACTAGGTCCTAGTGATCCTAGTAGTAGTTCATGTTCTCGGTATCTACCTCTAGGTCCTAGTGATCCTCGTAGTAGTTCATGTTCTCGGTATCTACCACTAGGTCCTAGTGATCCTCGTAGTAGTTCATGTTCTCGGTATCTACCACTAGGTCCTAGTGATCCTCGTAGTAGTTCATGTTCTCGGTATCTACCACTAGGTCCTAGTGATCCTCGTAGTAGTTCATGTTCTCGGTATCTACCACTAGGTCATAGAGATCCTCGAAGTAGTTCATGTTCTCGGTATCTACCACTAGGTCTTAGTGATTCTCGTAGTAGTTCATGTTCTCGGTGTTGGCCACTAGGTCCCAGTGTACCTCAAAGTAGTTAATGTTCTCGGTATCGAGCACGGCCACAGGTCCTAGTAATCCTCGTAGTAGTTCATGTTCGCAGTATCGAGCACGGCCAGTAGGTCCTAGTGATCCTCGTAGTACTTCATGTTCTCGGTGTCGGCCACTAGATCCCAGTGTACCTTGTAGTATTTCATGTTCAGAGTATCGAGCACGGCCAGTAGGTCCTGGTGATCCTCGCAGTAGTTCATGTACAAATATGTTAGTCTCGTTTTTTTCATGAATTACATGAGTTTGTTAATGAAAATAAAATTCTCCCAGGCGTTGGATGACAGCAACCATTCAATTGTTGGCTAAAGTCCCATTAGAAACACACGGAGAATCATTTGGCCAAGAAAAAAAAGCATTGAAATTACTTATTTTTGTTCGTCATTTAAAAGCATTTTATCGATTTTATGATAACTGTATTTTCTGAAATATTTAATGATCACGTATGTACTTCATTCTTAAAGTAAATAATGACCTTAATAATTTTATATTTTACAATTCTAATCATTCATTACTGTTTAAATGTTGTTAACCTTTACAAAATGAATACGCAAGCATCTCTATATTAGATTGCCTCTGAACATCTGAAAGTGCACACTTAATTATGTATAATCTAAATTCTACTTATCCATTGATGAGGTCATTGTAGTCATTCATGTTGTCATAGTTGGATATTTACTCAGTGACGTTTCCTCCCACCTTCACTTACAATGAGATCATAAGTTGTTTGAGGACATTAACAAGGTTCAATATTTACTTATTTCCAAGTGTATAAGTCTAATAAGGAAGAGTGTTATAAATCAATACTAACTCAGATCTCCAAGTATTTACTGAATTTGCATTTGTCTGACCATCTTTTCCGTATGTGTTATTTGCACTGAATACATTAGGTGAGACTCTTACTATGTCAACACTATATCTCTGTTACTATTTACAAGATTTTTATAAAATTTTGATACCGTTTACTTTTTGGGAAATCCATTGAGGAATTTTAAGTTTTATACAAAATTGGAGTTATCCATGAAGAAAAATTTTGAAATATTTTACCAATTTTCTCAAAAAAAAAAGTGATTAATTTTATCGTAGTAGCCTAAACAAGAGCCCCAACAAAACTTATGAATATCTCTCCGGCAATTTCCAGTCAGAATTATCGTCTAAAAGTAGAAATAAATTGTTGCTGCTGATATAGAAAGTCGTATATTTCAAAATTGGCATGATATATTTCTGTCAAATTGCATTAAAGTATGGACCGACACTAACGTACGTATTTGCATGAAATATAAAATTACTGCTCAAAAGTTACGGTGTTACCAAAAAACCTAAACAAACTTTCACTACAGTTATTACAGTTTCACCTTTTGAAACATGGCGAGAACCAATTGTTTGGGTAAGCTACTCAAAATGAATCTCTTTCCAGTCCTATTATTAAAGGTGTCATTTTTGTCAGACAAATCTATGTTCACAATTGTTTATAGCTACCTAATATTTAACTTTTCAGTTAGCATTCTTTTTTCACTCCAGTAACAATTAAATGTTACTATACAGATTTTATTTATATAAAAAATATATTTAATAGGGTGTTATGATTTTTTTTTAAATATACTAAATTAATTTTTAAAACCCATCATAATTAGTCCAAAAATTAACTCAATTGTAACTTATTCCAGATTTTATAAAATTTTAAAACGAACAACTTTTCTCTTTTAACGTTCTACTTTAAAACGAGTTGGATAAGAGAATCTACAAAAATATTATATTAACCTATATTTTTTAAATCCTCAAAAACTGAGTGGACAGATTATTGACTATATTTTAAGAAAAAACTGTGGTGAAACACATTTCTGGAGAAAATCCCTATTACTACTGGCCTATATATTTTATTCAAACATTGGTCATCATTTGTGAATATAAAAATTCATTCACGATGTTTAGCCTATTGCTATGTTAAAAACTAAAACTAAGTTTAGTTTATAATTTAGTTTTAGTTTTTAAAGTAGTCATAGCTATATTACTACACCCGAGGCTGTGAAATGTCCACCGTTCCTACACATTAGAGTAATTGAACACGTGTGTGTGCGTGAGACTAATTTCATTTCAACTTTCTATAGACCATATGAGACTCAATAATAGATTTTCAGAGAACTTTATACGTGTTTTTATGTATGTCTATTACATTTTAAAAAATGACTTTATTAAGTGGTTAGGTGGAATCGTGACTTTCATTATTGATTCCGATTAAAGTTATCTGAATGACTTTTCCTCAATGATTCAAAAGAAAATATTTTTACCATAGGTTGAATTACATAGAGCTATTATTGTGTAACTATAATATACAGCCCAATTTATTAAGATGTAATATTAGACGTCCAGGAGCTTTGAAAAAACTAATTCACTATAACATACCATTGTAATTCTTATTCCTACAAATTGTAAATAATTAAAATTAAAATAACAAAAATAGTGATTATTAAATAGTTCCGTTGGGATAACGCCAATCCTTGTTGATTAATATATCATTTGGAGGAGACTTTTTCTGCATTTCCTCTTTATTTTAAATCTGCGTATGTTTTATGAGTTTTAAATTACAAAAAAATAAATACAAAATCGAGAGCCATAATGTGAAACTAGACCACTGAATGAGGCGATTAATAAAAATCAGCCCAGCCATTTGTCTGGGCGTTCAGATAACATCTAATCTTTTATGAATTCGGTCTGAAACGAAAAATTATTCTTTTTCGAAAATATGATTGTCGTCTAGCAAAAATATTTCATTAAAAAATATATACTGGAGTGTTACAGCAATAGTCGAATATAATAATAATTGTATTTATAAGTTAGTTATAAGATCATTCTTTTACTGAAGGCGACACCAATATTGGCCACTTGTAATTTGCCTGTTATCGTATGTTTTCGTGAAGTTATTAAAATTTATCCTGTTGCTACATACACAGATTCTTGTGTTGATATTAACTATAGGGGATACTCCTGCGCGTTTCCTGTGTCATCATCTTCCATTAAAGTTTCAGCAAAGATAGTTCATAAGATCAGTCATTATGTATAATTTAGTGATTATGAATGGAGAAATGCCGCAAACAATAACTTAAGTAGTGCATGGTAGGCTAATCCAAAAGTCAGGTAGTATATCATAATAGCTAAAGAAGGCATAGTTGGATAGTTGGTTGAATACGCAAATTAGATTTGATTAAAATTATTATATTTTAGTTTTACAACAGTCACTGTCCACTCCCGGACTCTAATAACCTTTTGAATTGCTCACGAATAATACAAATCAATAATTTACGTGATTTGAAGTTTTATTTTTTCTTAGACGGCTTTTCTTTGACGGAAGACTTTTTTTTTAGTTCTGAGTATTTGAATAATTCTTAAATTCCTTTCTTTCTAAACAACATTTGTGTAAGCACTGTGGTATGAAGGACACGTCCGTGGGACTCTAGGTCATCGCAACTCGCACATGAGCATTGTTTGGAACATTTACCAACAATTACATTGAAAGTAATAAAGTAAAAATGTACATGTTGGCTCTCCCAACAACCCTGATATGACTGTCACCTAAAGAAATTTTATCTTCTGGTATGCTTGCTACTTGGCGAACGTCCATCTTCAGTATTCGCCCTTACCCGCACCGTGTGGCACATTAAGGGAAGCGAATATTCGGTTATTTGGAGTAGCGAATGTCTGGCACAGCTTTACAACAAATATTCTAGGTCTCCATTAATTAAGGTTTACAATACACATTCAAACTGTTTTTTTTTTTTTTTTTTTTTTTTTTAATTATGATAATATGAATATACAATTGTTATTTGGTACCACGATCTGGCTATATTGGTTTATATATATTATAATTTTCACTAATTTTATATTTGGATGGACAGCGAATATTTGGCGTTACCTATTGGCAGTATTAGATATTTTTATGGTAGTATTAGTAGTAGATATAAACATGTTATAATTAGGAATTTCTTAAACTTGTATTTAATCCTTATTTAGTCCTACTTTTGAGAAAATTTGATCAAAAGCGTTTAAGAGCAGATTTTTTGAATATTAGACTTTTGAGGTTAAGTCTTAAGGCACAAACCTACAAACTATCAGTTATCGGAAAATCTTTGTGTAGGCCTATACCCTAAATTATCCAAATTTAATTTTTAAAATCTGTCCACCCGCATGGGCTATATATATGATATCATTTCATTAAACTTCCAGACAACTCAGTCGATAGAAATTTAACCTAAGGGCCCAAATTTCATGTACCTATTTGAGCGATACTTTTTTGGCTTTCGGTTGGTAAAATGGTTGTTGCCACCTTTGCTTAGCAAACGAGAGAACCCGGGTTCAATTTTAGTGGCGACTGGAAAATTTAATGTGGTTTTTCTACATAGATCCATTTGGGGTAGCATTGGAAAGAGGCTACTTCTGACCTCTCAAACTTCAAAAAAATCTAAAAACCACTTCTTGAGCGCCGAGAATCTCAAAACTTTAAGTATTACAAACCGTTTTTTGTTTGTTTTTTTTCTTCCTAGGAAATTCATGACCCTATAATAACTGTTCAATTCGTGCTAGTGATCTGAACTTTCATAAATGGTAAGACTGAAGTCAGTAAACAATCGGATGTACAAAATAGAAGGCTTCGTAACAACTCAGATTTATCAGCTGCAAGCCCTGATTTAATACTGTAATTTGTTTTTAGTTACTCTTGCAATTCTATGTATGAAATCAACTGTAAATATTATAATAGTTCTATGAAAAATATTTTATAATTGTATATCATTTTTCAGATTTAATCTTTTAATTTTTGTTCAATAACATTTGACTTTCACCTTGATGTGAGAAAATCTATGAATAGATTTCTTCGTCCGTTTGATGAGAAGTTGAGAATAGATTTCTATTTACACTTTACTAACCTAACGCGATCTATTTTGCGAGAGGTGGTTCTGATTCTTTGAATATATTTTAGGTTATACTTGCAATTTAATGTTTAAGATGTGGTAAATAAACATATATTTTAAATATATAAATAATATAACATACGTCTATTTATGTTATGTTGTAATAAAATAGATTTGAATACTTATTCTCAATTAAAGTAGAATGTAAAAACCTACTCTAAGAAGGATTTGGGAGAGGGTTGGGGAAGAACCTTCGGAATGACAGGATAATATCATCCTGCAACATCAGTCAACAAAGACTGTCGACATCAGTCTCCTCGACAATATCAACGCCTGGTAATCGTTATGGGGCAACATTCTAATTATGTGATTTTAGTCCTGATTGTCAATTAACTGTATTTCATAATAATAAACACTCACTATACAGACATTACACATACATATATAAAAGGAAACACTAACCAAATTAAAAACTTATGAGTAAATTTTGATGAAACCAAAATTTTAAATGACGATTTTATTAAAATAGACTTTGATATTTTGATAAAAATTAGTGAACTTTCACCAAACAAAACGTTCTCTAAATATATTCATTTTGATATTTCCTATTTAAAAAGGAACTTTTATTTTTAAGATTTTGAGAAAATCGAAATTTGTGTTTTAGTCTTGGGGCATCTGCTTCCAAATTTTAAGTTTTCAAGATATGAGAGAGAGAGAGAGAGAGAGAGAGAGAGAGAGAGAGAGAGAGAGAGAGAGAGAGAGAGAGAGAGAGAGAGAGAGAGAGAGAGAGAGAGAGAGAGAGAGAGAGAGAGAGAGAGGGGGGGAAGGGAGAGAGAAAGTATAGACTATATATATAGTCTACATCCAAATATTTTAAAAATATGTCTATGTAGAGAAAAACTATTATAATAGTGAAGTTCACATTCAGATGGCATACGACAGGTATTATTAGTCCAAAAATCCTTTTTTTTGGTATTAGAACATTCAAAACAGTTATCTGTAAAACTTTCGAAGTAGAGTTTTTTCTACATCGTACATTTGAGAAAGTAAAAACTACTTCCAATATACATTTTTTATTTTATATATATATATATATATATGTAATAAACTTACTGGAATAAAACCAGAGAATTGTGTAATTTAGGGTTACTGATACCAATATTTTAAAACTTTAATTTGAACTTTAGTCAAAACCGTGTTCAACTTTCTACAAAACAAGCGGTAGTTTTTGTTTCATCATCCATCAATATTACAGATTTTATTCTCACCTCTAGTTATCGAAGTTTACAATAAAATTATAAAGAAATAAGTTGAAACGTGCTATGATACTGACAAAGATTTTAATATAGGGATTAAAATCCCTATATCCGTTTATAGCCCCCTTATATCCGTTTTGACGCCTTTTAAACTAATCATCAATGTGATTTTTTTTGTACGTCTCAAAAATTACCAGCAGACAGGGTTAATTTTAGGGTTCTTATAACTACTCGATTTCAGTTAACATTCTTTGAATTTCACCAAGATTTGATACAAATCAATTTAACCAAAACAAGACAAAAACCATGTATACCAAAACCAACTATGAATAGTAATTAAATATACAATTAGTATATTTAAAACAATCGTATAAAATAAAACAAATAATGAGAGTCCTAAGATTTTGACTACAATGCTAAAAATCCAAAATTTCATAAATATAAGTAGAGTAATAGAGATGTAGAAATTGGGTCCGAAACAAAACTAACGAACAGATAGTTTGAAAGATCGTACAGTTCGTACAGTCTAGAACAAAGAACGAGTAATTCCACACCCATTCTTTGGAATACCAAAAATAAAAACTTGTTATCAACAATGATTGTGTAGCAATAAAGTTCCAGGCAAACAATGTAGCAAAATATCATTGCAATTTATTAATTTGTTTACTTGCAGTTTGCTAATTTGGCTTTAGATGACAGACTACATTTATGTAAAATTGTATTATTAAAATCAAGTTACAGAATAGAATACACTCATTTTCATAATTCAAATTATACGTAACTTATGTTTCGGAGAATAAACCCACTCGTTTACAACAGAGAAATTCTTTTTAAAAACGAGCCCGGAAAACATTTGAACTTAAATAGATTATTGAAATAATTCGCTAAAAAAAGTAACACAGTACAAAATGTTTGAACCTAGTTATGATTAAAAGATATTTATTTTACAAAATATTGCTTCTTCATTTTGTGTACAAAATGAAAACAATTGAAAGTGATTAAACAGTCTATGCTTTACCATTGCCAACAAATACTTACTGTGTCCATTTTTTATATAAAAAGAGCAATGTAAGGTGATGTTTTAACTAAAGCGTTACTTACGGTTAGAACTTACATATGTTAACAAACAACCCACTGACATTGCTACGTAATTGTGTATTTTCGGTGACGGACAGACATGACGGACAAAGTAAGTTCTTGACCTTACTAGAGATAATAAATATAATTTTGTAACCGTCATGGCGATTTAGCGCAGGTGGCGAGTTCAAGTTCTTGGCCTATGGGTGACAAAGCACACCTTCATTTCGTTATACATTCCTCGGCTAATATCATATCTAGATTAGCAGGTGTTTTATCAGCGGAATGTTATCAGCTGGTATCTTATCAGCTGTTTTGTCACTCAATTTATTAGTTCTAAAACTGTTGCAGGCAATAAATGAAACAGTTCTATATTGTTGCGACGAATAAAGAAGCAATTAAATTAGCTTGAACGTAACTTAGTGACATTGCATCTGCTTACCAGCCATGATCTTGGCTTTATAAATTACCTTTCATTAACAGTGTTTTGTTATTGATGTGCATGATAAGACACTTTTTAAACAAATATGGCGATACATGATTATTTCTAGGTTACCCTGGTGCATGATTTAAATTTCATGACATTGACATATGCCAATGTCTGCGATTAAAAGGTTTTTGATAACGACCACTCTTCTGAAAGTCTGATTGGACGAAATATAACTTTTCGAAAACACTACCGGAATCAGAGTTGCGTTCTCTATATTAATAGATATTTCGTAGATGAATTGAAGAAACCGACTCATTACAATGAGTGCTGTCATTATACAAAAATTATTCACTTTATAATCAGCCGCTTATTTCTTAGTCAATGATATCACATTAATTTAGGCTTTTGCTCAATTAACCTAGTACCATCCAGGATTTTTGTAATACCTTAAAATAGGGAAAGCTGATTAAAAGTTTACAAGTAATAACAGGCTTCTCTTTCCAATGTCCTTCTCAATAAATATAGTTTTTATAGTAAGGAAATTTCAAATTAAAATGAAAAACTAATTAAATAATTAATTAATGAAAAATAGGTTAACTTAAAAATTACACGACAAATTTTAAGTTGTATAAACATATAACAATGAAATATATTCTCACATTTACAAATACAATTTAATTTGATTTATTTCAAAATGTGGTGCACAAGAGATAGTTTTTTTGTGTATTTCTTCCGCACGCAGTCTGTTTTAAATGTTGATTTATTACAACACTTTGACAGATACATATTTTCAAGGATCCTAATCATAGTTTTGGCTCTATTTCAAATGGTACTGTCTTAGGTGTATAATTCATGTGTTTAAACGTTTAAAGGTTATTATTTGCCCATGAACAGGTGCGTTGGCTTTTCATTCTGATACTTCCAATAAGTCTATAAACAGATAACTTCGATTGGAATGAGGTTGAATAGGATTATGCTGAATAAATATCCTTATCCCAAATAATAAAGAACTGATAAGAAAATTCTGACTTTCTGGTATAGAAAATTCCAATTTGACAAGCTTATTGTAAAATGACTAACGGCCTTTACAGTTAGGTGATTTTTCCAATATTTATTTTAAGTTTCAAAATGCTTACTGGCACTTTTAGTCACTCTGCTTATAAAATTTGTAGACAGAACAAGTAATGATACCAAGAGATACAGACCCCAAGCTTAGTCTTTTGATATTCTTAACTCTTAATGCAATGGAATCTTTCCATTTTATAACGTGCTAGAACTTTGACTTCTGTTTGGTTATTCATTTTTCTTTAATAAGTATAAGTTGAACAAAAGTTTTTTGAATTTTTTTTTATAACCAACAAATGTGCACTTCTTTTACAATCATAGAATCATTTGTAAATTTTTTTAAATTTAATTTCATTAATTTACTTTAAAATATCGTTTAAATTTTAAACAACTAATTACGACTTTTATATTTCGATTGTATTTATTTTAAATAATTCTTGTAAAACAGTAATTGCCAACTTAAGTAAAACATGTATTCATAAATCATGCATACATAACTTATACTGAGCTAATAGCGTGACTTGAGAAGAAGTTAATAAGGTGCAAAGTAATGTTTTATTTTTTAAATTATAATAAACGAAATTAAATTAATTTACTGGAAAAGATCTCTTTGAACGTGTTTTTACACTGGGATTTCAAGTCTTGACAATTAGATGAATCTAAATTTCATAGTGAAATCGAAACAAGTCTAAACCATGGTAAAACTCAATGTTTCAACTTTAGTGAAAATATTTAATTGAATACAGCTAGTAGAGCGGAATATTAGCCAAAATCCATGTTAATACTACTGTGATTTTGTAATTTAATGAACTCGTTCCATATATTGCACAAGAATCAAGTATAAGGTATATACGAGGCAGTATATACATAAAAATGAATTACATGTTTTCGAAGACAGAATCAATGCACATTTTATGCTTTCAGCTCTAGTTTACACAAATCAGATCTGTCCAATAGCTGTTTCCTAGAAAGGTAAATTAGTAGAGAGTAGTAGAAAGGTAACCTATAAATAAGAGACATAGGTCCTTAGTTCATGCATGTAAAAAATAGATAAATTCAAGGATGAAATTTATTAATTTGTAACGTGATGATTAAATAGTAATCATAAGCTTCTATGATTGTGGGAATTGGTAAAAATAGAAGGGATTGTAAAACCATACTACAAGAAGATATCTGCTCAAGAAGGTTCAAAGGCAAGGCAAAAGTTGCAACTTGTGTGATGAATGTCCAGAAAGTTCATTTCTAGACTAGAAAATGACCTAGACTTTTAATCTAGGCATAAATCGTTGAAGTTACTAGAATAATTTTCCTTACGGATAATAGGTCGATGAGAACCGAATCGTTAGGCTAGAGGCGATAATGAGATATTATGTTACAAAGATTTCCTTTTTAATTTTAAGAATGCACCTGAAACATCATGATGATTGTCTGACTTTAGTGTCAACAACAAAATTAAAATCAGATTAAAAAGACTGAATGGTGTAACTGTTGGAATTTGTGTCATTAGGAATATAAAAACTCGACTCCAATTTAAAAACAATAAAAAGTATAAAATAAAAACTAAATTATTTTTTTATTCTTGAGTGTAACATTGTCGTGTTTTAAAATTTTGAAATATCATTTAAATGCTGATATATGTGTTAATGCTACTCAGCTCACACACATACCTAGAATGGGTGTTTGGGTAAATCATCATCACGGAGAAGTGAATGTTTACCCGCCTCAGATGCTTATGTAGTTTTCGAACAATTCTTCATGAGTTTAAACGCGAGGAAAGTCCGAACTGTCCACATTGTTTCAAAGTTCGAGAGGGCTTGTTATGTCTTTTTTAATGCTCTTGTTTTGATGTGTCTAATCAGAGTTGTGAGATGATGATAAATGTCCTACAACTCTCGCACCAGAAAGACTGGTGACATATATGATAGTCTGCAAAGAAAGGAATACAGCTAAGGTTTTTCCTGCAAGGTTGTTAGACGAATAGAACAAACAGAAGGATAGATCTGCTAAACCAATAGTCTTAACTTTAAAAAACAATAACACCTCTAGAGAACAAAACTATGGCTGTAACCTTCCTTAGGTTTGTAATAATATCAACATTTAAGCGGGGGACTCTCACACTGCCAAGAAGTGTTTCTTTTCTTTGTACATATAAAAATAGACACGTTATTACCTGCGTACACTTTCAAGATACACCCTAGCTACAAATTTTGCGTTGCATATATTAAAAATTTGATAATTTATTTAGTTGAGTTGACTGGATGAAAACTTCTTGGTAATGTTTCTAATTGTCATTATTTGAAACTGTTACTTACCCATAATTTGCAACTCCTCTTTATTAGTTATGTTGTTTGACTTTCTAAGCAACACGTTACCAGAATATAGTTGATTAATTATATCATGAAAAACATGCTCAATTATTAACATGAACATTATAAAAGTTCGCCTACTGTAAGTCATTTCTAAATGTATAAACACCCATTTATTTATTCAAAATTGAAAATAAGGGGTATTTATTTATCACATCTCATAAGAAGCTTCACTTCTCGTAGATTTGTGAATAACCAATACAAGGAAACATCTGTTAACATGGTTCTTCTTTTCTTCTGATGATATTATTACATCATAGTATATAACAACAAGGAAAAGAGGTTTATTTGAAAATTCAAATCCAAACTCTTATTGGGATGCTAATGTATCTTAAACGAGCACATTATTTATTTCTTTTTGAAGTAAAAGATAAAAGTCTAAAGAACTATGATTTTCATTAAATATAATGTTAATTATATAATCAATTGTATATGATTTTTTAGGTATCTGTTACAGGCTTGACTAATCATCGCCTTCTCTGGTGATTTAAACTATTGGGTATACACATGAACAAATATATTATTATATTTATATTTCATTAAATAATAAATTAAATTACAGAAATTATACTTACAATACTGTATAGTAAAAACAGCGATAAATGTATTCGATTGATATTCTTACAATTATTTTTTTTTTTCATATTTTAATATTTGATCTGAAACTCAGTTTAGGATTTGTTCTTCTTATTAAGGACATTTCCTCTATTCTGTCCACAACCTTCCAACATTTATTGGCTTCAAACTAAATAGTGTACTACGTACTCGTTAAATTATGAAATTATTAAGTGGTGTAACTTCAGTAAGCAGATGACTCAAAGGGTTTTGCGTTTTCATTAATAAGCAATAAAAATTATAGGTCATTTGTTGTAAGTCTTGTTGCATTAAAAAAGTTTCAATACTTTGAGTTTTCCTTGTGTCTAAATCTTAAACATAATATTATATTACGAATTTAAGAGTTCTTTACCTCATAATATTTGATGTACATACACATAATAAAATACCCGGAAGAGATTTAATATTCACGGGTGGCTTTTCAAAAATTACAATCTGTAGCTGGAATCCGTTTCATTAATAAACATTCTAAACAGATTATAGAACCAATGCAAACGATTTTTTGAAGAAAAAAAATAATTAGAGCAGTTCTTGTAATTTAATTAATTTTATTCGATGGAGGAGTGTCTTGAGCCGAGTAGTTGGTTGTATGTTTATAACATTTGATTGTCGTTGTATTATTACTTATTATTGTATTGAGTGCATCCCCCCCCACACACACCACGTATATAATACAATATTGTTTGCTTAACTTATGAAGCGGATTTGACAATTCTAAATATTATCTAACGCAAATCCCAAGTATTTTGTACGTAAAGTTGACGTGGGAAAGTCATACTGCTCATTTAAATCGACGTAACGTAGTAACCATTAAGTGACTCTGTACAGTATTTATGTGGGATGTATTCAAAGGCAAAGTATGCTGTTTTAATAAAGGTTGGAATTGGCACAAGGAAAACCACAAGATGCTGACGTGAAGAGCCGGATATGAACAATTTTTCTACTCCATCGATCCCATGTTCATATTGGTTTCTAAGAAAAAATCGAGGACTTTATTATTTACTGATGTGTGTGGATGAATGTTAGCAGCTCACTTACTGTTGAACGTTGTGAATAATACTTACTCTTTATTGGAGAGTGGTCGCTTGATGGCCTAGTTGTGTCGTTGTCGTTGGTTGAATTGATTTCTGACATGAAAGCTTACAGGATTTTAAAACAAGCAATTTTAATAACTGAAGACTATGATAATGAATATCCATCTGCACATTCTCCGGACTAGACGATTTTTGTTATTCTTACTAGTGGAAACAAATATATTCCAAAAATACATTGGATAATTAATTGTAATGCATTTATTCATAAGAAATTAGTAAAATTCGTTAAAAATTTCATCACCTGATGAAATAAAACATAATTTTCCACCAAAACACTTTATTTGTAACAAGACTAAGTCAAAATCTTCTGTGTGCATGTACACAGACCTTCTCGGCATATCAAGGTGGTTTGTGTAGAGTCTGAGTTAAAAGAGAATCCATTGCGCAGACTTCAATACAAACGGCCCGCACATGCCGAGCATTTTACTTACTACCCTTTTAAAAACATTTATCTTCCCACTCGTATGTTTGTGTAGAAACAGTCACAGTTCTGACTGACTTGAGCGTGCTTGGTTTTGTTCTGTAGTGCTAGATTAATTTTGCGTTTTATTCTATTTTTATTTATTTATTCAATATATATATATATATATATATCTTTTAATACAAGAAAATGAATACATGATGGCAGAGCGAATACATGATAAAACTAGTGAGAGAATAATTATAAACCTAGAGGAAAGCAACGATGATAAAACAATACGAAGACAATAATATGGAGACAAATGATGATTTTAACCATATACAACTCTTAAATACTTATTTAAAATTAAACTTATTTAAAAATTAAACTTAAATACTTCATGATATTTCGAAAATTTAAAAAGTAGAATTAATTTGTGTTTTTTTTTATAAAATATACCAATAATGCTGAAAAAAATTTATAAAGGGAAATAAGTAAAATAATGTTTACATTCTTTTCAAAATACAAAAATAAATTACTTAATAAGATCATATGTAATGAAAATCAATATGTCGAAAAATCAATTTAAAAAAAAAATTATTTTAAATGAAAACAAAAATCAGCTTTTAATTTTCATAAATTTTAAAAAGGTTACGTAAACTTATTTTATAGTAAAATCATGACAAGCGAAAGGCAATGTCAAGTCTAACAAAATAAACCTGTCAATAGGTTTTAAAATATTGTTGGTTATTTGTTTGGTCAAAAATTCTACAATGTTTACCTTTCTTTAATTGAAAAGTTTTGTTCTAGTTTAATATTAAAATAGCTGCTAAATTCGTTCAAACAGCAGATTTTTTTATTGCAAAGTACTTTCATTTCAACATGACTTTGTCATGTCAGTCAGTCTCCTGTCCGCTGATGTTTTAGAAAAGACTAGTATACTGGCCAAAACCCGAACATACCCGAGTGGTTGGTGCATTCTCTTTTATCTCAGACTCTACAACTTAATATGATGACTAAATCACTGAATAACATGTTTTCTTTCACTTTGTGACTGCTATTGTTGTTTATTTAATTTACATCAAAATTAAAAATCATATTAGCCTACTTCAAAATGTACTTTTATATAAGTTTTGTGAAATCATAATTTTCTAATGTCGAAAATAATTGAGATGATTTTTTTTTATTTCAATGACCGTTTTGAACTGATCTTTATGAGATAGAATTTATCTCCTCCTCAAGGAAATTTTTTTTTAATGTTTGAGGAGGTTTTTGTATTCCTAATACCATAAGGATTAAACATATATAGGCTAGGTGGTTGACGTAAGTTCTGTTACGGGGAAGATCACAATTACCGTACCTAACTTTTGATTGTTAGTAACATCATTGATAACCTCACGTTATCAATCTCGCGTTTCAGTCACGTGATGTTATTACCTGAAACAATAAATAATACTGAGATAACAATGTAGTATCCAATAAATTTTTCTTGATTAAAAAACATGTCCAGCCATTAAAATTATTGTTCACCGCTTTGCAAAACAATTAAAATCAAATAAGGCGAATGAAAACAAATGAATTCATATTCCTTCAATCAGATATCAAATTAAATTCACTAAATGAAATAATACAAAAAGCGATACTTACAAAAGAATTTATTACCACCAAAAAATATTTAACTAAATAGTGTAATATTGTTTTTTGAAAAATTTTTCAACCATTAGTTTTGATATTAAAATTAAATACCTCAACTATTCAGTCAACAAACAACTTCATCTCTTTGTGAACTATTGTTTGAACAAACTAATGATATTTTGAAACATAACTTCCAACAAGAAAGTGTCTCTAGTGATTACATCATAGTGGTTGTGTTATTTCCGACAAGGAAGAGATGTTTGTGGTTGTGTAATGTAAAGAAGACCGTTGCACTTTTCTAATTAAACCTAGTTACTCGTTACAAGAACTCACATTTAAAGGAGTTTAATACGTTTTCTCATTGTAAATGTTTAGCAATGAAAACACTAATACTGTGATTTATCTATCTTTAGACTTTTTATGACCTGTTTTAAACCGATTGTTCAGTACAGGCATTATGTGTGAAAGTATAGAAACCTTCTAACCACCATTCGTTGGATAGTGTAGTTTTTAACGGCCTGTAGAAATAAATCATAGAAAATGCATAAGTCTGGTATTCTTGCGGGATATAAATAACATTTTGTACATCTTAACATTATGAAGAGAGAACTTCACGAACTTGAATTAAAAAAAAAGAAGATAAATGATTTGAGTTACGGAAGTTTCGTCTTAAAGAGATTTTCGATAAAGATTAGAATTGCATGAAATCGACTTATTTCGACTATTTGTAAATCGTTCTTAATTTATAAATGTAATGATTTTTTTTTTTTAAGTTGTAATGTCTACACGAAATTCCACTTACAGGATTTTATTCAAGTTCCTAGAACTACACTATTAGACACAATACTGTATTATTAAAAATACAATATTAATTTCATAGTTATTTAAATATAGAAAAGTATATTTTGCAGTATTCTAGTAGGGAATAAACTTGTAAATGACCGGTTATACTGTACTTGGTTAATTTCTAATTTACTATAGCCCGTCTCAAGGTAAGTTGAGGCAGGGTACCGGGCTGGAGGGTTAGGGCGATGAATAGCTGGGGTGGCCCGGCCAGTAAATCCCATTAGTCACGCCTCACCGAATACTCCACTTAAGAGCGGAAATGTAATAAATAATCATTATTTAAGAAAATACTTGATACTGTATTGTTAGTTATCATAATACAAACAAATGTGTGTTTGTCCCGTGCTAATCGGCAGACTTAAAGTATTGTAACATACTGTTTTGTTATATATTTTATTTATGTATATTTCATTCATTGTTTCCGGTTTGAGTGAGTGAGTTGTTAACAAGAAGTGTCCATTAATATTTGTTGGAAGTTTCCGGCTTAAGTTTGTGATTCGTTAGCAGGAAGTTTTTTACCGATTTTCATGGAATTTGGCATATTACGTGTACATGCTAAAATAATATTTCAAATCTGGATTAAGATTATAAACGCTTACATCAAGACGAAAATGTTGAGGCCTTACTTGAGTCTGTAGCTCAACTGGTTCCTTAGGTATTAAGGAAAACATATACGTGTTTATCCCAGAATGTCATTTATTTACACGATTTTTTACTATAAATCATACATTAATGCTCCAATTTGTGTCGGACTTTATATACACATTTAGGGTAATAATACCAGACTAATTCATCAATTCTAAATCAGGATATACAAATAACGATTAAACCATTGAAATATTTTTGTTATTATTATTATATCAAGTTTTTATAAGATCGCACATAAATAAAATTTGAAATTCGTTTCATTCACTTCAGCGTAATAGCTGCGTGTCGAGTTATTTATTATTATTATGTTGTGTTAATAACGCAATCAAAATGTACATAAATAAAATATATAACAAAACAGTATGTTACAATACTTTAAGTCGGCCGATTAGCACGGGACAAACACACAATTGTTTGTATTATGATAACTAACAATACAGTATCAAGTATTTTCTTAAATAATGATTATTTATTACATTTCCGCTCTTAAGTGGAGTATTCGGTGAGGCGTGACTAATGGGATTTACTGGCCGGACCACCCCAGCTATTCATCGCCCTAACCCTCCAGCCAGGTACCCTGCCTCAACTTACCTTGAGACGGGCTATAACCATTTTCATTATTTCTTAATTTTTATTGTTCTACTATTTCAAATTATAGAGAGTAAAGTATCAAAAAACCTTAGACTTTAATACATTATGCTTGATAAATTTGATACTATAGTTTTCCTTTGAGTTATAGCGATATAGTTTTTCGAATTACATGAGGCAAAGTGCAAAGGTTTTCTTACCTGAATCGTCTTAATGAAAAACAATTGAGGTATAGAGGTTTTCGAGTTATACCACAAAGAAGAGCTAAAGTATCAAGTTTCAACTAGGTTTCGAGTTATATCACAAAGAAAAGCTAAAGTATCAAGTTCCAACTAGGTTTCGAGTTATACCACAAAGAAGAGCTAAAGTATTAAGTTCCAACTAGGTTTCGAGTTATACCACAAAGAAGAGCTAAAGTATCAAGTTCTAACTAGGTTTCGAGTTATACCACAAAGAAAAGCTAAAGTATCAAGTTCCAGCTAGGTTTCGAGTTATACCACAAAGAAGAGCTAAAGTATCAAGTTCCAGCTATGTTTCGAGTTATACCACAAAGAAGAGCTAAAGTATCAAGTTCCAGCTAGGTTTCGAGTTATACCACAAAGAAGAGCTAAAGTATCAAGTTCCAGCTATGTTTCGAGTTATACCACAAAGAAGAGCTAAAGTATCAAGTTCCAGCTATGTTTCGAGTTATACCACAAAGAAGAGCTAAAGTATCAAGTTCCAGCTATGTTTCGAGTTATACCACAAAGAAGAGCTAAAGTATCAAGTTCCAGCTAGGTTTTGTCGAGTCAGCAAAGTTCCAGTGTACACAGAACAATTATATGCTAGTTATAGACTTTATGTAATTAATATTGCGTTGAGGTTACCCTACAGACATATCTTTGTCTTAAATGTGTGTACATAGAAATTTAGTGCCCATATAGTCTTTAATGAACGCATTTTTATTTTTATTCGAATAGTTAATAAAAGAACTCTTTTACAGGCCTAAACTCACAACAAGTTATTGCGCCAAGGAACTAGCCTACTTGTTATTATTTATAGTGTTCAGTTATAGTGTCTGGCTTCCAGCAAAGGAGATTATTCTTCATCAAAACCCTCCAGTGGTTGAACTTCTTGTACACAAATCATGTCTCATATAAGGAGTTTTTCCTCCGTCAAACAGTCCTGTTTTCTTCAATGAACTTTGAACCTTTAAAAGTGTTGGTACTTCTTGTCATTCGTATATGCCGTTGTATAGCCGACTTTCCGAAGTCATTCAAATTTTTCATTTTTTTTTTATTCGTGTTGCCCCATCTGGGGTCTTCTTGGTCTTATTTTAATTTGTCTTTTCGGTTTAAAAAAAAACAACTCGTGTCCTGGCTCTGAAATTACAAACATTAGCTGCTTCCCTAAAAGAGTATTGAGCTAAAACATAACAAACACTTTTGTACTTCTTAAAAAGTTTACAACTTGTTTAAAAGTTGATGTCATAAAATATACACCCTTTAAACACGCTTTCTATTTTTCATTTAAAAAAAAAAACATTTATTATAGAGTAGAACGAAATTCTACTTTCAAACAATTGATGACTTGATGAAGACTGACATATATGTGTTTACATATCATTACTCTTATACACACTTCTTGTGTGCCCATTATTTAATAATGTTTACTTGTATCTAATATTTTCGGGAAATAAGGAGTTACTAATACGAAGGACTTAAGTTTATATGTATAATAAATAGATTGAATGTAATATCCATTATCCAGTCGGTGTCAACTTACAGTAAATATAATATTAGTTACAAACTCGTTAAAAATATCCCAATTAGAACATTGAATGAAACGTAACGAAAATTTGGATAAATGGTATAATCGAACAATTTAGTACGAGTGAATGGTTATTGGAAACAATTAATACTATTTTGATATTTCTTGAAAATACGTACTAATAACCTTGAGAATATTTATAATTATTATTTTACCGTTAGTAATTTTCTGAAGTAGCTGCTGGCAATAATGAAAGTAAAAACAGCTGATAGTACAACATTACTGGTAATATTGAATAATATCATACTCTCTAGCCTTAAGGCATTAGAAGTAATCACATTATACTTCTCCCTCTATCTCAAAACAACTTTAGCAAAATCTAATCATAAAAACTCATCAACAAAATCTGAAAGCTTTGAGAAAAACTTAATGTACAGGTTTGTTTATGTGTTAACTCTTGTTTTCGTTAACTTTGTTAACGGGAATCCATAAAGAACGTTAACACAACATTAGTTTCTACTTAGAAAATAATGAATGTATTGTGTGATAATATGGTGTCTTCTATCAGTCTGCCTGGCTCTGGTATTTTTTCGTGCCTTATCTTAAGCTCTGATTTCCTACACATTTATATTTATGTGAAATGGGTGATGGGTGTAGGGGTCTTGTGAATAATTAGGTTTTAGACCAATAAGTTACTCTTAAGGGTTAGAGTGAAAATAGTTTGAGGGTTTAAAGTAATTATAACAGATTGTCTAATAAACAGATAGTCTGCAAAAAAAAATTAAAAATATGTGACTGGTGTGAGCTCCGATTGTTGAGAGCATCAGATATTGCTTTTATATTTTATTATTAGTTTAATTTCTTGTTAAATTGGTCTACAATTAGAGCTTTATTGAGCATATTATGTTTTCCTATTATGTTTTGAGATGTACACTTTAAACAAACATTTTTTAAAAGCAATAATGTTTTGTTTTATACCTTTCTCAATTTCAATTGTTCCACAGTCTTTACAGCTAAAACAGCCGAATCTAGTTTTATGTTGTTTCCTAGTCTCTTCCTACTAAGGTCTATTTACTCGACATGAAAGCAATTTACTGAATGTAGCTCCAAAAGTGGAGAATTAATAAAAGAAATATAATGAGGGAAAAAATGTATTTTATAACTTTACTTTTCTAGCCGTATTTATGGATGAAAAATGTTTGTATTTCTTTTGGGTTACACGCCAGTAATTCTTCAACTACATTTCTACTTTGTGTACACTTTTATAAACAACAAATATGTATTTGCCTTATATAATATTATTAGGTAAATATCAATTAATTATAATTTATATTTTGGTAATACTGGTCTATTTTCATTCAAAACACCATTGAATAGCATGACCTGTGGGGCTCAATTAGGTTAAGTAATATTATTTTTGATATACTTAATATTGATTTTGTATTAGGTAATGATGATGTACAAAGTTTAACCAATCCTTTAATGAACTTCAGTGAATGACCCAAACACAAAAGTACTGAGTCGGAAAATGTTGTTCCTAAAACAAACTGCCCGCAAACCCACTACCCTTAGAAAATTAAGAAGAATTAGTTAACCTCTGGTCACAGATAATCTTTATTCTCCTCTGATTATTTTAATAATAGTAATAATTTTCTATTCAATCATCATGAGACATTAATCGTAAAACTTGTCTCGGAATTTTATTCGGAGTCACTAATCGATATTACAATCGATTTATATCTTACAGAACTGAAATCGATAAATCCAAAGATTAAGGTAGGCATCTTTTTTTAAAACTTTATCTCATGTTCTTTCGACAGTTTTGAAAAAGAAAGGCATTATTATCTGACTAGAAATCCAAGTTTAAAATTATCGAAATGAAATTCTTCTAATTATGAACTTCATTGACAGAATAAATAAAAACTTTCGACATTTAATAAGTCTTCTAGTTGAAACAGAAAACAATGCAGTCATCATTACTGCTGGAATATAATCGCTTCTTCACTAATATGAAGAGGACACTGGCCCCAGAGCTAGCAAAACTTAATTTACCATTCCTAATAAAAAGATAATTAAGTTTCTTAACCTCTAAGTAGTTCTGCCAGGTCAGAAGAGATAATGGGAATACTTTAAACTTGCCTAAATGTCAAGATGGAGGACAAAGTCAATGGATCCTAATGAACTCTAAGGAAGTTTAAGGCAAGTAAAGTCGAGAATATTTGGTAGTTTCTATAAACAGCATTGATTTTAATTGCGAGCAAGAATTTCACCTAATAAGAAACAAGAAAAATGTCAGTAATTTTTTTAATATAAATTTTTATCCTCTATTTGTTGTAAGTTATTTTAAAAAGACTCTTACACAAAATAAAATAAAAATGTTTAAATAGGTTTGCTTCAATTGATGACAGATCCATTTCTCTTCATTCTTGTTGTTTATCATCCATACTGTATAACGAATAATGTAGGGAAACCAAGCTAAAAATATACGGAGGTAACCAAAGTTCGAACCCTAGATCACAGGATTCCTAATACGAACCCTTGTCCTGAATCTATTTCGCCATACAAAGATTGTTATGGACGTCCACATGAGAAAAAAGATAAATTCTGTTGTTTGCTATATCTATCCAGGTTTAAGTTATGGTATTTAGAAACTGATACATTTCTTGAATAAGGATAAAAAACACGCTTCAAGGAAGATTTTGTTTCACCTTCTAGAACAATAATAAGAAGTGTGTCACTTTCTATTAACTATTATAACTACATCCCGTAATAGAATGTATTGTTTTGTGTTAATTGAAGGGCAAGAGATTTTTAATTAGATAAAGCAGTATGTTTACACAAATAAGCGTTTAAGTGTCAATTAAAGGTTGTTGCGAGGTTAATATGTAGTTTAATTAGTTAATTATGACTTAAAGTGGGCATGTTGTAAAACAACTTATTAATCGTAAAATTATGATTATTTTTATATCATAGAACATAATACATCCTGTAGAAACTATCGGTAATAAACTTAGAATGTTAATTGAATACTATTTATATTACAGCCATATGTTTGTGTGTGTGGGTGTGTGTGTGTGTGTGTGTGTGTGTGTGTGTGTGTGTGTGTGTGTGTTTAAATATGAAGTATGATGAAGAATCCATCATTATCAAATAACTCTAAAGCCAGAATATATACGGGGATGGGTATATTCCTTGGACACTCTGCAGCTCAACATTAGGGTATAGCTTTGCCTAGAGACTCACTTCGCACTACTCTGAGGAAGTTTATTACATACCACTTAGGAAGTAGCAGACAAATATTATATTATAAACTCTTGACTGTTCATGTTAATTCTTTTGAGATTTTGCTGTAATTTGACATTTTCATCCTACCACTCATTTTTAATAAGCTTTCTTAAAACAATACGATTATAGCAAACATTGCCAGCTTCCAAAAGAAGCGAATGATGACTAGAAGAAAAAATGGAAAAAGTTTTTGGGTTGTACTGTAGTCATCAGAGGATCCTCAGTTACTTTTGAAATAAAAAATCACTACATCAATCCTTGCCAAATCATCACTACTACCATCATAAATTGACACAACGGAATATTGTACGTTTATGATTGTTCGTTAGTTTCTCCAAAAGTCATCTTTTTCTAAACTTCTTCCAGTCATCATTTTTGTTGTGATCTTTAATTAATTGCTATAGCGGAATGTTGTATGTGTCTAAGTGATTTTTCACAGAGCACTGAAAATATTTGGTTTTCTATCAAAATCCTTCTCGGTTTTAACTTATTATTATATAACCATAAAACATATAACTCAGCTGATTACCAGAGAGCATCAAATCATTCAAGGAAGCAACACAACAAGAGGCTTGTTTTATGATTTGATTAAATTGTATTTTATATATTTTTAATGTTCCATTTTATTTACCTCTCCCAATTTGACCTAAATTAATCCTAATCATTTGATTTTCAAAACATGTCCGTGTCTTTTTAATTTTGTATCATATTGTAAGATATACATTAAATTAAACCACCCTTATAGTACAGGAGAGATTGGTTCACTAGAATTCCTCTTCTTCCTCAATCCCAAATTGACCTAAATTAATCAATCTGGGCTTACTAGATTTATTCAAAATTTCTTGACTTTTAATCATCACCATAGCTTTCATAGTACTCGGAATATATTATTGCTCTATATGTTGTATTACGTAATATATTTATTGGTATATTGTTTGTTAATCTATTTATTGTATTCTCTATACTTATTATTGTTCAAAGTGTAATAAATAATGTTTTTCTTTAGGTTCAATAGATCAGAGAGAATATCTATATTTACAGCCCTTAGAAACACATTTATTATGTCAATGTGTTTTTATTTGTAAATATGATCACGTCTGTGTAATTGTTTTATCTTATCTTCGGAGTAATAAAAGCTGAACTAGTCAACACGTTTATTGGCTAAAACGTAGACTAACGTTTTAAAAGTATAGTATATTCAAAGATATAAAACATTGGTTTAAATTCGATTCGTTTTGCTTGCTGCAACATATTACTAAACTTCTCAGGTAAAGAAAGTACTGTTAACAAAATTTCTAAGTCTTATATCAAAATAATTTAACCACCCACCTACGAAAAACTACGTAACATATTCCTTGGAAAATATTTCACTGCTTCATTGCAATCATAAAATATCATATCTTACTGATGATTATACTGTTTTTAAAAAAAAATATTTCGCTTGTAAAATTCATATTAAAACAATCTTTAATATTCAAAAACAAAGATTATACAAATTACAGTACGTTCTGTATAAATGATAATATATTATGGTAATGACAATTTATTTCTTCAACAGATTAATTCAGTATTAAATTCCTTTATCTTTGAATGACTATGCGTTTTTGAAAGCTAAATTTATCAAGTTCTTAACCACTTCGTTAACAAACAATACCAAATTATATTGTTTGTTCCGACATTTGGATCAATTATGTATAACAAATTATACAACGTTTCGAGAATATGTATCAACTGCCTTATTAAATAACTACAAACTTTGAAAATAATTCTTATTATATATCAATACATTTTGCATAGAAATTAAAGCGTAGACCTACAAATATTTGTTCTGTTGTTTGTACAAATAATTAATTATTCATTTAGGCCTTAGCTACCAAATATAGGAAGTACCTACAGGGTAAGTTTGATAATCGTAATAATTTCGACCTCCGTTTTTGACTTATCTTCTCGTTTTATGAACTAAGAAAAGACAAAAATTATTTTCAGCAATCCGTCCGTCTGCCGTTGCCATCTGTATGATAGCAGCCACAAAAATTAAGATATGGACATTAAATGTGTTATAAGGGACTATAGTGTGCTCACGGGTTTAGTTGAAAATGTCCAAATAGCAGTAGGCCTAACTTTAAAAAGGTTTTTGTTTATATCTCTTGTTTTTGTCTAACTTCTAACACACTAAATGCCGATTTCAATTCTACATGTAATGGTATCAACCCAAATATATTTATGAAATAATCTTTAAGATTTTTATCTTTGTCAAAAATGTAATTTAAAACCCTGATTTCCGATAAAAATTTAATATTTTATAGTTACGAAATCCGGTAGGGACACGAGCGAAGCTAGTAGAGACCTTTTAATATACACATATCAACGAAGTACGTAGGGGCATGGCCGACGTCACCAAAGTGTTGATATAAACAATCACGAGGTTCAGAAAACCTGTGTAATAACAGTTTGTAACAAACTTACCCTACTGAATAAGAGTCCTTGATCTACCAATACAGTTTAACATTTCCTACAAGGCACAAAACCTAAATTTTATTAATTACATTTACAGGATCTGCCATCATACCACCCATCAACTTGTTTTTAGTTAATGAAAGAAAATTCCCCAAAACCACAATAAAACACTAACAACACAGAGACTGTATAGTTATGTTTATTTTACCTTATTTACATTTCAATAGCACTTCTATCATCTTCAGAGGTACAATACAACATAACTATGCAGTCTTTGTGTTGTTAGTGTTTATTGAGGTTTTGGAGAATTTTCTTTCATTGTATATTCACCACAGTGTCTCTATTGAGTTGTGTAAGAAGGAGATATTCCAGCCTTCATACAATGAAATATTGTATTTTATATATTTATCTTGTATTGCACTGACAACAAATAAATAAACTACAACTACAAATAAAACTGCCAAACGTATCCACCTTTTTCGTGAAGTTTGTTGATTAATTTGTAGTTCTGAGTTCGTGTACTTAGTGAAGAAACACTGAAATCGATATCCGTTTGAGATTGTTTGAAAATTCGGAAATCAAAATTTTATACAAAAAAATTGTGGTACTGTACTTAGCTTTTAAATAGGTTTCTTTTATATGAAGGGTGCGGAGTAACAGAACTCAGTCTGTTGAGCTTATGCTTATTTCGCAGCTGGTCGTACTAATGAACTGTTAATAGTTTCAAAGTTTTGAGGCCGATTATTGGTGTTGTATTTCCTTTTGTTACCTACTCTCTCCTTTTACAAAAAAAAAAAAAAAAAAAAAAAAAAAAAAAAAAAAAAAAAAAAAACGATAAATATAAAGATCAATTTTTAATTTGTTTAACTCTTTACACCTAAGATTTTTCTCTACAAAAACCTCTATTATTTTGTTATAGTTATACATATTTTCAGTTGTAAAAAGTAAAGTATTATACATAATAATATCAATACAAAAGTATTTTAATTGTTAAATGGAGTGTATTAATCATGATATTTAAAAAAAACTGGGCGATTATCAAATACTTCAAAGTTTTTCTCAAAGAAAGAACTTTAGAAATCCAATTGATTTTAACCGTGGAAAAATAAAATAAATATATAAATACCATATTGCTAATAAAGTATTTAGAATTATTCTCCCAATGCTTTATAACAATTAATTGTAAAGACTAGTTTATTATTCAGAAATAATCATACATTTCCCTAAGTTTCTCCTTATTTCTTGCTCAACGGTATTACTCCATACTCCTTAAGCTAATCACAGAGGAACGAGTACGCCCAATATTTCGTTGGAGATATCAACAAATCCTCCAGCTTAAATTTACAAATAAATCTTATTTATGAATTCATGGTCTGCAGTAACAACACAAAACAAACTTACAACAGATAAAACCGACAATTCAGTTTGAAAATGATAGTTAAACTGATGAAGATGGTCCTGAAGAAACGGATGCCGTAAACAGCAATGAGTAGAGTCAGATTCATTGGTAGTAGAAAATTGTGCATTCCATACACCTACAACTTTCAAGGTTTGCGAAACAACTACGCAATATATTTCAGTCTAGACACTAGGCGGAATTACTTGAGCATTATCTAAAGTCACAAGTTTAATTATAGTATAAAGAACTACTTGCACGTCAATAAACACAGACAAACTAATCTCTTCATTATTAATTGCCACACGAGGTATCTCCTTGTAAACCCGTTTAAAACACATGAAAAGTTTAGTTGATAGCACGTGAACAATTCTAGTGACCGTGTAATTAAAATGAGGGTCAAATTGGGGCAAACAATTTAAGGAAGATCTGAAAAAATCTTCAGATCTTCTAAATCATATTATTTAATATCTGTCATTAAAATGCTGTATTTTTATGGTAAAACTATTATTTTTGCAAGTTAATTTAATTTTGGACAGTGACCGCCATGGGCGTCATCGCCGGGGGGACGCGTCCCCCCCAATATTTGAGATGTAAAAATATTTTTGCTAAAAACGAATGATTTACTTAAAACCTTAAAAGGTAAACATCGGGCTATGTTTTTTTGTTTTTTTTTGTCTGTAATACAGCCTCGTCAATGCCTTAGCAGGCGAAACCATTGGTCGGCTAGACTAATTAAAAGTGGATATTACAAAATAAATAATTGTGTTTTATTATCTTTAAATCGGGCTATGTCTTTACTAGGGTTTTTAACATTACATTTCTGTCACAATCGCATAAATAAATGCATAAAAACGATGTTTTGAGAAGTTTATTTTAAAAAAATTCCATACCCCCAGACCCTCGGCATATGTCCCCCCCCCCCAATAATGAACTGTTGATGACGCCCATGGTGACCGCAAGAGTTGCACTTCCATAATTAATTCATAGTGAATACTGGCGTCCCAATCCTGAGAGATCCTAACTATATGGTACCTTGTTTTATGTAGTCTTGGGTTATATCTCTCTTTCATCTTTCCCATCAGGTCTTCCCTGACCAGGGTGACCAGAGGAAAACTTTTACAAGGCACTTGGACTAAAAAAAGAGGACAATGTTAAATACACTTTATACATTTTAAAGAAACTTTTATTCTTAGTATTTTCATTAAAAATGTATTTATTAAACATTCTTATAACGAATGAAAAGAAAATTTACCTCTGGTTTAAAAAAAAAACTTTTAAAAACTAGAGGGAGGCACTATGCAGTGCAGGTGTGGGGTACGGTACGAAGCGCAGGCGCAGAAACATGAAGACTAGAGACAAGACGCCGCGGTTGCAGAATTCTTTATCACAAGAAAGAATGAAATAATATGTTTCATGTCATTCTTTTTATTATTATTGTTGCTGGTTTTCGAAAAATGCAGACATTTTATATAATTTCAAAAGCCGAGAGGAAAAGAGGACATGTCCTCCTAAAACCGGACATCTGGTCACCCTGTCCCTGATTAACTGTTGTTCTCTTTCAACCCTGACGCGATATTAGAGTATTCGAAGGCTAGCCGTCTTTATTTCATAATCTACTCTTCCTTTTTTTTACAGCATGATGACCGAGAACTTTTTCGCCTTTAAGGAGGAAAATCCTTGACTAATAAAGAGTAACCATAACTTATTAGTAACCATAACCAGCGTTTGTTTAATAGCAACAATTAATAGTAGATAATACTAATGTTGTAAACTAAATTTTTTCAACTATTTACACCGTATAAAAAGGTATATTTGTCTTAAACATAATAATCTTAAAAATGTCTTACAGGCATGTTAAAAAAATGAAGCATATAAAAATTTGAGAAGGCTTTTTGACAATTTGAGAAGTCAAAACAATATCACCTTTGACTTTCTTCTCTATCCTTTTACGTACTACACAAAGGAGGTCTTTACGACCTTAACAAACTAAGGTCTTATTAGTCCTAAACCTCTAAACACGTTCAGCGTATATTTTGTATACCACAATACTGTAGATGTTGAGAACAGGATCGTTTTCTTTCGTAAATGTACCTTCTCATAAAATAGCATAACTAGTCTTTACGATTCGTTGGTCTTGAATGTAGGTCTAAATGTACTCGGCCTTTCACTTTCATCTTGTACCTGCATAAAGTGCTAATTTAATAACACGGTATTCCTTTCCGCGTAGTTATTCCTCCTAACACGTTTCAAGACGCAATTTACAACTGAAAATAAAACGTTCTCATCTTCCACGATAGAGACAATACATTTGATAACTCCATTCGTGTATGGGTATAGCTACAATATACTTTTTTACAATTTTCGTAGTTATAACAAAATGTTCAAACAAAATAATGAGATGAACTTATCACAAATTAAATAAAAGGTACGAAAACATTTCACAAATTCTCTCACTCGCCCACTTCCTAAATTGAATAAAATCTGAACAAAACTATAGCTCCACGCGTTTGGGCTGTAGGCACACCATCATTCGCAAAACCACTTTTTCGTCATACTGCTTCAAAACAGCTGTTTTCAATACATGCATTGAGATGCTAAAGTTGTTCTTTTTAGTCCTAGGACCTAAAAACATCAGCTGAGATCGAGGTCATCAGCTGTTACTTCGTTTATACAAATTAAATAAAGATTGTAAAGCATCCATAAAAACAACCGATTCTCTCGTTTGTAACTAACCGTTAAAACAGCTGATACCATCGATTTGAAGGTAAATAGGTTATAAAATTTTAGTTTTGGTGAAATTGTTTTCTTATAATTTTTGCTGTATAACGAAAAATTTATTTCATCACTTGGACCAAAAGAAGCTTTTCCATCCTCGCTATTTTCCGGCCTACATTAAACTTGAGCTTATATTGAATAACTTCACTTTTGGTCCTAATGATGAAGTATACTATTTGGACTCAAGTTACCACAGTACGAATATATTCCTAAAACTTATTTAATTAATTTTCTCTATACTACGTATATGTAAGAAAGTAAAAGTAAACATTTTTACGCCAAATTCGGAAATGTGGCATCATGTGAATTAACAACAACCATGTGGAAGAATGTAAGAATAATTTGAATAACAAAAATAAGTTGATATTACCAAGTTATTATTTACAAATTTATACTTACATTGAAGGTATATGATAAAAAAAAAATGTCGTATTTCGACCTGAAGTATTATGTAGCTTTTGAACGTTCAATTTTAGTAATTTAATTTTATATGTTTATAACACATTAACGATTATTTTATACTAGAAGCATAGTAAAAACTGGAAAGAATGGGGGTGATAACTTTCAAGCTGTTAACCTCAAATAAAGACTGTTATACAGAATGTATGATTTTTTTTGTTAAATATGACGTATCCGTGTTCCTAATTCAACATTGTTTTGAACCTGAATATTTCTTCTTTTAATTTCATGCTGCTTCAACTGTTTTCTACATTGACCCACTATTGTTTTTTTCGTGGTTTGCAGTTTACGCCGAATGGCTGTAGGATCGTTGGTGTCGCGTTGTCTACCTTGTGTAGACCTAATAGGTTTACTACAGTATATAGTAATAACAATGGTGTTAACTGTCTAGGACAGTCTTGAAATATTTGTATCTTTAATTAGACCTAGACCCTCACACCCTCCAAATGACTTGATTTTAAATGTGGTTTACAATCATTATTAGACTTTTTCGTCATACTGCTTCAAAAACAGCTGTTTTCAATACATTCATTGAGATGCTAAAGTTTTTCTTTTTAGTCCTACCTAAAAACATTAGCTAAGGTCGAGGTCATCAGCTGTTACTTCGTTTATACGAATTAATTAACGATTGTAAAGCATCTATAAAAACAACCGTTACTCTAGATTGTAAATAACCGTTAAAACAGCTGTTACCATCGATTTGAAGGTAAATAGGTTATAACATTTTAGTTTTTGTGAAATTGTTTTCTTATATTATTTGCAGTAGCCTATAACGAAAAATATAGTTCATCACTTGGACCAAAAGAAGCTTTTCAATCCTTGCTCATTTTCCGACTTCGGCTCCGTCTCAGCCGTTAAACTTGAGGTTGTATTGAAAAGCTTCACTTTTGGTCCTAATGGTGAAATATACTATTAATAAAGTAGCAAAATAATTCATTGTTATTTTAGGTTTTAAAAAAAATGTTCACTCTTTTCATTCACCTCAGATTTATGTAAAATTGTAATCTTCGACTCAATATGTACTAAATGGACGATCAAAATATAAACCGACATTTCGTTTCTAATTGATCACAGTCATAAAAATTGCGTGACAGGCAGAAACGCAGACAGATGTACAAAGTTATTTAAAATACCCTATAAGCATTAAAAAAGATTTTATTTGATACTTTTTAACGAATTTACAGTAATTTTCCGGCCTAATACAAACTTCTGTGAATTCATGAAGGATTCATTTTGATGATGAAATAAATCTAAGTATAGGAGTGGTTTCCGATGTATTTAAAATACCAAGTAAAACTCATTCATGTCAAAGATAGTCTATCTATTATTGCAATAATACTACAAATACTGGCTGCAATAAGAGGCACTAATTTGAAATGAGACTGTGTTGCTGGAGTATAATATCAAATAAAAAATAGTTATTGTTCACTGATAAAAAAAAATAAAGGTTATCTACTGGTCGTAAGCTGCAGTGAATGATTGTATTACAATTGGGAAATACAAGTCTTTTAAAACAGATAATCTATTATATGTGATAACAAAAGTCGATTCATCATTAAAGTCGGGAGTTCAGGTTCCTGTTTTATACAATTTAAGTAGAAATAACGTAATAATCATTTTAAATTAAAGTCTTCTTCATACTTACCTTTACAGATAACAGATACAACTTCTGCTCAGTGATTTGTTTTCATGTTGTTTTGTTTTCTTAAAGCAAAATATGGAAAAAAAAATATGGTGCATTGAAAGTTTAAAAACCGAAGGATCTTAACGGGTCGAAATTAGGGCCATAAAATTTATCCTTTGTGCAAAATATACTCCACGATGTAAAACAAAGACGTCATTCGCAGGAGTTAAATTTTCACACGGATGGAACAAATTATAATAATTATAAAATATAATCGGAAATGCAAAGAACGTCGTAGTCTGTGACGTACGTGCAACAGGTTTTGAATCAAGGACAATAATTGCTGGAATATAGACAAGGAATTATAGAGCGGAGTAGGTTAGGTTAGTGACCGGCTACTTGGCGATTGACGTCATAACCAGGGGATGTAAATATTTACAAAGGTAATTTGCCAAATTAATCTTATCTTGAGCAAGAAATGAAACTGCAGTAAACAAAGACATTGTTTATTTTTAAAATGTCCGAGAGAACAGAAACGTGTACACCTGCAACGAATTAAGTGTTCCTTTACAACTTTCATAATATCTAGGATATTTATAATATATGTTTTTCTTCATTTTAA
The DNA here is from genome assembly GCA_963513935.1 of Aphrophora alni. NCBI lineage: Eukaryota > Metazoa > Arthropoda > Insecta > Hemiptera > Aphrophoridae > Aphrophora > Aphrophora alni. The sequence continues at coordinate 92,985,965 of OY740767.1, forward strand.
CCAATTTAAAATTAAAAATAATAAATATCAGTGGCAAATAATATAGATACGTAGTACTTAACTATATCCTATAATTACCAAATCTTAAAATAACCTAATTCTTTGAATATGACGTACAAAGAAGAAAAACAACATTAAAAATGTAAATCTTAAATTGGTAAATGTATCTATTTTTATCTTGAAACTTAACAATATTTCAGTTATTATCAGTTACTATGAGGTCAGCTTGGATCACGTTACACGTCTTTGTGTTGATGATAAACGATGACGTTGTTGATTAAGAAGGAATAAAGATATCAAACTCTGACACATACATCCAATCACGTTTCTATCTATTAAATTTAAGAAGAATCGAGTAAATATTTGTCTGATTTTCATATTATATCAATTTTATAGTATATTTTTTTCATCACTAGGACCAAAAGTGAAGTTTTTCAGTACAACCTCAAGTTTAACAGCCGTGGCGGAGCCGATGCCGGAAAATGAGCGAAGATCGAAAAGCTCCTTTTGTTCCAAGTGATGAACTATATTTTTCGTTATACTGCAAATAATAAATATAAGAAAACAATTTCACAAAAACTAAAATGTTATAACCTTTTTACCTTCAAATCGATGGTAACAGCTGTTTCAACGGTTATTTACAATCAAGAGTATCGGTTGTTTTTATAAATGCTTTACAATCGTTAATTAATTCGTATAAACGAAGTAACAGCTGATGACCTCGACCTCAGCTGATGTTTTTAGGACTAAAAAGAACAACTTTAGCATTTCAATGCATGTATTGAAAATAGCTTTTTTTGAAGCAGTACGACGAAAAAAATTTTAAACTATCAAAATACTTATCATAATAATAATGTCATCTGAACGAAATAATAATAGTTACACAGGAATCATTTAACTGTTTTGAAACGTTATGTTTAAATTAGCCAAATATTCTTCTAATTATTTTTTTGCAGATATGCTTAGTCATAGTTTAGAGAGTATATTACAAGGGTTAGAAGTAAATACTAAAATATCCCATTTGTAACTTAAGTGTAACAAGTAACTTTTACACAGGTGACAGGAGCAAGGAGCAAACTCTTGAAAAGATCAAGAGGTGAATTTTTTTCTTCTTTTTTCTCTTAATACTTATTTTACTACAAATTTGGATATGCAAAAAATCCTAAAATTTCACCTACACATTAACTGCAATGTATTAATTTCTGCTTTTTTAAGAAACGTGTTCGCTCAAAGTATTCATTAAATCACAAAACCCTTGACAAGTATTTAATTAATACCTGAAGCAAATTTATCAAAAATCCTGTTGACAGTTATCAGGTGATTACATATCGACTTTATCAATGGCTTTAGTATCTAGTCGATAAGTTAAATACAGATTCGTAAACTTCCACAATGCACAGCGATAGGTCTTAATGTGTTAACTAATTAATTATGGGCGAAAACGCACGATACCGGGTATTTCCAACGGCAAATTGCTCAGTACATTAGTACCTAACGATTTCCAAGATCCATTTGGTTAATGCCACACTCTGTTTCCATTTAAATCGTAGCCTATTAGGCAAAGACAAAATAGTCTAATACGCGTTTCCTTCAAAATTCATACTCATTTATGAATGAATGAGTTACTATGAATTTTAGATATATATACCAGTGATATGAATTCGCTTTTGGATTTGTTATCTCACATTTACGTAGTATTGAAGTTCAACATAGTTCAATTTGTTGACTTGGGGGAACGCTTATCTTTTCAGCAGTTCGGACTAGTGCACGGTCAGAGGTTTCGAGGATTCCAGCATTCCAGCATTCCTTTATGTCCTCGCAATTTTCCGTGTATTACAATACTCCTCCATCTTAATTAGGCTAACAAGCAAAAAGTAAAGAAGTAAAAAAATCAAAGATCACAGATTTGGATGAAAGCATTCTAGTTTTCTTTTCAATTTAAAATGGATTGCGAAAAATATTGATAATTATCAGAAACTTTATAATTTAGCAAAGATACAAAATTTCTGAATGTAAATTGTAAAAAATAATAAACTCCGTGAAGCAATAGCCAGTGAAGAGTCTTAGGCCTATTAGCATAATTTAGAGTGATGTAGATTGAATTACTTTAAAAATAATAACGAATTATTTATTATAGCCGCACGTTAAAAAATTGTCAGTTTTATTTCCATGATTTTTAATACTTTTCTATAATGACGTTATTTATATATCTAACAATGAAAATGTTTAATTTCCACATTATTTATAGTGGCTGTATTCATCTCGTACAGACAAAAAACTTGGCGACGATCACGATTTCGACAGGCGGATATGTCGATATCAATTTTTTTTCTCTCTCTTTTTTGTCGGATTACTTTTATGTTGCGAAACTTGAAAATCAGACAAAAAAACAGCGGTCAAATTGAGCTATCATTACTGACATCAGCAACAAAACAAAATCTATATGCTGGAATGCAGATTCCAATTAAATTGTAGTAAGGACTATTTTATATATACTTTTTTACTTAAGTAGCGCTTATTTTTTATACTGAGACGTTCCATTTGAATACTCGCTTTTTAAGAAACAACTTGGAATTTCAACTTCTAAGTATCAATTTACATAATAAACATTATATGCATAGATATATATGCTAAGCACATTTTATGTTCCTTTTTCCAAGGTTAGGTATATGCGTAAAATAAATTTTATAGTTTTTGATTTTAACGGTTGTGAAAAAAACAAAATTAAAATATCTTGTCAGTGTTTTTAGTGTATCAACGGATGCTTTAATTGTGCTGTCTTGTCGCATCCAATAGGATAAACAGATTTTCAGACTGGTTTATCATATTTTTCTTTCCATTATATGGTTTTACTTGTTGTTGTTGTTGTTGTTGTTGTAACTCAAAAATATCCGTCGCCACATCTATATTGTTATTACGAAAATTAAACATCGTTAATTTAATTGTTTGAAATCTACTGTAAATCTGTGGTTTTACTGCTACATAAACAGCCACGATATTGAAATGTTATTCTGAACCACTATCGTATCCTCATAATAGTGAGGTATTAATAAAATGTACTTTCCCAAACTAATACTGAGATCATTGAAAAATGTATTTAAAGTTTTTCAACTTTAAACTCTAGTTAGGAAGTTTTAACAGTATTCATTTAGAGTTTTTTTTATAATTTACTGAAAAACTTTAAAATTTACTGATGGCACAAATTTATTTCTGACGATAAAATCAAACTTAAAACTTTAAAATGAAAACTGAGAATGAGTTTTTGTAATATGAGTTTTTCAATGTATGGTTAAGTAAGCATTGAAACATTGAAAAATCTTTAAGAGATAGAATTTTCACCTTTTATGAAAGAAGTTTTTTTTTTCTTTCGAAAGTTGAGATGACACAATTATTCTGTATATACTTACATATATAGCCAACATACATAAATTATTGTGTATAAGTTTTAAACTAATGTTATTTTTTAGAATACTAAGGTCAGAAGGATCAAATATACAAATGTGTCTTATTTTCTGCTATGTATGAAATCACAACACACTATTTTCTATTGGGAATTTCGCTAAAAGAAGTTTTTAAAAACGATATTGTTCAATATTTCGAACGGCTGATTGTAGTTTTCATCATCCTCCCCCCCCCCCCCGTCAATTGTAAGTAATATCCTTCGAATCCTTAGGTCAGAATGATCAAAGTTACATGTGCCTTGTAACATTCTGTGTGCCTTATTTTCTGCTATGTATGAGATCACAACACACAATTTTCTATTGGGAATTTCGCTAAAAGAAGTTTTAAAAACGATATTGTTCAATATTTCGAACGGCTGATTGTAGTTTTCAATATTCTCCCCCCCCCCTTCAATGTCAATGTAACATCCTTCACAATTCCATTTCTGCATTGATCTATTCAACAATTGACTTCATGTTTGACACTTGGTTTAAATGGCCAACAAATGCGTTTGAATTTGAAAACCATACAGCAAAGAGAGACTTTTTTCTCTTTGTTTACAGCTCAGTGTGTACTTAAAATTTATATTTACTCTTACCTATGAATGTTTTAGACATACTATTAATTCCTGGTTTAGATTTGTGTTGTTGTTGTTGTGTGATGTTAATAATTTTTAAGTTTTGTGTCTATTATACCTATAAATAATGTATATTTTAACATCACGAATTTCATAGCTAGCATTACTTGTCGTATTTTATTCTATAAAGGTTGTGGCATTTAACCTACAATGTAAATTGATGAAGGTGTTTCATATTTTTAGTTAATAGTACAATTCGTTTTAGTTATATAATATAGTAGTAGTAGTTCCGGAGATGTGAAATAGTTTAGAATAAACATTTCTTTAACGTTCATACTTTTTTCTTTATTATGGCGCCTATTATCGCCGAGCTAAAATTAGTGCAATTATGCAAATATGAAACACACATTGTAGCAGTATCAACTGCGCATGCTCTCAAAGATCACGCCACTTAGATGATTCAATGTAATTTAAGTACAACACAACATACTTAATTGTCTGATAAGATTTGCGCGGAATTCTACATCTGACTCATACTCGATAAGTTGCAAAAAACAACACATAAATAGAAGAAACTAGACAGACTGATAAATTCATTTAAATGTGATGTCATAATCTTATCTCATTGAACTGAAAATATTTCTTTGGGTTTTTTATAAATTTGATAAGTTAATATATTGAATTGTTTTAAAGGGCCTTGAGAAGTCAATGGGCCATAATACTAACTTGTTATTTTATTTTAAAGTTCCTCATCTATAAATAAAAATGTCCTACTACTAGTCTTATTATTTGACATACATAAGAATCTAAATAATTATAGAAATACAAAGCCAAATTTGATCACGTGACAAAATCACCAGTTGCGATTCTTCTATGTTAGGATGTGAGGAACATCTTACACTTAAGCAAAATATTTATTTAATAAACTAATTATTTTAACAATGAAATAGTAAATATCTCTGTAAACATTAAAATATCAATGGTATCATTTAGTAAGAGCCTCAAGTATTGTCAAGACATCGGAAAGGTTCCACGCTGAATAGCTACTGCATATAGCTAATTGTGTGTTCAACTTTTGATTATAAAATAACAGTAGACAAAATATCGAGTATATTATTGTTTTCCGTCTTCATCTCAACTCTCAGAACAGTACAGTATCCTCAAGGTAGGAATGTGTTTGGGGGTGGAGAGGAAAAGAGGGGCCCCACACACTTCTTTGTTGCGTTTGCTTTCAGCAGTACAACCCCAATAAAAAAATATTGACCTCAAATGCTTCTGTGTAAAAGCCTACCCTACTTTCGTTTCTTTTATCGGTGTAAATAAGAATAAAACGTTTACAAAATTAAACATTTAAGAATTAACTTGTACTTAAACTTTAAGAATTAAATGTAGCTAAGCAGTAATTTGTCTATCTAGTTTTCTTGGAATGGGTTGTACCGTCAAGGCAGGTTAGAAGGGAGGACACGCCCATCACACCAGACACACATAGTGACGAATATTAGTTCGTTACCGATGTTTTGGTTGTCCACCCTTACATTCTGGCGGCGTTTAATAGTTAATGGGATTTACTAATACAGGTATAGAATAATAAGATTTAATTGTATAATATAATTATATTAGCAGTAACTAATCAACAAAATTTAGATGCATTATCATATACTATTAATTATAATTTTTCTTTTAAAATACCTTACTTTCTGCATATTAAAATCCACGTATTTAATGGACCTAACCTATAATTTGCTAAATTATGTTTCCTTCTTCTTAATGGAAGGTTTATTATATTTTTAACAAATCCGATCACAATTTTTAATTTTCGTTATACCTAAATAAGTCCGATGATTAAAAATTAGTGTTCACATTTTTTATAATCGTTAAAACTTATACAATAAAGTAATTACGTTATAACCATATAGATTGGTAAACTAAGACGGTTTTAGTGCAACAAGAAGCACTTTCCCAAGCAGCAGCAGTGACTCAGCAGTTTCTGTTGACAAACATTCCGGAAGAGACAAAGGTAGAGCGAGGTCGCTGTCATCGAATTCCCCAAGCTTGTATTCATGTCAGAAATGACTTCCAAAGTTTTCGTGATATTATGCAACTCAACTTTGTAAGCAATATGGTAACAAAATATGGAGTAAAATTTTAGAACATCTAAATTATCTGGATTTTCACTGGAGTTTTACCATCATTTGTGTTAATTACACGACGTGTTGAGAATAGGGATCAGCTCTCGTTTTCAAGTGAAAAATCCTACATGACGAACATAAGAGCCAACATATCCTTGTATATTTTTTCGTTTGTCATGTATCTATCTTAGTTGGCACTTTTCGTCTTTTTAACTTTAAAACCAGTGTTAACCCATACTCTCAAAATATCCTGTAATACTTTTTATATATACAAATGTCGAAATAGTTTATATCTATAATAAAACAAGGATTAAATAAAGCAATAAAGGTAAAGTTTCAAAATTATATTAATAATATAAATGAGCTACAATTATTTCGCCTTGCGGCATCATCGGGCAACAATATAATAAAATTTGAAACTTTAGCTTTATTGCTTTATTTAATCCTTGAATATGAAGTTTCAACAAGAAATATCTGCAGTTACATTAAAATTTATAATAAAAAAATTCGTTATAATCTAATAAATTTAGAACTAGAATGATTTTCAATATTGAATTCTATAGAAATTTACTTTTCTTTATTCGGGAGTAAGTCGGAACAGTTCTTATTTTTGGAAACCTATTTTTACTTTTTTTAAGAGTCGTAACTTTGATATATCTTTATGTTTTGCTATAACTCGCGTTTTCCCATTCTTCAACAAAATAATTTTAGAAATGAAATGTAAAACAATTCCGAAAACTCATCTCCAATCAAAATATTCCGAATTTACAAGAGAGAAACATGGCCACCTTATTGTAGAAACGCAGAGGCCAACATTGTAGATTTTCCTACAAGGGATCAGCTTTGTTTGTTCATTAGTGTAAGTAATTCACATACCATAGTTTTAAAACAGAAATAATTGGGAAATATATTGACTGCATTTGAAATAAAATTGTAATAAATGACATAATATTAAAAGGCTATGATCCAAATCACATTTGATTGGTGGTTTTTTTATTTAATTATATTTTACTGAGTTCTCGATTATTCAGAATGCTGTATTCTCGTAAAAAGCAGGAAAGTTAACAACTGCATTATTAAATTAATATCCCAATTTCGGAAGGTGGTAATATATACTCCTTATTGGGTATATTTTTTCGTTTCAGATACTTCTAAGAACAAATCCATAAACACACATTGATGTGTTTTCGGACGTTGTGTATACTTTACTGCCAAAACCGCTAATCTGATTTTCATAAACTTTTTGCAGTTCTCTTACTTCCGTGGTTTAGTTGTACTACATTACGAAACCCGATCTTAATTAGGGCCCTTAAAGATGTTTGACACAAAATAGGTAGAACCTATACATTTGTTATAGTTTAGCTTAAGACAAATGTAACAAATATGCAATTTTAATACGTCAGTATAAAAAAATAGCTCATAACTAGTCAGTTTTTAATTACATAAATATTCAAAATGGGAATCTTAATTTTTTTATAAGTAGTCATTGATTTTCATGAAACTAGGAATTTTCGTGTTTTGGAAATACTGACCACAAATTTACCACTAAGTTTGGTGCAACTAATCGATATCAAAATGGTGCCCCTCCCTAAATTTATACTTTTTTTATAAGGAGCCGATTTTGATCAAAATTAACCAACTTTTTTTAAACTAAACAGATTGTCACTAGTCTATGTAACTACAACTAAAATTTGAAAACAGTTTCACCAATAATTCTGTAATTACAACACTGTTTTTTTAGTTTTAATAAAACACTAAGTAATAACAATAAAAATAAAATAAAATATCTAATCGTGAAGATCATTATGTACAATATAAATGAGAGTTTTTGATATAAGGTAGATTAGCATGCAGGGTGTAATGACGTCATCCACTCCGTTTATCCTTCCAACCTCAGCAGGAGCAAGTAACAAGGTCAGTGAAACTACGTCTTCAAATTGCAAGTCATTCTAAAATACTCCATCATGACAATGTTTTATTTTCCATAAGATAATTACAACTTGCAATAAGACCTTAGTATTTTAATGCAAGGAAGAAATAGTTGGGTCAAAACAGAGATTCTGCGAGCGTATGTTTTTTTTTAACATTGACTCAAAAATTATAATAAAATATATATAATCCCATTTTTACTCTTTTTTGTAGGCCTACAGATTATACATAACTCGTTTACAGCCTCAGTAGTTAAGCATCTATATTTATGACCTTGATTTTTAATTTAAAATTATAAAACTTTAAAACCATTAACGGAAGAAAGTCGATACAATCAGTTTATTACAAAGGAGAATCATAGGAGGATGTTGGAATACATCGTCTCCAAGGTCTAAATGTCTGGACCGATTTTCAACCCCTTTTCACTTATAGATATCTTCCTTCAGCTGTTTAGTTGTTCACTGGAAAAGTTTGGTTTTGTTTCCAGTCCAGGAAAATGTGTATATTTAAAATCCGAAAACTAAAATTCGCAAAAGGGTAAGAAAGGCTTACCAACTTTCCCTCATAAGAAAAACTATTGAAAATCAAGAAAGCAGTGTAATTCAATAAATTTGTGATTTTTTTTTTTTATTAGTGGTCTAAATTATGCAATAAGAAGTATGATATTTCTAAAAATGTAAATAATTCATAAAAATACTTGTTAATGAACCTTACTTTTTTCCATAAAAAAACTATTATTTAAGAAATTATAACACATTGTAATGATAAGTGATTAACTTCAAATATTGTTTTAATTATAAGTAGTAATAAAACATAAATTTAAAATAACAAACAAAATGATATTTACATACTGAAAACCCACGCAAATGAAACATAGATGTGTCAGAAATATACTTTAAAATTTTAACAATTCCTTCTAGAATCACTCCCTTTTAATCCTCAACAGTATGAAGGTTGTGGACACACACATGTTCCTTCAATCAATAGGCCTATAAAAAGAAATCACAAACTTGCAAATCTGACAATCGAGGTGGCAGGCTAAAAGTACATTATTCGACACATTCTAGCTTAATAAACGTTTAACAGATTTTGCATAATGAGTTGAGGCTTTTGCTGAAAAAGAACAACAGTAAGATGTGGTAATACGTGTTGATTTAGCACTTCAAGATATCTGTGCTTTGTGCCATAATTGACGAAAATGTCCAAACTGGGATCCCATTAAATTTAAGTTTTTTTCTGTTCCATTACGTGATCGTTTTTGGCGTAATAATAATATTGGTTGTACCTACTTACCGTACCGTTAGGGTAAAAATGAGATTCATCTACAAACATAATACTAAAAGGCCAATCAAGATCAGTTTCATAAATTTCGTTGATTTTGGTTGTAAATCCTTGTTGTTCGAATCATCTTTAAGAAGACTATGAACCACGCTACTCATGTAAAACTTGTTTTATGTTTCTTTGCAATCGTATGTACTGTAGAATTGGTATCAAAGGGTATTTTCCCCAGGAAATTTCGTTTATTTGGAGACCACAGTAAATAAACGCATGAAGTTTATTCATTTTACATATCAGGAAGTAGACTACATTTTTTTCTATTGATAAGAATTAACACTTGGATAAAAAAACCTCAAGACATTTTATTGTTTTTATGACATTACTAAACACGATAGCCCTCGTACAACACCAAACTTTTGGTTAATTGAAAAAACCATTCTTAACGAAAATATTATTATGTAGGCTACCATAAACAAAAGTAACTGTATGCCACACAGTTTAAAAATGCGTACTCCATGTGGAGGTCGTTACTAGAATTTATATCTATAATTATCATTAATCCAAGAGCTAGGCCTATAATTCTTTATTTTGTTTTTAATTCCAAAATGACATCTATTAATAACGATAAAATATAATATCGGTTTTAAAGTAGAAAGATATTTTTACCACAAAGTTTGGGGGGAAAAAATGAATAATTTACGTGATCAAAAAAATTGTATTGCTTAATTTGTTATGGGTGTTATTTACAGGTCCCCTCCCCCCATTATTTTTTTTATTAATGGAAATAGACAGATTTTCTTTGGGGAAAGTTTAGATAACCAAAGGAGGAGTTTTTTGAAGTATCAAAATTTTCAACTCTTACCCCCAAAATGGGGTAGTTTGGGGGTAAGTCAAGAATTTTAAATAGCAACCCCTATTGAGTGATACTTCATTTTAAAGGTCTTTTAAAAATAAGAATAATGGCACAAACTAGAGGTCTCAAAGTTCATCTTATCCAACATAGCGACCAATCGAATTGTGAATGTTAACCTACAAACTCTGGTTGTTTTTATTACATTACAAATTGCTCTGTGTTGGTAAAATGATGTTAAGAGCCTTACCATGTTTTTTTTTTAGCTCAGATTAAGTTCTCGAAATGGCTACCATTTACTTATGGCCGAAATAGATTCTGGACTCAAAAGCTTGTTGTACATTTTTCGTAACATTTCCGGTGTAATTATTAACGTAAAATTCACAATTCGATTGGACGCTATGTTCGGGAGGATGACCTTAGAGACCTTTAGTTTGCGCCATTATTCTTATTTTTAAAAGACCTTTAAATTGAGGTATCACTCAATAGGGGTTGCTATTTAAAATTCTTGACTTACCCCCAAACTACCCAATTTTGGGGGTAAGGGTTGAAAATTTTGATACTTCAAAAAACTCCTCCTTTGGTTATTTAAACTTCCCCCAAAGCAAATCTGTCTATTTCCATTAATAAAAATAATAATAGGGGGGGGGACTTTTGGGACACATGGTATATATATATATATATATATATATATATATATATATTATATAATACAAGCGACCCGCGTACCCTTATTACCACTGGTAAAAAATTTAAAAAAGTTCATTAATCTTAAGACAAAATTGATTTATAAAAATGTTCAAATTTGATCATCTGTCATTTTACGTGATCGATTACAATGAGTCTAAAACTCATTTAACTTTGTTCAGTAGTTCAAACTAATTAAGAAAATATATAACAGTGATAGGTTCAACCGTTTATTAACACATATAGCTTCAAATTTATAAATGTATTTATCAATACTCATAATACTTCTCTAAAAACGACGTTCCGTGTGATTATTTCACCATCAGCTGTAATTAATTGACTGTACTTCAATTGAATGAACAAAGATTTTCAGTCCTGAAAACGAACGACATCGACTGAGAGCTACATAAAGCTGACCATGGGAGAAGACAGGGCGTGGCAAAAATAGTGTGATGCGTGACAAAGATTGCCCTTGTGATTTGTTGATGGTCAAGGAAAAAGCCAAAATCAGTGGAAACTGAGTAAGTGAGAATCTTATTGGGGTAGAAGAGTCTAAGGGACAAAGTTTTATTCTTGGAATAAGAACTCGTTCACCTGCTGAAGCTCCAGTTAAAATCGTACAATCAATAAGGTTCTGACGCATGATCTCAACTCTCAAACGCGTTCCATTAATAAGTCCACGACTCGCATCCAAATTTCGATGTACGAATTGAAGGTAATTTGACTTTACCATGCGAACAACAAAGACTAAAGCCATCTCCAACTCTCCTTCTTTCACATGAAAATAACAGTGCGGAACATTCAAAGCATTCTTCTTCCATTTTTCCTAAATAATTAGGTTTAATTTGGCCATTAAAGTCTAACGCAATTTTAAAATCTGCGGTTGGTGGTGATCGTTTTCTTCGATGTGCTACCGTGTCTATTTCTTGTTCATGTTGGCGATATTCCAAATCTCGTCTCGCCTCCTGATGTGCTGAGGTATTTCGTCCCTGTTCATAATTTCTCTAATCTTGACTTTGACGCAGTTGCCTCATGCATTCTCACGTGTATTCAATATGTTGTGATCATCAGCTTCTGCTCTTGCAGTAAGTTTTCGACGGGGCATAACCTATTACTGTAAGACTGGGATGTAAAGGCATCAAACAATATGTAAACAATCTCAAGACAACCCCGTAAAATAAGATCTTGCACAAAACAAAAAAGAAATATAACGTAAAATTAAGTAAAACTTGCTAACATTTACAGTGTAAGGATAAAATAATCATCTTAAAATGCCTGAGTTTAAACACACTTAAATGTATTTAATTTCCAACAGCTGATACATTTGATTTTTATTTACAATAATTAATTACTTGTTTACTTTTTATATATCGAAATAGTTTCAATGTGGAGATTTCTCAAACTTCAGGAACCTTGACAATATCTTAGGAACCACTTGACTTATATACTTAAAACTTCGGTTTTAGCAGTTTCTCACTAAGGTCTATGATTTTGCAAAATTTCAAGTTCCTAGCCTATACAGTTTTCGAGTTGAAAAATCAAACGGACAGACTTAGCGTTTTATTAATATGATATAATATATAATATCTATGTTCAAATACCAAACTTTCATAGGAAGTACACGGTAATCACAATTTTTAATGTTTAAGATAACACATAGTTGTTTCATAAAAAGATAGACTTTGTTCCACCACAAAATAAAATTGAACCACATTATTTAAAATGTCAGCCATTAAAATAGTTGTCATTGGATATTTAGGTTGTCCTGACTTTCAGTATATTTTTATATGGACATAAGATAAACCCTACTAAATTTACTGAACTATCTAAGCCTAATTTTATCAGGACTATCGTACTCACATACCGAAGATCAACGAAAGTATTTCCAGAAGCAGCACGCCGCCGCTCATTTTTTCTGAATTCTTTAGATCAAGAAAATGATAATCTGGCAAAAATCTATGGTCGTTTCTTTCTATTACCATATTTACACTCTAATGTGATATATTTTTAATGTTTAGCTTAACAATAATTTGAAGTTAAAATAAGTCACAATAGCTTTAAAATCCGTCTATAAATTTTAGTTGTTGATATCTAAAATTTTCACATTTCCTGATGAAGAAGTAGATTAGTAATATTATCGATCCCTAATCCCTCTGAACACGTGTTACTGATGTTCTGTTTTGATGTTTCAGATTCAGACCGGGTGTCCCTGACTGCGTGATTACGGAAGAGGGAATTCCAGACGCAGGCTTACCTCTCCAAGGAAAACTACAACCCAACCAGTCCTTGTCCAAAACATAGACTAATTCGTCTTTAAACTAAATAATAACAATCTGTTTTGCTCTGTCAGTTTGTGTGGCCTTTGAATCAATAAATGGATTATTTAAAAGTTTAATTTTACCCGTCTATGTATACCAAATGTTATGGTTTGTAGAAATGATTATATATATAGGCCTATATATATATATATTTATATATATATATTTCTCTCAGACAATTTGTGACACCTTATCAATCAGTTTAACACAAAACAGAATAACTAAAACTTATAACACCTGATTTCCAACATGACATATTTTAAATCAAATTGATATATACCGTACAGTTGCACGCAGATGTTCTGGGCGAATAAAGCTATTTAAATTTATTCTTTATAATCTACGACTAAATAACGCCGTTGTTTGTTTTGATTTTTACTTTCCCACCTAAGCTTATATGTGATGGTAAAAAAAATATTATCTCAGAAATATCCTTTTTGAAGGCTTCTGAGAACGAAAAAAAGTTTTATTAAATTAATGTCTCATGACTATCTTGTTTATCACTCTATCTATTGTCTGTACAGTGCTCTTCAGTCACAACAAGTAGGCCGATTTAGATGAAATTTGATAAGTGCCAACATCTCCAGACTCCACTTCTTTTTCGATAATTTAAATTTTCGGGTATTTACCGAAGGATCAAATCTCAATATTGACTTTAACGATTTTGATTAAATTTTGCCAAAATGTAGCCCCCAAGAATTTAAACAAAACGTATTGGTCCATTTCCATCAAAAATTTCAGTTCGTAAGTTACAAGTAAAGAAAAAATCTTATCAAATATAGAGATCGGAATCTTATAATACAATTAATATTAATAGGACTCGATATCCGGTTATTTTAGTAATCTTAAATGTTTGTTTAACTTCCTTGTCTATAGAAATTTTATTTTTTAAATCGGGTGCTTGCTTTAGTTATTTATTTTTTGTTCAGACCAGAGACAAATTAAATTAGTATCTCAAAAACTATCGATTCCAAACTAATGCCACAGATAATTTACTTTTGAATAATACATTTTAAGGTGTTACACATTTTTGGCCTCCATCTTGAAACTGAATACAATTTTTAAGTGAAAAGTTTGCTTTATGACATACTGAATTGCATTACTGAAATGTGAAACCATTTAAAAAATTATTTTTAGACTGTAAAGTTTTTAGATTCAACAGTAGGTTGATTTGTTTACAACTACGCGCTATAATATAAACAATAAACGACAGTTCTAATCACTATTGATGAAATTTTTTATTTATTTAGATTTAGTACATTATGTCCTTGAAAATTAACTGTTATCTAGTATTTTGAAAGCCAGTAAAAAGATATTCCAGCATGGGGGGGGGGGGCTTTGTGCTATATGAATTCGTATTACTTGTTAAGCTCATAATAGTGCCACAAAACAATATTTGAATTTCTTACTCCTGAATTTTGATAAATAGCGTTTGATATAAAATTAAATTTAGTAATTTTTGTATTATGAATAAAAACACTTAAATAATGGTAAACAATTTGTAAACCATCCCAAATTGAGTATTAAACCAATATAAACAACATCGACTGTGATAAAACTAGCTTTTAGTTATTCAAGTATTAAGTAATTGTTTAATTACCGTATATTAGAACCAAACACTTTGTTACACTTATTTGAAAACAAAACAGAAAAGTAGTTTGCACCATTGTTCTCAGTATGAATCAATAATATACGTTTACATTTACCTTGACCCTCTTTGTATTTATAATTTTGACTTCAGTTTAAAGGGTGCATGGAATCTAACGTTCAAAAATGTGAAACAATAAAATGTAGAATTTGCACACTAATAAGATATGACGTTACTTACAAACAAAATCAAAAATGTAAGACAAATAGAGTGGAAGATTAACATAAAATTCATTCTATATAAAACCAATATTATGTTAGGCAAATAAATTTGAGTGTCTCTCTAGTACATTGATAGCCCCTGTATGTTTGTCTCATTGTCTGGTTTGGCTTCCAATGTAAATGGATTAGCTCCATTCAGTTATAGCCTATCAAGTTACCAATAATGAAGAAGTGATATCAAATATTCCCATTTAATTCAGTCTTACTGAAAAAAACGTATTAAATAGATCTTTAAAATTATTCGTTCCGCCAGAAAATATTTTAACCTAATTCTAAATTAACTCATACATTTAGATTTTAAAACGCTTTCGCGTTGAGAAAGTGTTTTTTTAATAAAATAGTTTTATCATTTTAATAACAAAAATGGTAATTATTACGTAATTTCCGGAACATAACCTCAAACTATATTTATCAATCGATTTCGAATCAGTAGTTCAAGGATAATTAAATGAATTCGTCCATTTCCACTATTAGACGATTTACCATAGGCCTACACAATTAATTGTAAACTGTATTGCTGAAATACAACACAACAAAGAGGTTGTGACCAGAATGTGTAACAATGACTACGTTTGTATACCATGGCAGAACATTGATATTACATCCTTTATTATCGTGTTATTCCCTAATGAATACAAAAATATCAAGTTCATTGTCAATAGCAATATTTTCCTTCTTCTTTCACTAATCCATCCGGCGACTTCGCAGTGGTTAAAAGATTGCCAAGTTTTTTTTAAAACTTTATACCTGTTACTCGTAATTAAAACAGCATTGTTTAATCAACTCAATCCTTGTCCTTTGGCCAAGTTGAATTGAAAGCTTCCTGTGCTTTTGTTATGAAACTCAATTTTTACACGCACGTCTTGCCAGACTATCCTACTCCATGTAACACTTTAAAAATTAAGGAAACTTTAAGACCCTTTTAAAATAATCTAGTTTTGTTGAATAACTTGAAACAAACACTTAGAAACAACAACCATCAGTTTTAATAAGCCATAACTATGAATTAGGAGTTTCTACTCGAGTGGCTGTGCAAAATGTTGTTCAAGACACCAGTGTTATCGACTCTGTTCTAGTTTTATTATTGACCTGTTCAAGGTACAAAATTTATTTATTTTAGGTTACGGTTATTCTTATTTATCATAATTAAAGATTTGCTGTTAATACTAGCCTACTGTAAAAAGTATTGAAATATGAAAATTTTGGTTTAAATTAATGTGTTAAAGGTAAAAACTATGTTTAGTTGTAGTAGCTCATGTAACACTGAGGATGACGACTTTGTCGTTGAAACGCGTTTGATTAAGTAAACATAATTTTTGTGAGATCTTGTGTTAGAGTTTTTGTTCTATCTGTTAAAACTATGGGCAAGAAACTAATTAAAAATAGTTGCCGTTTTGGGATTTAAATTTTTTTTTATAGATGTAGTCTATTTATAGGCAATATACAAAATTGTTAGTTTCGTGTCTCTATTGTCCTTGCATAACTATCATAACAACGATAAATAGACAGCATGTGAGAAAATATTTTTTTACGTTTAAATTCTTATAATGGGAATATGTCGACCTACCTTTTTCCCTAAGAAAGTGTTCAATTTCTTTGGTAAATTGCTTACAATTTTCTTCCATTGAAGTCCTTTCATAATCCACTGGTTACAATACTAGAAGACACTTTTGGTAATCATGCAATCGATAAAATACTCTAGACGAAGAATAAGGAATTAAGTTCGCTGGGGAAAGTGTTTGTAGACAAAATTTGATAATATTGTATACAAGTCACTTTCGCGAAATCTGAAAGGTCCTTGATCTCCGGTAGACATGTTTCTTTCTTTGGCATACTTTTTAACACATTGAGTCAATGACCTACATCACTTTAATGCTTCTAATTGTTGACGAAGGCTATGTCGTCCTTTGTACAAAAACACCCTGACCTAACGGTTTTCGATTTCATTGCTATCAACATTATAAGTTATTGATTTTGAGGTTACTTCGATTTAAGTAACCGCCAATATCTTATTTTAACGACACGGTTTATAACAATGTTCAGATCTTTTAGGCAGAATGGCAGAATGATCACGAATACTTTTTACACAAATCCATTACTATACTTTGATTGAGAAAAATTTAATCAAATTAATTTAAAGACATACGCCTTTATTTTCTTCAGTTACCAATAACCAATTACTGCATATTTGGTATTCAATTATTTTGTAAACCTAATAATATACAAATGTCATGAATAGAATGATATCTTTTACAAAATCCCTATATAAAGGATGATAGTTTAATTTAAAGAAAGTTATTAATCAAACAGAAAGTTGTTTTTTAATTTATAAAATCAGACGTAAAATTTATACCAATACTAAACATTTCTGAATTTACGATTCAGAATATAAATAAATACAAATTTGCCTTTAAACTTAAAAGGCAAAATATTTTCCAGAGTTGAAATAGGATTATCTGAAAACTGTAAAAAATTTATTCAAATCTAGAAAAATGTGGCGATTTCTTTCCCTTTCTATTTTTAGTAATTATTATGAAAACCAAGATCTCTTCAAACACATTCATATTATATTATTTGACAAATATATGTCATATACAGTATTGCTATTTCAATGTAATATGATGATTGTAGAAAACAAAATTCCTGATTGCTAACATATCAAGAACCAATTTCAGTTATGAAAATATGAAATACAAAATGGTCTCGTAATTTATTTCATAATATTTGTGTACCATTTCTTGATTTCAACTATTTAGAATTTAGTTCACACCAAACTACAGTTTAAAAGCGCTTCATCTTCAGTTCTTTCTTTAAATGATTGTTTTGTGCATATGTAGCCTACTTTAAGTTATGGGACTGATCAACAATTAATTTAATGAAGTTTTTTTTAATACCTATTTCTGTCTCAAGTAAAAAAAAAAAAGTATGTTGTATGGTGTCCTTACAGCCTTATCTACTATGGGCATGAGTTTTTTAAACATATCTGGAGGTACTTTTTCCTCAGTTTTTTTAAACTAAGCATTTGGCAATATCTGCCATAAAACCAATCAAAAAATGTTGGAGCATGATCAGTTATAAAGATTTTGTCAAATTTTGCTGCAATATCGAAAAAATTCTCTAAATTTCCCCTTGTTAAATTGGTGAAATGTATATGGTTATGGCCCAAACTGTATGTGAATAAAAATTGAAGTTTGTGAATAATTAATGAAATACCATATTTTTGACATTTTCTAAATTATAATTTGTTTTCATATTCTTTACCAAGCTCTGACATAATTTCAAACACCACTTTTTAGAATTAATTTTGTCCCTCTTTCAGTTGTTGATACATGTATCAAGAATTTTTATTAAAATTGCTGGTTAAAGAAATATAATTGAGACTAAAATATTTTAAATATTTTTTGATACAAAGTTTAAAATATGTTAAGAAGCTAGCTTCATAAAATGAGTACAAACACACAACCATGAATATAATTTTGTAGTATTATTATTTTCTATATTCTGAAACCATAAGACTCAAACATTTTAGTTTCTGTCACAACAGAAATCGCAACAACATATTTTCTATTACAAATTTTAGTCGTCATTTTTCTCCAATGTTACTTAATAATGTAACCTATAAATTAATAGTGTCATAAAATTAAAAAACCCACAACTTAAAAATCTTGATTTCAATTAAAGAAATAAATGTAAAGATACTTCCCAATAATTTTCAATCTAAGTTTCTACGCTTAATGTATTTGGAACAAGAAATTTTAACTCTACAAAATTAAAACAATCCGATTTTGTCCCAACACATTGCAGAGTTATAACTATGTCAAAAATCTAAACGAAAAGACAATTTTTAAGACGGACAGATTGTTACATTTTAATTTCAACCACCTACAAAGTAAGTTTCACTCCAATAACAACTCTTCAATTAAATATGAAAATAACCTTCCTCAGTTTCTGCCAACAGGCAAATAATAATTATTCATGACATAATATACAGACTTACAATGTCCATACACAGAAAAGTATTAAAAATCAATAAAATGAAATGAATAATAAAATAATCAAATTTTAATAATTAAATTGACACATTAAAGGAACGTTGGGGATTTTAACAGCAGATATTTTTAGTCTGTAAACTTTAAAGTTCATTAGTTAAAATAAAGTAAAATATGTATAAAACTGACTTTATTACAGTTGAATGAAATATATTCAATTACTAGTTAAGATTTTAATGTATACAGTCATATTGACACAATTCAACAAATTCCAATATGTTTTTCTTAACACAGTTTGTGAAATAGACACCTGCTAAGTAGCACACTGGCTGATTTCACTTTCTAAGTGCTGGTTAGTGCTTTTGCAAGCCTTCATAATTAATTCCAAAGACAATGTTTGTATCCGACAAACATGTTATTAGACTATTCATAAAAAAATTGAAATTTGTATTAAATGTTACATTCATCATTTAACTGTGGATAGTTATTAAGGTATAAATATGAATTCACTTGGTAATAATAAAAATAAAATTGAAACTGTTATATGATAAAGTTATTTTATTTTTTATAATAAAACATAGTTTACTAACTTTGTACATTTTATGCAAGCTACATATTATAAAAATATATAACTGACAAAATAATAATTTAAAGTTGACACAAATTCACTGTAACATGTATTAACACATAATATTTGTTGTTCAAAATCAGTTACCTTTAAATTGGAAATATAAAATGATTTTAAAATATCGAGGTTACTAGTTAAAATGTCTAAATATTTCAAGTAAAGATAATTTATCCAGTTAATATGTTACAAATAAAATTCACATTAATACTCTAAATGAAATTACCTATTTACTTTTAGAGGCCAGAAATATATTTTCATTAAAGGAATAAAATTTAAAATTGATTAAACAGTTAAATTTTTATAAAACTCTTAAACATCTATTTAAAAAAGTTTAAATTTATTATTTTCACAAATAAGAAAGGACAATATATATTTTTTTTCTTTGGTAAAAAACATAAAAAAGAAACCCTTTATCCATTTTTGCTCTAAGTTTACAACACAAATACTGATAATGAATAGAACTTAATACATATATTTTCTTACAAAAGGAACTATTGTAATTGTAACTTATGAATTTTTAAGGTAATTTTTGTATATAGATTGGGAGATTTAGGCCTATATTTTAATACTGTATGCTATGCTATAAAACATAACGTATAAAAATAAAAATTAGAGACATATTATAATACGTTTTTAATTGAAACATTTGTAATGATCATACACTTTTATTTGAGCACAATTATATTAGTAATGTTGTAATGGTTTACATTGCCCATTATACACATTTGCACAGCAAAAGCGTAAAATATGCATTTGTAACGATAATTTTATAATATAATCATATATGTACAGTAGCCTAAACAAACTTGAATCAGAAAAAGTATTATACATGTAGTACCGGGAATCAAGGTCATGTATATAAACAATTGAACATAAATTCTGAGCAATGCCTGTAGTACCATACCTGCAATTATTTTCGTGCTTAAATTATTATACTATGGACAAAGGAATTAGAAATATGATAAGTATCGTATCAAAATTGAACTGGACAATGTACAATATCATATCACTTTTCATAAGGGAAAGTGAATTATCAATTCTAATTCTGTTATAATGGAATGTAGGTCTAGTTTTAATGTAAACACACTGTCCAGATAAGGAATTTTTGATACCTAGTAAAAGTGAAGTTAAGCACTTCTGGTGTCATTTATATAATTACTGTACTTCTATATTTAGAAAAATTTGAAGTGCTCTCTTAGTCACATATTATATTTTTCATAGTCATACTGAACATTTAATCGAAAAGAACCTAACATAACCTATACTAAATGTCAAATACTTATTATATCCCTATTATACTCGTACATTAATTGGAATGGTGGAATAGTTGGCACAGAATTGGTTTCTATGACATTGATATTGAAAATAAGTGGTTATACTTTATCTTATTGCACAGCAGCAGGTTTATTTTTTCATTTGACCAGAGTATAATATATTAAATATGAAAGAAAATAAAATTGTAGGTACTTAACTCTTTGCTTAGAATCATCATGTACAATATAAGAATCACAAAGTTACCACATATAAACATTTTATGTAATATTGATTATTTTTTAATAATTGTGTATACACATATCATCCCCTGTCATAATCATGTTTATATATAACTGAAATTTAAATTGATCCAACAAAAAATACTCTTCAATAGCTTCAAAATCGTATTACAAGTTGTTGCCCTATTGATCTTTCTTTAGTAGTCTTGTTGATAAATTATAGTTTAAACAGATTCAAATTTGTGGTTTTATAATATACTTAATGTGCTAACTGACTAAAAAAGTAAAAATTGAAAACTACTGGAAATGAAAGTGTATATAATTTATCACACTTTTTATTTTCATTCAAATGTATTTCAGATTTTTAAATTACCATATGTAAAAAACATATTTTGTGCAGTAGGCCTAAAATAATCATACAAACACAATTAAAGTAGGAATAAATGACTAGGTTAAATATATTATATATATAAAACACCTTTTATGAAAGATGTAACTTGGAATAATAATGAAAGAGTTTTAAACTATTAAATTATTGGTCTTCTTGTATAAGTTTAATAATACCCCTTGATAAGTAGATAGAATAAATCTTCCCTGATAAATTAATATGCCAATATAGGTTATTTAATTTAACGGAATAAAAATTGTAAATAGCAATGGAAATAGGTTTCAACAAAATGTACAAACTAAATTTAATAGCAATATTTTAACAATTAACCATAAAAAAGTAGAATAAACTTTCAACTTATCACAACAAATAATATACACTAACATTGGTACCATAAATAAACACATATACTCATTTCATTCACACAATTCGTCCTCATAGAACAATATGAAGGGAAGCAAGAGATTTGCACCTTTATCAAACACTATATACATAAGTCGTTAAAGCGTATACATGGGATTCCAAACCTATGTTCAATCCTCTAACCTCCCTTCAAACAGGTGTTACAAATCAATTTTGCAATTGTTTCCTTACACCCAAAACAATAATTAATTCTTTTAGACATAAAACATAGATCACACTGTTCCTCCAACATCATTCTGGTATCGTTTTGTAAGATAGACAGCAGCTTCCGTCATTTGTTCCAGAGAGCGGTGTAGACCATATAAGTGTCGTCGGAAACTCTGTTCTACTTTTTGGGTATAGCTGGGTTTGGTGTTGGATTCTGAATCTCCTTCAATACCAGAGTCATTTTCAATTCCAATTTCTGAGTCCGTGTCACTGATAATTGATCCAGCAGAATTTGTTGAAGCCATGGAAGCAGTAGAAGGGCGGCGGATGTGAGTTTTGGTGGATGCAACAGATATTGGGATATGGATGTCTTCTACAGGTTGTTGGTCACTGGCTCCCCATAATAATTCAGTCTTCACACAATTTACGAGAGAGTAAAGACTATGTAGATCTGTTGGACAAATGCCATCTCCTTTCTGAGCAAATTTAACGTCAACCTTGTCAGTTGCATCACCTACTTGAAGATCCATCAAACGACAAGGCACTAGAATTGTCTCGTCCATATCTTGAACAGCTTGAACAAATGATTCCATAGCTTTCATGATACTTTGACTAGAGAACTCCGTTTCCTGGTGGCTAGCAATGCGACGAAGACAGTTCCTAGAAATACATAATATAAAGATAATACAGTTAAAAACATAATACAAATAAAAACATAATATAGGCTTGGCATTGAATTTGTTATATATTGTATATCTCAACTACCTTAAGTAAGTCCAGGTAGTATCTACTTTAAAAATTGTAGATAATTCGTTTACTACATAACATAATTTGAAATAATAATATAATAATTTAATGGTGAATACACTATTTCACTGAAAAATTACAAATTGAAAACTACGAAATGCACGTATGCATAGTTTATGTACACATAGCCTTGGTAATTCATAAGTAGGTCAACTACTACATGTAGCCTAAGCATAGTAAAAAAAAAATTGACTATAAAACAATCATCACAATGGTTAGGCTAGGTGGCTATATAACCATCTAGCTAAACCTTTGTGATAATTCTTTTAAAGTCCATTTTAATCCAGTACGCTTAAATGACAAGAACAACATTGTATGCAAAATTAAGTTTGATTATTAACGTCTCATACGACATGTAGTGCACACGATATGTGAATGTTTTGATATTAAGTTGTCATTTTTCGTTACGAATTCCCAATGTGCACATTGTGTACAATGTGTACATAACCTACGTATACATGCATTTCATAGTTTTCAATTTCTAAATTAAAAGTGAAAAGGTATATGCCTATTCCACATTAAAATATTATATTATTATTTCAAAATAAGGTATTTAGTAAAGAATTACCCATATCTTAATAGACACTACCTGGACTTACTTGATAAATACCTAAATTAATTTTTCATAGCGTAACAATCATTTTACATTTATTCACTTATGGTGGAACTCTTTAGTATCTCCTAATATTTTCCTTTTCAATGAATTTTGGCATCTCCTTATAATATTGTTATATTTATTCCTAAAGGTTTTGGAGTTAATAAAGTAATAGAAAACTAAATCGAAACCAACCTAACCTATTATAAAAACTAAAACAAACATAGAACTAGTAAATGGCAAGAGATAATAATACGAAAGGTGTAATTATGGAGTGTACATGCCTATGGAATTTTTTGCTGAAAAATCATGAAATCGTTTACTACCTACCTTATTTGAAAGAATTAGACCATATTTGAAGTCCTAAGACACTTTAAATACATTAGTTTAGTAGAAAATAAGAAATATAAAAGTACAAAATCCAGCTCAAACTATGTGTATGGTTTACGCTATGTGCAATACATCATAACTGCCACCCCAATAAAGAATGTTATTAAAATTAAGAATAATGAAACTACAGTTTGAGTAGGTAACAATATATATATATATATATATATATATATATATATATATACCTAGCCAGACCTAAAAAAAGGACAAAACTCTGGGAAGTTATATATATATATATATATATATATATATATATATATATATATATATATATTTTACGTTAATAATTAGACCAGAAATGTTACGAAATGTACAACAAGCTTTTGAGTCAGAATCTATTTCTGCCAAAAAGTAAATGGTAGCCATTTCAAGAACT
Organism: Aphrophora alni; assembly: GCA_963513935.1. NCBI lineage: Eukaryota > Metazoa > Arthropoda > Insecta > Hemiptera > Aphrophoridae > Aphrophora > Aphrophora alni. The sequence continues at coordinate 93,010,279 of OY740767.1, forward strand.
TAATCCGAGCTAAAAACAATGTAAGGCTCTTACCATCATTTTACCAACATAGAGCAGTTTGTAATGTAATAAAAACAACCGGAGTTTGTAGTTTAACATTCACAATTCGATTGGTTGCAATGTTGGGTAAGATGAATTTAGAGACCTCTGGTTTGCGCCATTATTCTTATTTTGAAAAAAACTTTTAAAATGAGGTATCACTCAATAGGGGTTGCTATTTAAAATTCTTGACTTACCCCCAAACTACCCCATTTTGGGAGTAAGGGTTGAAAATTTTGATACTTCAAAAAACTCCTCCTTTGGATATCTAAACTTTCCAAAAACCAAATCTGTCTATTTCAATTAATAAAAAAAATAAGAGGGGGGTGGGACTTTTTGGACACATGGTATATATATATATATATATATATATATATATAATTATTAATTCTAATGGTAAATAGACTAAATATATGTTGAAATATTGATAAACTTCGGGCAATGAGATTCCCACTGACATAGTACTAGGGATGAACATACACATGCAATAACCTAAACACACATGGAGTTCTTGTTTTTAGAATTGTCATTTTCTACTAAATTAATGTATTTTGGTACTTCAAAAGTGTCTTCCAACATGAAATATGATCTAAATATTTCAAATTAAGGTAGGTAGTAAACGATTTCATGATTTTTCGCCACTAAATTCCACCAGCATGTACACTTCACATTTACTTACAAAATGTCCATGTCATATTTGTAGGCTATATATAATCCAATAATTTTTTCAAGAATATGAATCAACTCCTGTTAATTGATAAACCTAAAATGAGAGAAACATGAAATATTTCAACATATCCTAGAACTACGTATGGGAACTAAAAACCTTTAGAATAATATAAAACTAGTAATCTAAGAAAATAACCCTTCGAAACTATATTCAAACTAGGGTCTTAGGTTACGTTCAATTTTCAGCATTCTATGTTTATCATTTGACAACAGGAGTTGATTTCTACTTTCAATAATCTTGTGTATTCGTTTTTATAATATGCACAAATTATTGCAAATGTACGCTTAATTTATTTCAATAATTGATTTTAATTTCTTGATTTTAATGCTTATACTTTTTTTATACCAACTAGGGGCCTAGTACCCTAACTAGTATTACTAATTAAATAATAATATAAGTGAAAAATATACTACGTAAATTGGGAATTGAACCCAGGACCATTGGCTTAAAGCCCCAATGCTCTATCAATTATATCAGTAATTTTAAACAATCCATATTATAAAAACTCATATAGGTTCACATAGGCTAGGTGTGATTTGCCCATTCAAAGCATTTTGTGTCACCTCTCAGATTAGAAAAACTAGATTAACTTTATATTAATTTTAATTATTTCAGCAAATAATGAATTAACATATTTAGGTAATTGTTAAGAACAGATTGACCAACATATTCCACATTAAAACTATTATTACTTTTAAAATTAATGTTTTCTATGATAGTGTAAGGCCCTATATATCCTCCATTTTGAGGGAAACATGTTTAGAAGGATAAATTTACCAATCTACATTTACGTTTAGGCCTAATGAAAATTAGGCTACGCGAATAGGTTAGGTTAGGCCAGGTCATATATTCAAATAAATTCTTGTAATTGACAAACTAGTTTGTCCTGAAATCGGGTTTGGCAGATCGCGTAAAATGGTAAATTGACCTCATTTTCTCGACTTTGAGCTTGAGCATTTCCTATTTATGGGCATGTATGAGCGCTTTATTTTGTATGTTATCTTATTCAGTGGATTGTGATCTTTAAGGCAATGTAAAAAAAAATTGGGTATTACTGAATTTTTTCTATAAACTAAGTTATATGCAAGTTAACTATTTATTGTAAATCATAATAAAATTATATATTTTCTGCAAATTAAACAAAATTAATAAATAAATTAATAAATTATTGTATCAGTTAAGTTACTATGAATTTAATAATTTTATTGTTTGAAGCTTTGAAGATCAAGTCACCTAGTAGTTTGTATCAACATCTTTGGATAGTTTAAACCTAATAACAAATTAAATATTATAACACCCTAGGACATTACAGTCTTTAGGCTCTAAATGCAATTTTTAGATTAATAATTCATTTGCGACATGTATGTGTTAATTACATTAATTTATGTTTTATAGTAGCCTAAGTAATTTTTAATTTTCTTAGCAGTCACCCACCAATAATAGATAATAGGCCTACAATTATTGCCATTTGTTATTCTTAAAAGAAGGGTAGGCATAGCTGGCTAATAATTCTTTTTATTCATTTAGGGAGTTCTTCCGATATGGTTTATTTTTATTTCTAAATAATTGTTTATTTTCATTACAATATAATAAGATTATTGTCTTAATGTTTTGTTTACTTTTATTATTTTGATTACCATTATATTGTTAAACCTTACATTATTTTTAGTCACTTTTAATTTATTTGATTATGATTGTTCTTCTTATCACAATGTTTTGATTATTCTGATTTGTTACTTATGATAGGCCTAGAATCCCAATTTTTATAAAGGCCATGTAAATAGCCTAAATAGAGCAATTGAAGCATAATCTACAATTTTACAAGAAAATCAACTCACAGAATAAAGAACAGTTATTGTTATTAACAACAATACTGTTATTAACAACAATATTATTATTAAAAACAATATAAGTAACCACAGCTGTTCTAAACAATTAGGATCTAATAAAAAAAAAGTATTAACTCTATATATTACAAATTAGATTTTTAATTATTATAAATTTAATTACTGTAGGTACATTTTTTTGTTATAATTGTGGTAGGTTAAATATAATGACTAGATCAATAAAAAAAATTTTAAATCCTAATTAAATCTAAAGCATGACAAACTATCTAATGTCTGTCCCCTTTAGATAAGATATTAGGCCTGATCAATTATTATTTTCTAATTAAACTAACGATTAGACTATTGGATGCCTACTGTAAATTAGTTTAAAATTATTTGCAGTACAATAGCTAGTTTAAGTGAGATGTAGGGAAAATATCAACTATGCTTATTATTCTGTATAAATACCTACTAATATCATTATAATATGTTCTCTAAATATTTTTTATTATTAATATAGCTACTACAAATATATTTATTAATTATTGTGATTTTTATCAATATTAATATACAATTTTATGACATTTTACCTCAACATACTTAAATTATTTTCCCCCTTAAATTTCACAGATACTTTATTTTTATTTTTTATCATATTTTTAACTTAATATTTTTGATACATTGGTCATTCCTTGCTTTTATTTCAACTGCATGATTCGGTTTGTAACTTACGACAATATAGTTTCGAAATGGGGTCTTATTCACAATTGCCACTCAATTTTACTCAAACCAAATTTTAGATCCTCTATAGGATAATACTTTTGCTTGTATTAAATTTTGTGTAGTTGTTTCTGTATGGTTTCTTGTACATATTTTTTTGTTCTGAAGAACTGTAAAGTTTTTAAATAATCTAATATTGCAATTTAAAAAACTCATTAAAATATAGTTTTCATTTTGACATCCTATATTACAGATCGGTTAATTATAAAAAAATTAAAGATAAGCTGTAGCCATTCATGGAACTAACATTTTCCAAAAGATGTACAGTATAAATACTGTTTACATCATAACCTCAAAAACTAAGGTTAAATAATTGATTAAAATAATGCATGCATATTATAAAGTTACAAGTTATTTACTAAGAATTACCTTTATTCTATTAATCATGAATATTAAGAATTTAAATTTATTGAGCCTTGCTTTGAGAAGCTGACTTAGTTTAGGGAATAAGACAGTTTTCCTAAAATCATGAAATAGGCCTAGTAAGCCATAGAAAGAGTGATACATTATATTTACTCTAGGCAGTAAATAAAACATGAACAGAAAAGTTTGAAATATTATAATATGTTCATCGTACAAAACATTTTTACAGAATTACTAAGTTGTTAAATAATATGAGTTAGTTACCTAAGACCATCTGAAGGGGAAAAAAGTTTGAGAAAACATTGTAAAGCTTTAAGCAGTGTATAATGTTGTGAAAACCCAACAGATTGTTACATATTGTGTCTAAACTATCAACTATGACCAGTGACAACTTTAAGATTAATAAACTGTCAAAATTAGATATTATTAAAAGTCAGGTTGCAACAATTAATTGTTAAGTGCAGAAATCTTGATAAACAAATTTATATTTAATTTAAAATTAAATATCTTTTAGAAATGAATATTTCTTTTATACAATGATATTTTGTATTGGTTTAAACTAATCTGACTGCAAGTAATGTGTAATTATTAGCAATCAAGAGAAAATACGTACAAAGACAATGAAACATTTCAGGTTTTTATGATTAAAAAGAGGCTACCTTTAAAACATGTGTAATCTGGTAAAACGGCTCATTGCATAACTTCATGTTATGTTACATAAAAAGTTATGTGGCAAACCTCGGCCTATAATGTTTTTGTTCGGCGACTACCCATTACGAAGATATATACACAAAATGGATATAACCTTGAACATTTGTTAAATACCAATTTTTAGAACTTATTTAGCTTTATAGAGATTAATTATAGCCTAACTATTAATAAAGTCTGGGTAAAATTTAATACGTACGAGTTAGAATAAAAGTATATTAGAGTAAATTTAATGAAATCCTACCTGTTATTGTCCATGTTTTTTGAGGTTTGTGTTTTTTCACATACGCTGGAAATAAAATCGTGAGTCAACATTCCTACCAAAGGGATATGCTCTACTTAATTCACTTCAAAATAATATCCAACGCACTTGATCTAGTCACTCTCAGACATCAGCTGAGCTGCAACAAGACGAACAGTTTCTGCCTGACAACTTATATTGACTTGAGGATCGTGACGCAGGATGTTCGTGAATTTGACCGCCGACCGTACAAAATACAATAAATTTAATTTATGTAGTTACAACTAAACTATATAATTATCAACTGATACACACTATTAGCAATCTCAATTATAAATTATTCTATCATTATGCAAAAAAGTCTAATGTTTGATAATAGTGAATTTTAATTTCTTAATAGAATTAATTCTAAACTACGTTCTGCTGTGTCGTTTGTAAAATATTCTCGAGCCTCAACCTCACACCACAATACTGACATTTGATTGGCTAGATAATTGTTTGGGTCCTTTCATTAGTCAACTTGAGATCATGTGGTTCTTTTAAAATTTAACTTGCACTACTTGCAGAGTTGAAGTTGGTTTCAACTCGAATTAATGTTTAGTAGTTTACCTGACTTCTAAATGAATCAATCTTCATATTGACCGTCTTTAAAATGTATTAGAATTTATATATATTAAAGTTCAAGTTTAGTATTAATATGTTTTTATTTATTTTATTACGCTAATACATAATAATTATTAATATACTTTAGTGATGTAAATTGCAGGAATTGGATAAAATATTGTATAATGATTATAAATAGTTATGTTAGGTGGAACTAATTAGAAAGTTGTGTATGATTTGGTATTAATTTTATAGATAGGTAATTTATTTTAATATGGTGTTTTAAATAACATAAACCACTTTTTATTTTTTTTAAATAATCATACGAACTGTATGAACATCGTCATTTTTGTTTTTCTAATTAAATTCACTATTAATTTTTTTTTTACTCATTTATTAATTATTAACTTTATATATATATCTGCATGCACTTTTTGATGTAAACTAATAAATCTTTTTTTTAGTTTTTAAAAACTTCACTGCAGTATATTTTAAAATCTTATTTTAAAAAAATAATAAAATCCGTGAAGTTCAAATGGAATTTTTTTATAAGACAAATTTTAATGAGAAAAGTGTACTTTTCAAATGACAATATATTAAATTATTAAATCTAGTGTTTCTTGCTCTAAATATTTAAAATGGTTGAGATCATAAATCTAGTAGAAGTATGGAATATTTTATATACATCTTTCTAGTTCAGGTATTAGGAACGTGGTTTCCCAAAAATCGAGTCAAACTCATACCGAATATACAAAGCATTATTATACTTATATATTATTATAAAAGTATAATTTTCATTCTTGATAATTGCGGAATTAAAATTTATATAACATTATTAATGTTAACCTTTGCTTTTTTTTAAATAATTTAAAGAAACACAGTATATTAATATTTTGATAAACAAAAGAGTACTGTACTTAGAATCATTTTTACATATTTATTACATTCTATATTTTTTCATCCGCTTGAATAATTTCTTCCATACATGTAATTTAGTTCATTAACCATATATGTAACAAATTGCTTAATTTAAAAACGAAAGGTGACAATGTCTAAAATAAATTCAAATAATTTGCCTAAGAGTCAAAAATTGAAACTTTTCATTGCAACAAGATAACATTTTATTGTTCATATATATTTAAACCGACATTGAGTTTAATAGTTTATATCATATTTGTCTCTTATGCTAATTATGTTTTTTAACAATATAAAAACATTTATTACTATAAATAAACAAATAATGGTCATCAAAATTTGGAAAAAGTGATGATGCCCAAGAGGTTTTTCGCCTTTAAAGAACAAGTAAAAATAATAGTCATTTGAAATATCTGACAAAGAATAATTTAAAAGAATTGTTAGTAGTAAGTAGGAATGAATATATTTCAACTCTTTTGGCACTTTGGCAAATACTATACCATTTTGCCACTATAGTACAAACTTCGCCACATTATATAATAAAAAATAAAAAGTACTCCTAACCATGTATTAAGTGAAAATTTAACTGTTTTATTGTAATTGTATAGAATACCCAAAATGAACACACTTTAGTCAATTTGTTTAAGTTGAATTATTAATAATCTGAATTTATTTAATATCTTATGAAGGGTTCCAAACATTATACTATGGTTTTAGTTCATTCTGCAAATTCTTGCCGTGAATGCCGTGATTGAAATTAAAATAGCAGTGGTTACTGGTTAGTGAACGACTGAACGTAGTGGTTGTTGTCGTTGTTGATGTAATTAATATTATTGTATATTGTACTAATCTACTAATAATATATTAGTTTGTTTATTTCATTATTTATTTTACTACTAATGCTCGTATTTGTTCTATTACAATACAATTCCTAGTCTGATCGGTTTATGGATTTAATTTGTTATGGCTGATTTTACTGTACATATATAGAAGAGGAATAATGGCAAAAAAGTTTAATAAGAAAAGTGATAAACGAAAATCTTGTAAGCAATGTAGGCTCTGTGGAAAATCTTGTCGTTCTTATAAAAACATATTTAAGTCTTCAGTTAAAATACTAGAAGAAAACCCAGTGAAGAAACTGATTAATTTTTCATACAAACCTATTCCAGTTGTGATACAGGAATGCTTAAATTTTCATGTAAGTGTTTTTCAGATAAACTGATAAATAATATAAGTAAATGGTACTTTCCAGTCGACTTTTCAAATTGTAGGCTATATGTGTTTAATGTAAGCCTAGATGGTATTTACCTATTGTACATTATCATTGAATTTTATTACGGTATTAAAAAATTATGAAATCTTTAATTATATACCTTGTATTTAAATAATTAATTAATAATATTTGTCGGACGAAATGGTTAGTCACAAAACTCATTATTTAGTAAATATGCTGGAGAGTTTGTCCAATTGATTTAAGTGCGAAATCTCGGTATTTCGTCTTCAAAATAGTGTTTTTTTGATAATTTCGATCTTTCTTAACAAAGCTAGTAACTTTTTATGTTTCCCAATTGATTATTTCTATCTGAAAAAAGCCATTTAAAATGACTGTTTTTTTTGTCATTTGAGGTTATTTCGACATATTTCATCAATTTTAAGTAAAATCTATTGATTTTTTTTATTCTACGAAAATAGTTTTGTTTTAAGAACTGTCAAACAATATATCATTTAGTATCAATCATGTCGTGTATATAGTTGACCAAACCACACCAAGTTAATGAACTACAGGTCGAGGAAGGTCATTATATGGTACTAGGTCTGGGTTTCAGAGACGTATATCATAGAGGTGTAGTAATATCAACCTGTATTAGTGAATGAAGTGCATATGCGCCCCACAAGTGATTTCAATGTGGTTACATGATAGATGGAATATGTAACAAATTAGACAATATTTATGATTAGTATGATTGTGACGTAAATAATGAATTGTTAGAGATAAAAACACTACTAACTTTGTTAAGAATGAAACATTATTTTGAAGACGAAACGCCGAGATTTCTTACTTAAATTGATGGTACTACTCTCCTGCATATTTACCCATTATTTAACTGTAAAATAACACATCAAACCAAGGTAATCTAGCTGTTATTAGGTTATGGCATGTTAACTAATTACTTTATTTCTAAACAATAGCCTAACATCATTTTTGATTTTGGAAGGAAATTTAAAAGTTATAAAACGCTTTCTTTATTACAAAATATGGTATATTAAATTGACTTAAAAGTGAGTAGCATCTAAATTATTGTATTAGTTACGCAATGTGACAGGCAATGACATAGCCGAGGTCTGGCAAGGTGGCTATATATATATATATATAATATATATATATAGCCTATATATATATATATATATATATATTTTCATTCACCTAACCAGACGTAATGAAGTAATTATCTTTTACCATTGAAAATATGTTTCTTACCTTAATATTTTGGTGGATATAATTTCGCAGCAGAAGAAATAATTTTTGGAGGAAGAAATTCTGCATTCTTTCTTCTAGTATATATCTTCTCTTAAACATGTAGCCTACTCGGCTAAATATCCAACGAAATGTTTTGTTCAGACACCATATTTTGGAATTGCCTCTGATATCCCTCCAAGCACGTTCTAAATTGCTGGTGTGAGCACCGGTTACAGAGTCAACGAAATTGGTGGTGTGGTTGACTGTTAAATATGATTGAAATTGTAAGATTTCAGTATGTTATATGCTCCCAATGAATCTGTTATAATCGTTTCTGGTTGACCCACTTTCTGATTAGAGATATCAGAGTTGTCCAGTTTCCTTACTGCCACCAAAAAGGATAATCGTGAATTTTGTTGAATACCGCCGAGTACCCAGTATCCCTTCAATACACGGCCACGATTATATTTCCTGTTCCTGAACTTCACCTCGTCCAATTTCGATAATCTCACCAGGCCCTCCAATTTTAACAGAATTGCAGATGATATCATTTGTAAGATATACCCCTAGAATAAATGAGAACCAATTTACAACTGTGTTTGCATGAAGGCGCAGATTAGATTGTAAAAGAGATTTACGAGTTGAGTTTAAGAAAAGAAATGTGTAATTTAGATGAAATAAAGTTTTGTTGAGTAGTCGACATTTCCCAACAAAACTCCCTACTTTTGCAGGAAGTTACCACTGATATATTTTTGCCTTTTTCTTCTTTTCACTTATCTTTTTATAACATTTAAAATCCAATTTTTAATTACAACACTACTATTTCACTTTTTACAAATTGTTTGATCATTTAAAACTTTATGTCGAATTGTTCTATTTCGGCGTCATTAAATTCTCCGGAATCTAAAAGTCACACCTCACAACGTGTACATTCCATTTTTAATATGTAAAACTTAATATTTTTATACAGAAAATGCCATTTAATCGAATTTACACATGCTGTTATAATAATAGAGATGGTTTTTCAATCTTACAACATTATAATATTAAGCTGTAATGCGTAAGTACTTTATACATATACACACCTACCCAGACCTAATGAATCAAGCAATCATTGATTCTTTCTTTGTAAGGCGCAGCATTATAAATATATATAGTCACCTAGCCAGACCTAATGACCTAATGATCATATATTCACTGACTTGTAGGTAGTTACCAATATTAACTTGGGTAGTCATAACCTAAACTTGATTTCCTACTTTTATATTTCTTATTTTCTAGTAAAATACGGTAATGAATTTTGTGACTTTAAATGTTGCATTCATCAAAATTATCAACTTTGTTTGAATACAAGGTAAATAAATAGTTAACGATTTCATAATTTTTAATAATAAAAAAACAATGATAACGTACATATATATTTACATAACTATTTACCTTATATTCAAATAAACAGATAATATTTTACTCGGAAGACACGTTTCAAGTCCAGAATGCATTTCTTCACTGTCAAATAACACATTGAAAACAAGAAAATCCACTTTTGTTAGGTTAAATACAGCTTACATATGGCAATTTGAGGTTATTTCAACAAATATTTCATCAATTTTAAGTAAAATCAATCGATTTTTTTTTTATTCCTCGCAAATAGTTCTGTTTTAAGACCTGTAAAACTATTAAGAACTAGGCCTATCAAACTAGATATCATTTAGTATTAATGATACCTAACCACACCTAGTTAAAGAACTACGTACAGATCAAGGAAGGTCATACCCTACCTTAATTTACATAAGTTCTTTTAATAATTAAAACACACTTTTTAGTATAAACCATAACTTTATTATAATTTACCGACCATGGTTTTGCTAGTTACAGCATTGTCAAGGTAGTTTACATGAATGAAGAAGAAAGGTACAGTTCATAATTTCCAAACAATAGTTGGGTAAAACCCTCTTTGTTAACCTAAATAAAGGAAGGGGAGGAATGGGAAGGGCTATGACCTAGTTAATGGTTTGAGAAGTGGGGAGTTGTTAAATTCTAGTTGTTCATTTAAAATTAACACATTTTTATTCTTAACACTCTTAGGGAAACATGAAATCTATGATGCTAAAGGAAACGCCCGGTCTCTGGGACCTCTATGTAATTTTATCATAGTTTTCAATTGTCTACTATGATGAAGTGTATTCGATCATTAAAAAATTGCAAAATAAAACAGTAATATTTCTATTACTAGGCCTATTGAGAATGGGTTGACTCAGTCTTATTACTGACTGAGTGGGTACACCTAGTTCTTTTTCAACTTGTGATAGACCTAAGCAATCACTGTCCTTCCCAGTGTATAGATAAGCATTCAGCAAATAAGATGTCCTGCTGTCAGCTAGGCACATCACCTTGATCCCGTATTTTTTGGTTTTTTTGGGCATGTATACCTTGAAGCTGCATCTTCCTCGAAATAGGATCAGCATTTCATCCATCATTACCTCAGAGGACATGCAGTAATTTTTCTGACAGTTGCCGATATATTTAGAAAATATTTCTGATATAGGGGCTGCTTTTTCTTCTTTGAACCCGGGTTTCAACGTCGTCAAACCTTAGACAACTTATAAGAACTTTATAACATTTGATTGACATTGTTGCTAAAAATATGGGGCAGCTATAAAGATCCTTTGAGAAGACACTTTCTAGTGTTTCATCGTTTGGTTTCAAAATGGAACTAAGGAGCAACAAGCCAAATAAAGCATTTAGTTCTACAATACTGGTATCTCTATAATTACTAATATTGGTCTTCTCCCCCAATTTTGATCTAACAGTTTCAATCTTTTTATTCGTGTTAACCAAAAGTATTCATAATATTATCATCAAATAGGAGCTCCCACACTTGAAATTTGTTTGGTTTATTGTCTAGTGCTCTAGCCAGACCTCTGATTCCAGGAAGGCCAGTACGTACAATATTCCTTGCTGGTGTCCTAACATTTGTTTGTAGGTTCATTGCTGTACCAAATGCCAGGAGGTCCATAATTTTTTTTCCTCGATCTCTCTTCAAACACTTCAGGCATATCATTGATTCGAGGCATATTATCGATACGAGGCACATCATCGATACGAGGCACATCAACAATAGGTTCCTCCGTTTCCATAAGATTGTCATTGTCTGATTCTTCACTTGAGACTTGCTCTTCTCGCTCCTCGCCTGCATTCCATGTAGGATCTTCATCTGAATCGTCTACTTCGCTTTCTGATGACGAAAATGCTTCATCATCCTCGGGATGTAGCAACCGTTGAATACGAGCACCAAAATCTGGATCTCGAGGAGATCGACTATGTCCTGGGCGGTCCATTACAGTAATTTAGTCATTCAAACTAATATCAATATAGTATAAGTACACAGAGGAAAAACAAAACTATATGTTGAAGTAAACACTCGGTTTTACAGACCGGTACACGAATAACACACAGGGAAACAGCCCGTCTTACAGACCGCTAGACTTTGAAAAAACAATACGTCACGACTGTGCGGGTCACAGAGGGAAACTAAAATCAATGTCAACCGGTTCAGGAGGGGGTAGGGGGAAGGTACTGCTTTTGTCATCCGCCTGGCTGAAACAGTTCTGCCACTACAATAAAACAAAAATTCCCTGGGTGCTCGTCAGACTAATGTTTCCTTCAGAGTGTTAACTATCTATTAATTTCTAGATTTTCTAAATGATTTTTAGATTTATTAGATACATGTAACATTAAAAAAAATTCTTGTTGGAATGAAAATTCGAAACAATATGCATTTTTAAATGGTTGGCAAAACAAGAGCCATCATAGCCTAACTTCCAACTTCTCTCATGTTCATCTAATCTAATTTTAAAATTTCTGCCAGTTTGACCTATATATAGCATTACAAATTTTACATGTTGGTTGATAAACTCCACTTTTACTAATTCTTGGTTAATTAACAATTTACCTAAATTTTTATCCACATAATTAGCTGGTATTACATACTTACTCTTTAATAACATTTTTCCTAATTTGTAACTAGTTTGACCTACATAAACCACCTTCCACCATTTTGTGGCTTTATCAACACACTCAATGGGGAAACTTTTTTTTTGGCACTATTTTTAACTTTTTATTATATTATGAAATGTTATGAGAAATGGTTTTCCACACCTTTTACCCTAGGCTACATAGTATTGAGGAAGGTATGTGATGGGTTAAAAAATCGGTATCAAGTTCTTTCCAGATATATCCATTTTGAGCTCCCCCAAGTCAAAAAAAGTGGTTTTGGAATGCTGTCTGTCTGTTGTATCTATAGTGCTCTACAGCCCAAATGTGTGGACCGATTTTAATCAAATTTTATGAGTACTGTACCTATATTCAAAATCCTGTACATTCTGATTAAATACATTTTTTTCTTCTAAGTATAGGCTTTAAGGGCCCAAACAAAATTATATATTGATTGCTATATCTCCAAAAATGCCAGTATCTGAGGTATCTCAAAACCATAAATTAGGTATAGCCTAAAAATTGTAATTTCTCAAAATAGACTCCACAGATTTTAATGAAAATAAGATTAATGACCCAAACCTATTTATAAAATTGCTAGTGAAATATTATTATAATACAGTTGTAACAGAATTTTGTATTTATTTTAGATGTTAAGATGAAATGTTTGAATTAGTTATTAATATGTTTTGATAATTTGCTCATTGTTAATAATATTCATGTATTTAATACACAAGGACGTATAAAGTTAGGCAACAGATGATAAACAAACGAACATAACCACAAAATGTAATAATAACACTTTGAATTTAGGATATTAAATACAAATTTGCAAAAAGAAACTTGCATAACTAAAATACACACAGCAATAATAATAATAATGAAAGTTGAAAATCGAAAATTAATTTTGGAATGTGTAAAAGAGCGAAATAGGAGAGAAACGATTATAAACATCAAAATAACGATTAACCAGTTTAGGCCATATTAAATCTAATCACGTAAGCTTCAACAAAGAGCACAAGTTACATTCACATACCAATATGGGTAGGCTTTATTTTCAATACACAATTCAGTTATAAGGAGTTCACAAATAAAGAATAAAAATAATTATTTAAACACTTTTGGATAAACAAAGTCAAAATTAAGATAAATAATTATTTGAGTTGTCATGGGTTGATGAAAGAGGCAAATAACTTGTAAAGGAAACAGAGGATGTTAAATAAAATAAAATTTGATTCAATTAATTGTAAAACTCAAATAAATAGTAAAGAAAATAAATAAATAATTGACCTAGATTTAGAAAGTAGGTTTAAAAGTTTATATATAAAAATATTGTGAAAATTTAATAACCAGAGAAGTGAAGGGTGGATAAAGAACAACTAATTAAGGAAAATATTTGTTACAACAATGGGGAAAAAAGGAATCCCTTGCTTGCTCTCAGCCTAGGCAAGCTATTTTTTATGTTGTTCTTACAGAAGATTTAGATTTGGACTATATTTTATATTGTGATATAAAGTAGTTTTGCAACTTATGTAGTGAATGTAAATAATTACGGAGAAAAGAATCAACAAGGACTGATAAGTATTTATGTATTAAGAATAAATTGGACCTGAACCAAGGGCAACATTTAAGTAGTTTTGTCTCATCCAAATTTGGATTCCCACCAGGAGGCAACTTGGAACTTTGTAACATCTTTTATATAGAACATAGATATTTTTATTATTGTGGATTGTTTGGACTTTTAAAAGATTGGGCTACATGTGATTTGAAGAAATTGAAACTAAATAGGGACAATGCTTTTAGAAACTATTTTTGTATAATAATAGTTGGATAGGTTCTTTTTTTATATGATCCATGTAATAATTTAATTTAGACGGTTTGCAAGTATATTGAACTTTTAACCCACAGTAATCCCGAGTAGAGTTTTCTCAAAATAATAGAATAAAAAAATGTGAATCTAACAATTTGTATAACAATACTGAATAATAAATCTGTTAATTATATAAAACTTGACTTACCACACTAAATAAAATTATAACAGGAATAAATAGCCTAATTAGCAAAGAAAGAAAATTGAAACTCTTGTCGTTAAAAGCTTGATTTTAATGAAATACAATTTATACTGAGGACACGTTTATGCCATTTGTGAAGCAAGCTTAGGCTCCCTATTTAAATATATAAATATTTGCTCAGAGACAGAATCTATGGTTTATTTTTACACCCTTCCAGGATATCTGCTAGGTACATCATTTTCTCCTACCTGATGGTTAGGTTCATAACCTTGGCTTCCATACTTTGAACAGGCTTTTCATTTACTGTAAGTAATCTCCTGGTTTTGTAGAAACCATTTTCAGGACTAGGTGCTAGTGATTTACGTTCCTAAACAATTTATCTTGAGTCGACATCTAACTGAGGCTTATAAGTTTAAAGGCTTTTTATAAGTTTATTCAATTTTTCCAACCATGTGTGATTTTTATTTTTCTTTTGTTAATTTTAAAACTCTGCTTTTGAAATTTGGATAATAAACAAATAGAATTTTGTTCACAAATCCTTATTAAACATAAGCTAGATGATTTTTCCTTTGTTGTTACATGTGGAGCATTTTGGTATTTTATTACAAATCTCTATCGTCCATTTCTTTAAGGGTGCAAAGGTAGATGGAAAGATTGTTGAATACCATTTCCTGTGGTAAAATATTGATATTCATTAGAACGAAATGGTGGACTAATCACTCACAATGAAATGAGGCAAACTTAAGATTAAAATCATTTCTTTGTAAATATTTGATTATTTGTGAAGCGGCTGTTGATGGTACCTCTTGTACATCAATCCATTTGTTATAAGCATCTTCTAGTAGAATAAAATTTTTACCATGACATGAAGTCAACTCCACAGTTCTGACAGATATTCCGAAACAAGCAAGTACATTTAACAGTAACCAGATGGCAAAACTCATTTAACAAATAGGTACAGAATTTTTCAAGTACTAGCCTATTTGATCCCCATGTAAACACTCCCTGTTCAATCGTAAGCTCATTTCTCCTATTAAAATATGCATTTAAATATTCATTATCAACCATGGTCAACCTTTAGCCTTAAAGCTTTCTACTATTATTAATGTTTGGATATTTGTCATTGCTTTTTGAATGTCAGATGGTACTTTATTATCCTTTAAAAAGTTTATATATGTTGACTCGTCTTCTTTCCTTACATTGTTGAAGTAATTTACCGGCAACCTAGAAGATAACCCATCACTACAACTATTTTCTGACTTTATATAAGTTATATCATGGTAATATCCTAACATACGGTAACTAATGCATAACCTGCTTGCTGCATGATAGGCCGCTCCTTTTCTGATCCGAAAAATACTACTAACGGTTTTGAATCTGTAACAAGAGTAAATTTTCTTCACCATAAGAACTGATTAAATCTAGTTGCAACAAAAACCAGAGTTAATGCTTCATGATTAATAGTGCTATACTGCCTTTCAGTTAGAGTTAGTGTCCGGGAAGCAAATCCTATTGGTTTTTCTACACCCATGTTATGCTGTGACAAGACTGCTTCTAACCTGTAAGATGATGTTTCACATTTTAACACTAGTGACTGCCTAGGGTTATAATGAATCAATATTTTAGCAGAGGCTAACAGACATTAGGAAAGTATTTTTACAGTTATCATTAAAATTCCACAAGATGTGTTTTTTTTAATAAATTATACAAGTGTACCACAACTGTAGAAAGGTTAGGTAAAAATCTCTTATAATAACTGACCATATCTAGCCATATCCATTTGTTCAGGAGCTTTAGTTATTGCTTACACCTTAGCTGTTTGAATATCATCCTTATTAATAATAAACTCCTAATACTTAATGCTATCCACAAAAAACACAGTTATCTAAATTAACTGTTAAACTGTTATCGTGCAAGATATCGCAAACTCTTTTTAAAATTTCAAAATCTTCTTCGTCAGTTTTTCCTAACACATAGATATAATCGAAAAGTACCCCAACACCTTCTATTCTTCCAAAAGTTGGTCTATGAAACGTTGGAACTCCCCTGGAGTTGAATTTACTCTGTAACATAGATGGTTGTATGCTGAAATCCTAGGTGTGTATTAATAACTCAAAGAGATTTTTATCTTTCACTTAAATGTAACTGTTCATATGTGTGTGCCAAATTGATTTTACTGAATTTGTCGCCCTTGTCAATTTGGAACAGAAGGGTCCAACATCATATACTCTTGGTATTTGATGCTTGTCATTCTCAAAGAGAATTTCATCTTTAATTAGCCATAGTAGCCTAAATGGTAAAAAAAAAGGAGCTTTAAAATCCTTACGATTTAAAGGACTTATGATTTACATCCTTCGTTAATTGTTTACAATTACTTTGTCATCTCTAACTTCTTTAGTATGAAGACATTTGACATATTTATGTTTGTAAATAAAGGAGTAACATTTATTATGACCCGGAAAAGTAAAAAAAGTGGGATACTTACTTTAGAAGTCCTCTTCAGATGAGCTACTGACATTAAAGTTCGGAGATGATTCACAAGGTGCCCATTGTCTATTGGCTTCGCCATTGTACAACTGACCTAATAATGCTTACTTTGCGAGATAATTATATAGGCTATCATGACAGGTTTGGCCAGGTAGCTATATAACCACCTGGCCAAACCTTTCGTAGGTAAACAGATTGAAACCGGAACACGATGCCATTAGAACTGACTGCAAAGGACCACTTCATATTGCAGCATTGATAAGACTTTGACCCTGTGTAAGTGGTATTTTCTAGTTGTTCTGGCCCTTCAAACATGTTTATCTGTCATTTGTAGTCCATTGTTGATAACATATCTAAATACTAAAGAAGTTAGAGGTGACAAAGTAATTGTAAACAATTACCCATCCTTCTTCCAGCTAAGTTTAACAGGTTCTTCATAATGATAGTCTAGAGTAACCGGATATGCTTGAATAACTATTTGTTATCTTTGACTTACCGCCAGCAATCCTTTATTAGTTCTTTTTTTATTCAGTTTATATATTGTCATATATTTCATTACACTACACATGTTTCGGACATTGTCGTCCATCTTCGGGTGATAACACTTAGTTAAAACATTCAACACAAAATACAAGTTTACACATAACATTCACGCACAAGAAACCCAATATTTTCTTTTTCATTAATGTCACCGCGCCGGCACTACATAGTATACTATGCATTGGTTATGTGCTTATGGTAGTCAATCTGTTTATCAGCTCGAAGGTGGGGTTTGCCTCAAACCTTTTTTTATCATTCAACAATCCATCAGGGTTATGCAACTCGCCGCTATAAATTTGGTATTCTTTCATGCGGTTCATGTAGTTGCCGTTTTTACAATTTTGTAATAGCCTATTTGCATGTTTATTTCCATGTTATATTTATGATCACTATATATCAAGTGCTCCGCAAACTTGGATTTTTCAGGGTGTTTTAGCGCTTGAATATGTTCTTTATATCGTGATTTAAACGAGCGTCCTGTCTGTCCCACGTAAAATTTATTACATGAGCTGCAGTTCAATCTATATACACCAGTATTTGTGTATTTATCCTGATTATTGGTTATGTTCCTACTTAGTATTTGGTTCAGATTGGAATTGGTTTTGTACGCTATTTTGTAACCCTGTTGTCTGAATATATTAGCTACTGCGTTATTGAATTTGGGGTTGTGTTGTATTGTTACAAACTTGTTGTCCTGTTTTACTATATTCATAGTACTGTTTCTCTCTTTTTTTTTTTTCATTTTTTTGAGTATATTGTCTACTATTGTCGGTTTGTATCCATTTTGGTGTTTCAATATGTTTTATTATGTTTAGTTCCTCTATGTAATCAGATTCTTCCATAGGAATTGATAATAATCTGTTGACCATGTGGTTGTAGGCCGCCATTTTATGTGTAATCGGATGGTTGGATGTTGTGTGAATGGTCTGGTCTGTTTGTAGGTTTTCTAAAGATTTTGAATTTATGTTTCCCCTCTAGTCTTGACATTGTCAGGTCCAGATAATTTAATGCATTGTTTTGTTCAACTTCATGTGTAAATTTTATGTTTGGGTGTAAGTTTTATTTATGTATTTTATTTATTATGTTTTATTTTATTCATGTAAGTATTTAGTTCCTGGATCTGTCTGTTACTACCTCTGAACAACATTATTACATCATCAACATATCTGTAGTAATATATTATGCTGTCGCAGAATTTGTTTTTTGTTTATCCAGAATGAAGTTATTTTCAAAGTGGTTGAGAAATGTTTCAGCTAAGATTCCCGATAAGGGAGAGCCCATCGGGACTCCTTTAGTTTGGATATAATATTGTTCATTGTGTTGAAAATAATTCTGTCTTGTAATTTCCTTAATGCAATTGATAGTATCTGTGATGTCCGGTGTGATGAGTTTATTGTGTTTGCTTAAATTGTCTTGTATTATTTCTATTGTTTCATGGACTGGTATGTTAGTGTATAAATCACTCACATCAAAGGAGACTAACTTCATGCCAGATTTGATGTTCGTGTCCTTTATCTTTTCTATTAGGTCTAATGTATTGGTCAAGCTACGGTCATTTTCTAGAATTAATTTTTTACTCAATATTCTCCCAACGTGTGTTGTGCTATTTTGTATGTTGGTGCGTTTTTGAAATTGACCAATAGTCTGATAGGCATTCCCTCTTTATGGACTTTAGGTAATCCTGTTAATGTGGGTGGTTTTGGGTTAATCCTTTTCATGTGGAAAATCTGTTTTTTATTAAGTAAACTAGTAGATCTGTTTATTAAACTGTTGATATCATTCCTGTAATTATTAGTGGGATCTTTGTTAATTTGGGTGATGTTGTTCTTAGGCTACCTACTTTGTTGTTATAATCCTTACGTCTTATTAAACTAATATATAATCCATAAAATCTTTTGAAACATCTCTTAAATTTTGTCCCTATGATTCTCTATATTTATACTAACATATTAACATTTATATTTACAAACTTTTTCTAAGTTCCCAACCTTATAACAAGAGTTACATTTAAACTGCTTGAATTTACACTGACTACTAATATGTCCAGGATATCCACAGTAATAACAATACTTTGTTCTTAATACAGTGAATCTTCCTTTAACAGACACTTTTGTATTCCCTGACCGGGATCATGCTTTTTTGGCCTTTGTAGTGTTTCTAAATAACGGACTTTCCCAAAAATGGACCCGAAATTGATGGCCAATGGGTAAGTTGAAACTTCCGAATAATGGACAGCGGAGCATAAAATATCACCCTTTTCTAGGAAATTGTAGATGTCTCGAAACACATTGCAATGTCAGTTCGATAATTACCCTGAATTTGTCTCCCTGTGAACTAAGTTTGCTTTCGTTGTGTCTTTTATATAGCAGTCGTTTGTGTCCTTTAAAAATTCAATTTGAATAAAGTTGCCGTGAGAACAGTGTGTCATATAGTTAGTTGTGCATTGTGATGTCTCTCAAACGAAAATGTTTAACTTTAAACGAAAAAGTTGAGGTTATACATACATATGAAAAAGAAAAATAGGGTATGCATTATTTAGTTGCAATATTTCAAGTTGGAAAGACCCAAATCAATGACATTTTAAAAAATAAAGAAAAAAATCTTAAATCGTGGTAGGAAAACAAAAATTTATTAAGCAAACAAGCATTTCCGAAAACAGACTCCTTTGGGATAGACAATTTAACATGTGAGTGATTTTGTAGAGCACGATCTAATAGCATTCCAATCTCTGGTGCATTAATTCGGGAAAAGCTTTAGAGATAGCTCAGGAATTAGGAGTTATTGATTTTAAAGCATCAGTTGGGTGGCTTGATAAATTTTGTTCTAGATACAATGTTACATTCAGAAATGTGTATGGAGAAACAGTATCAGTGGAGGAAACTGGAGTTCTAAAATGGAAAGCAAAATTATCAGTGATGTGTGACGGTTACGAAAAAAAAAAAATCAATTGTGATGAAACTGGACTATTTTTTCGTGCTTTACCTAGTAAAACGACGATTTTAAAAGGTGAAAAATGTAAAGGGGGTAAAATTTCAAAGGAAAGACTTACTGTTGGCCTAATGCTTTGTACAAATATAGTAGGAGATTTTGAAAAACCATTAATCATAGGAAATGCTGCAAATCCTAGATGTTTTAAAGGAATTGATTTGGTTCGTTTGGGTATAGAATGGTACTCGAACAAATGAGCATGGATGACAAGGAATATTATGACTGAATGGCTAACAGCATTTGATCATAAAGTGGGACGGGAGAATAGGAATGTTATTTTATTTCTAGACAATGCAACATTGCACCCCAACATAAAATTAAGTAACACAAAATTAGTGTTCCTTCCCCTGAATACCATTTCCTTACGGCAACCTCTTGATCAAGGAATCATAAACAATTTCAATGTTTATTATAGACATGTTTTATCCAAAATAGAGGACATTACATAGGTTGATGAACTGTGCAAAAATCTTGTTTTAGATGCAATTTTGTAGATATGCTCTGCTTTAAGGGGAGCCAGTACCATTTTTTGTGAAAAATATCGATTTTTTAAAAATAGTTGTAAAAAAATCTCCTTTTAATTCTGTTTAAAAAAATATATAACTCTGCATATGCATACAGTACCTACATACATTTATGTATGTAAAAAATAAAACAAAGTTTATGGAGGTAATCAAACCCGTATTCAAAGACCTGTCCAACCCAGACTTGCTGAAACGCTGCCTACACGGGAAAACGCAAAACCCTAATGAAAGCATAAATAGTGTAATTTGGAATAGGCTACCAAAAACAACTTTTGTAGGGTTACAGACATTGAAACTAGGAGTTACAGATGCAGTTATATGTTTTAATAATGGGTCAATTTCAAAGGTGAATGTTTTGGACATATTGGGTATACGGCTGGAAAATTCATGGTTGAAGGACTGAAGAAGATTGACGAAATCAGGATTAAAAAAGCAAAAAAGAATTTCCAGGAAGATAACAAAAGAAGATTGTTGAAAAGAAAAAGAGAAGACAGGGAATGTGAAGAATACTGCCCTGGTGGCTTTTAGAGGAATGATAAGTGCCAATAAACTTTTAAACTTGATTTACCGTTAGTCAACTTTTTTCATATTTAGGTACCATTTTTTGAAAAACCAATAGCCCTACAAACTTAAAATTTGGCAGATTTTTTTTCTTATTCCTTGCTAAATAAAATGTACTACTTTTATTAAAATCTGTTATCTTTAACCTTAATAATTATTTAAAAAAATTAAATTAAAAATTAAATGGAAAAATTTTAACTAATTTTATTATTTTATTTCTTTTTAAGTATAAAAGATAATGCTAAAAGTACATCACTTGAAGCATATGTATGTGCTGTGGATAAGTAGCAAAATTCAGTCAATTCCATCAATTACTTTATGAAATAATGGTTCATAAGTGGTGTCATGTTCTCCCATATGAAATACATGGTGGCTACGAATGGTACTGGCTCCCCTTAAAAGAAGTTAAATCCAATACCGTTATAAAACTGTTTCATTAAATCGGGTTTTGTCAAAAGTGATAACAACAGTGAAAACATTAGTGAAAACAATAGTGACACTGAAGTTAATGAGTTGGATAATTTAATTCAACAATTTGGAGGATTTGTTGAAGAATACAAATTGATTGACGATGCACTTTGTACCAAAGACCAGTCAACCGACATCAGGAACTCTTGTTGCAGATTTTAACCCGACAGCTTCAGTTGAGAATGATACAATTGAAGAAAATGACGATGATGTTCCAGTGGCTGAAATTACAAATCTAATAAGTAAGAAAGCTGCAAAGAAGGTCATGAAACTTAAAAATTACTTTTTTTTTAAAACCAGAACAGAGAAGGGGTTTGTTTAATTTTTGAACTCTAACAGCATGTAGAAAAGACTTTAACAAAAGTCAGTATTAAACAAACACAGATTAAAGATTTTTTCAAAAAAGCTATTGATTAAATTAGTGGGAGTATACAGTATACTAAATTAAATATTTTTGATTAATGTTTAGTTTTTTACAAGCATATTCCTGTTATAGTTTGATTTTATCCCTTTTTAAATTTATATTTTCCTAATTTGGCTATTTGTTTATTCAGTACTGTAGTACGAAATGATTAATAAATAAAGAATATTATTTAATTTACAAATTTGTGTTTTATTGTGTATTTTTTATGAGATCGATACGGTAATAGTTATTTTTACACATGACGGCCCTTAGCTCTGTAACTGCTGAGTTTAGAAAAAATACTAAAGAACAAAAGTGTCATAAAATAATATGTTCTACCACAAAATGCAATAAAAATATAGTGTTTGTATTAAAAAAATTAAAGATGGTGGCCATATTGGAAAAATAGCAAAGATTAAAAATACGTTTACACCGTAATTTTAATGTACATATAAATCCAGGGAAGGTTCCCAATTTAAAGTTTTTCGAGAAACTGATAGTTTCCAAGATCCCAATGGTGGCCATCTTGAGTTGATCTATTGGTGGGAACTATACATGGAGATCAAATACCTATAGCCCTAGAGGATCGCATTGACAGGATTCAATCCAATTTGGATTTGATTTTGCTCAATGACGGTTCACCAACTCATCTAACGGCTTCTACATGTGGTTGTACAAATGTTATCTTATCATTTTGTAGCCATGTCTTGCCATTAAGAGTGGCATTTGAGTGGTTCAATCTATCTAACACACATATTAGTGATCACACTCCTGTGATCTTACCTTTTCTGATTTCTCTCGTTGTAATGAACTTACCAGGTGCATTTTGCACAAAGTAATATGGGAAGTATTCACTGAAGGTTTTATATCACCTAATATTATTTTCATGACCCAGTACATTCTTTTACAACAGCAATCATTACACAGCGAATAACTACTTTCCAATAAAGTTGACGAGATAACTATGTTTACCAGTTCCATGATGAAAACGATAAATGTAGTAATGCTTTCTGTTTAAATTACAAAACTAAGAAAGTTTAACTGTAGACATATTTTTTAAAATTTCAAAAGGTACAAAATTATACGAGCCAAAGCACACAGAGAAGGAAGAAATTTTAGACCCAATACACCTTTCCTTTATATAAAAGGTCTCAGAAGCAATTCATTTTACTGTGGGTCCATTGAAAGATTGTCCATTAAATACACGATTTTCCTTATAGGAAGTAAGAGTATGCTATGTTGTTGGGACGGAATTCCACTTCAGGTCCTGACAAAATAGTTTACTAAACACCTTCCATTTTGAGGAAGGTAACTCTCCTTAAAATATACAATCGTATATTCGAGGAAGCAATGTTTTCCCGATGCTTGGTTGTAGGCCACAGTAATTCCTCTTCTCAAACCAGATAAAGAAAAAACCAAACCAGGAAGTTACCATACCATTTCTCTTAAATAGTGTGCTTTGTAAACTGGTAGAGAAAATGATCAATCAGCATCTTGTTTGGTGCTTCAAAATTAACTGGCTGTTTTGTAATGGGCAATGTGTCTTTCGACTACAGACCAGCTGGTTTCATTAGAGTCTACCATTAACAATGCCTTTTTCATGGGTCAGACATCGGTTGCAGTATTTTTTTTTACCTGGAAAAGATCTACAACATGGTAGTTGAAGTGGAATTCGGAATACTTACAAATCATGGGGTATAAACGGCAATATTCTTGCATTAATTCACAACTTCTGTAGAAACCAATATTTCAGGGCGTGTTTGAACTAATTTGTCAGAGAGTTTTCATTTAGAGAAGGGCGTCTTTCAGGGTAGTGTGTTGAGCATGACTATTAACTTATAATAATCTCAATATTAACTTTTATGGTGATGCCTCCAACCAAAGTTTGTTTTAATCCCACCTTCCATGAGCTTTTGATAGGTGTCAAAGTGACATCCTTATCACTCTCTCTGCTTTGTCTTTTGGCCAATTACACGCTCCGCCATATAAGGGTTAGAGATAGAAAATTTATACTCAGGAAAAACCTGAATGTGGTCATCAATACCATTCTCAATAATATTCCTTAAATATTGATATTAATAAAAAAAAAATAATAATAAATAAATAAAATTAAAAAAAAAACTTCATATTTTGTTATATTAAACTTAACCTTTTATTTAAATTTGCCAATTACTTTTTTTCTGAACTCTTACCTTATTTTGGCTATTTAGAAAAAAATATAGCTTTTAGGGAGACCAATGCTCAAAAAGCTTTAAATAATCTTACCAAAAGTTAAACAAGATATTTGAAGTAATTAAATTTTAAAATAATATTTTGACTGAACAGTTTTAACCATTTCATTTGTTAAAGAGTACTCATTTTGAGGATGTTCGGTTATAAACCAACTTTACTATATCTCTAATTCTATCTTTATTAGTTCTGGCTGTACTCTGCATGAATATTTTTCGTTCATTTAGTTTTACATGTATGTGCACCATTAAAAAAAAGTTGCTTGCAAAGTACATAAATAAGAAGTATATAAATTCAATAAATGTACAAATTCATTCAGTTTGTGTAGTATTTTTTACTTTAAATTTTATTATTTTTTTCAGATTACCAAAGAAAATCAAGTTCCGAATGTTATATGCATGAAATGCATTAAAGAATTAACAAGTTGGTTAAAATTTCAAATCCAATGTTTACAGAAACAGGTATCAAGTGGAATTGAGATTGATGTTTCAAAAACTAATTATTCAGTGGAAATCAGTGATAAAACAAATATAAGTGATTTATCTACAGAAAATCCTTTTGATTCAAGAGATATTATTGTTACTGAAAAGGATACAATTCTCAATTGTAATACTTCTCAAAAGAAATCTGAAAAGAAAGCTTTTGAAAAATGTTCAATATGTAAATCGATTTTTAAAAATTTGAATGAAAAAAGTACTCACCGATCGACTGATAAAGGTTGTATTTTTACTTGTTCTCAATGTTCTAAAGAATTTCGCTCAAAGGATACTCTAAGGTATGTGGATTTATATTCAAACCAACTTTATTCTAACATAATATTTGAATTTTAAATAGATTTGTATCAAAATACTAAATTAGTAATGTATTTCAAAAATTTATTTCTCAGGAATCATATGGCAATTCATTCAAACACAAACAATTTTTGTTGTCATGTGTGTGGATTGCTGTTCTCTACTAGAAGTCGTCTTTACCATCATTTTCAGTCGCATGAACCCACAAAACGATTTCAATGTAATCATTGTTCTAAACAGTTTTCTATAGCAAGTGACTTACAAAGGCACATTCGGACTCATACAGGTAATGACTCACACAATAATCAGTGTTTTTAAATTATGTCTGATTAATTAATAACAAAAAGTTATTTATTCTTCATTAAAAGTAAACATTGTCATTTAATTTAATATTAAACTCAGTTTTCCCATATTTTCTCAAGAAATCTCTCATATTCATAATACAGTAGACTTCTGATAATCCAACATGTTCGGGACTTTTCTGGTACCGGATTATTATTATTTCTGATGTATCCATTATTTAAAGTCATAATTATTTTATTTTGGAAGAAAATTATAATATTTCTTATTGTAATGTGAAAATATGTTGGGATTTATAGAGTTTTAAATTAGTATGAATGTTTTAGAAAGTATTATAATCTTTTACTGATATTAATTTAACCAATAATAATTTCATAACAATAATTGGGTATTGCTTAATAAGCTTACTAATATTTGCTCATAAGATTTACTACCTTTGTAATTATTTACTAAATCCACTTTTATATTTTAAAAAAAGTGGATTTATAGAGTAATAAATCCCAACATCTTTTTCCATCAAATGACAATAGTTCAAGTAATCATTAATTGTTCTAATCAATTTAAATGTTTATATCAAGTAATTGATATTAAAAAATAAGATATAAATTAATATTGATCAGCCATCATAATAATGAAATATTTGTAAAATGATCATTTCAATCTAAGTAACACTATGCATGTAGAAATTTAACATTAAAAACTAGTAGAGAATATTTAATATACAGTTTAGACATTACTGTATTCTTCTGTGTACTGAAAGTTATACTTTCTAAGATATGAACAAGGTAAGTAAAGTGTGTTGTAAAATTTTCAATTTGGATTTGGTTGTTTGATTGCAGGAGAAAGACGACCATTTAAGTGCAGTGAATGTGATTCTCAGTTTACTCAGTACTCATTAATGGTTCGTCATATTGAAGGAGTTCATAAGAAAACTAAAAGATTTACATGTTCAATATGTAGCAAATCATTCCTTTATAAGAACCATTTCACAGGTATCTGTACTTATCAAGTGTAGTTACGTAAAGTATCTGCCATTTATCAACTTACAGTGTGTAGTTATAGTAACAAATAAGGTATTAATATATAATAAACAAAATAATTATTGCAGGTTAGCCCAAAATTATAAAATAGATTAAAAAATTGTTTTTTTCTTACTTAAAAACCATCACTGACAATTTGATTTTGTTTGAATCATTTAAACAGTATTTTATATCACTGTATACTGTGTATCAGTGTATATCACTGTAGCAATTTAAAACAGCATTGCTATAGAAAATCCACATTTTCAGTTGGATTTTACTGGTGTAATATTTTAATATTGATAAATCTATATAATAACGCGAGATATAATGAGCAAATCATTTAGGTATCATTGACCAAGCAAACTGAGGTCTTGTTTGAACTTAGCCATTGATGTGAAGTTTTTCATTTACACAAAAAAAAAGCTGTTTGAACTCATTATCATTTGGCAATTCATCTGTATGCTTATTTACCAATTAAGGCCAAATGCATGTATCAATAATTGTTAGGAATACTTGCAACTAAGACAAATGATGTATGTGCAAAGTTTTTATTTTACTTTTTAAATAACCGCCATTCAAACTACTACTACACAGTATCGAGGTATTAGGAATACAGTGAGTGCATACTCTGAATTTTTAAATATAATGGTGTGAACAAGGGATAAAGGAGTAGTGAAAAATTTTTTTAAAAACATTCAAATAATTTGACACCCGAAATTTTTACCTGATTTCAAGATATAGTGAATCACTACCTAATTTATGATTTTTTTTTTTCATTTATATGAATTTAGACCTTTGCAATTTTTATAGGGTTACAAAAATATCAACCTATATTTAATTTGCATTATAGTTACCCATTTTTTCTTTGATATTTGCTTTGAAACTAGACTTGTGTATATATCTAGAAACTTCACTTGATAATTTTTTTTAGAAATGAAGACTGTATTTCTGATTTAAAAAATCTTTAAATATGAATTCCTTAAGTAATAGATGTATTTAGTACAGAATAAAAATATATGAAAGAAGTTTCTTAATATTAAATTTATCTTTTCCTTCTGTTTTATTATACAAGATTTATGTTAAGGGTTGGGCAAAGTCTGAAATAACTAAATTATAAGAACCTATTAATTATAAAAACCTATTATTATTTAAACCTGACATTAAGGGTATATTTTGATAGAGTAATTGTTTTTGTAAGTCATTTTGAGTTGGCCATCTTGAATTAAACTTTTAATTTTTAATTTCTTACATATACATAGTATAGAAGAAGTTTATGTGATGGATTCCAGTTCATGAGTTATCAGTAAAAAATCAAAAAAGAGAGCATCAGAGCTGTGTTTTTCCAATTTTTATGGGTGTGAAAAAGTTTGTGCAAAGGTTTTGCATTACCTTATATATATATAGTTTTAAGGTGAAAACCATTTCGATCACTATCGCCTTTCATCATCTTTTTAAATATGGTACATGTTTCAAGACTGATTTTAATTTTTGAAAACTGGTATAACCTATTTTTTTATGATTAAAACATCTCTCACTGTTTTATTAATTTTTTTTCCTCAAAATTTTGCATGACATTTTAAATAGCAAAAGCATGATGTCATATTCAAGAGATATGAATTCATCCAAAAGATTTTAGTGACTTATAAAAACAAAATTGAAAAATTGCACTTTATCCCATGTCATGTTAAGTGAAGGTTTGTTAAAAGATGCTACCATGTTTGATTGAATTCTTTTTTCTTATTGGTCTTCAATGAATAGTTTGTCAGTAAACTTTTTGTTCTGATAACCCTTTCTTAAAATTTCTTATATTTGTTTGGAAAAGTGTTAAGGACTAACTTAATTTTTACGATTCTTGGATTTGGGGATAAAAAAATATCATCACTTGAGGTATGTGGTATTCAGCTATGTATGCCGATTCTGAATATTCTCGGATTTCTCAATCTGTAAATGTGCAGTCACTTTTTGTATTGAAATGTAATTATGAAGCCTTATCTACACAATGAATTGAAACGTGATACATAACAATTTTCCCTACAATATCCATGATGGGATGCTTTTTCCTATTTGAATTAATTGTCAAAACTCCCTTTGAAAATTTTTGAAAACATGTCATTGTTCCAATAGAAAAATTAACATGAAAAGCTATTTTAATTTTAAATAATTAAATTTAGGCTGGATCTATCATACAACCATACGCTCAAGTTTTAAGTTATGCCTAAAACATTAAAAATGGATTGTCTTTGATGAGGTTTAGCTCTAACACATAAACTTCAAAAAGTATATTTGCTCTCAATTTGTCTTTATTAAGGTAGTATAACAAACAAATCTGACTTATGATAAGTTGATACAAATTTGAAATTACAATACTTTTTTTTTAAATTCCTCATAATTTTACCAAACAAAATTTTTGTGCTACTGGTCAAAACTAAAATTTGGAAGATATCCTGACGATCTTTAATTAAAAAATTGAAAAACATCATAAAACCATTTAATCTAACAACATTATATCAAAGGCTGAATACACAAAGAATTTGCCAAGTTACAATAAAAAAAGGGGGGGAGGGTCAATCCATGGGCTGATTTTCCTTTTTTTTTTATATTGTAATACATCAACCGAAGGTAGTCCATTTATTACTCATAATTATTTAAATTATACAAAACAGGAAAAGTTTTTTTATTTAAAACTATGAAACTGATATTCCATTACTTAGTAAAATTTAGGTTATTGATTAACATTCCATTAGGTTTTCTTTTCTTTTTTAATTGATGATCCACCTGGGATGTTAATTTTTTTTAAATATGTGATATCCTTGCACCAGATTAACTGCATTAAAAAAATACAATTTGTCACATTAACTTTTTGAAACAAGTTACAACTAATGGTCACATCAAATTAATCCATAAATTTGCAAGTAAAACTATCAAATTTTATCAGTAATTAATTTTTTGAAACAAATGACAGGATTTTTACATTTGGTATTTAAAGCTGTTAAATGTTAAAACAAATTTAAAATACAGAACACTGTTTACCATGTAATAGCTCCTGAATACTCCACATATTAAATTAATGTACCTGATCACTGAACATGTTAATATAAAAATGTATCGATTCAGTCTGATTGAGTGGTTTAGTCTCTTTATGTCTGGTGTCAAGAAATATCTTTTACATTTTCGGTTGGTTGACAAAGAATTCACAAATTATTAGTCAAACATGTTGTAATTCAATTTTGTTACATGATTTTCAAAATCTACTAGTTTTAAGTGCAACAGCTTCAGTTAGACTTTGGTCATTGCCCGTGATTGGTAAAAGTTTATAAAAGATTAATAATTTTGTTTTAATAAAATATTATTTAAGTGTTTTTATAATTTTTTCAGCACATCTGATGCTGCACTCCGGACAAAAAGATATGGTATGTGATATATGTGACAAAAGTTTTGTCACTAAAAATGCTTTATTCCGACACCAGCGGAATCATACTGGAGAGAAACCGTACCCTGTAAGTATTATATTTCACCTTACCATTACACTTTACAGGATGACCACAACAGTTAAAAGTTATTGAATTTCTTAAAAGGTTGGCAAAAATTGGTGGCACTTTGTTGAAGTGTATTTGAAATTTTTCTTTTTCATCTTATGGTCTTTCAATCAGAGTAGTATGTAGGAAGGTCATTCAATGTTAGGAAAAAGGCATAAGAACATAATTCTGATTTATGTACAAATATGTTCCATAAATCACTTGCAGGCAGGCCTTTTCTAAGCTAAGTTGGATCTAAGCCAAGTTAAGTTATAAATCAATATTGAGCTTGATTTGTGATATAATATTAGATAGAATAAAACTCGAACACAAGATATCACAAAAATTACGTTTACCTAATCAAACACAGGAGTTATAGTTTAATTATTGTAGCCTTATATCATTGAGGATGGTGACTTTGTCGTTGAAACGTGTTGAGATCTTGTGTTCGAGTTTTAATCTAACCAAGTTACTTTTATTTAATTATTAAATTAATTATCCTTTATACGTTTTTTAAAGATTAATTTTGGTAGACAATTTTACATTTTGAAATTGATTTGTCTACAATAGGTAAGTTTTGTCATTGAAGGATACCCTCTTTAAGAAATCATATTACGTTATTCAACAACATGTATAGTCCCTCTAAAAATGACCAAAATAGTATATATGTTTGATGACTTCATTTATATAAGATATGATAACATTGTGAATTCGTGATTTAGGAAAGCGCCTCCTGGTTCAGGGTACATTAGTAAATGACAGGCCATTAACTGAAGGGGAAAAAGAAGGAATTGAATTATTGCATTTTAAAATTAATAGGTTAGGTTTATTAATAATTATCTCTTTATATAGAAAATATACATAGCTGATGCATAGAGAGGAATTTTTGTTTATAATAGCAATTGTAATATATTGTAAAAACATTTATACACGCAGGACTAAATTATAGATATAAATTTGAATATTTGAACTAAAATCCATTATTTCTGAACTCCCTGATTAAGAAAATATGCATAAGATTTTTTATGCATAGAGCAGTACAATCATACATAGAGCAGTACATTAAGATTAAAGTGTTTAAATTGATATGTAATAGAAAACACTGATTTTTCAAAGAAACTATATAGAACGAAAGTGGTTTAGAATTAAACTTTGAACAAGAATTAATGGTAAATTATTAGTTTAATGATAAAAAAATTGTATGGCCATTAAAAATATTTCTAAATAAAGGATACTATGGAATTCACATGGTACCAGCAGTGGCAAAATATTGCAAATGATCCAAGAAAACGAAGGCACACAAAATTAAAATTTGTTTATCTTGTTATCGATTAGAAGGAAATTCTAGGTAGAATTAATCATATATCATACATTTTTTGTATTTATTTATTTTTTTTTACTCGCACAATTTTCTTAAGTTTTTTCCTGCACAATGAGTATAATCCTCTCAAAATTATTACGTTTTTTAAAGGTGAAAAATCCTTAAATATAATCCAGTTATACTTTCTTACTTGTTAGTTGGTACGATCATGGCAAGTAAATTAGCCATTATCAGTGTGAAAAAAAGAAGTAATTTGAACCATTTTTAACATTAGTACCCTTACATGCGTTATATACCTACATGTTTGCTATGAGATTCAAATTGATTAAACCCAAATATCTGACCAATACATTTTATGATTTAGTACTATACCATTTTTAACATATTTACCAACCTGTCAGATGTTAAGGCACTGGCTACTGACAGATGCTTTTTCAGGATTGTCAGTACCTAATCATATTTTACTGGATGAAGGATATCAATCAAATAGAAATTTTGGTCACTGGCTTCCCTAACTAGTAAAAATTCTGTTAATTATATGATTTATTCAGATTATTTGCATATATTATATGTAAAAACAATATATAATGTTTTGAGAGTATGGATTAACTCTTGTATATCAAATGACTAAAGCTACATTATAGTAACTATGAAACAGCCATAAGCCTATGTTCTAGGTCTGTGTTATAGTGGAGGAATTCAGAGCCATATCTCTGAGAAATTAAAATTAGAACTTCATACATACAGTGAAAATTTCCTTAACTTCTCAATACCAGACATGTCTTAATAACAGACATGTCTTAATTATATATTTCTTAATAATGGGGATTTTTGTATTCCCTGGCCGGAATCATGCTTTTCTGGACTTTTAAGTACTTTTCAATAACGGACATTCTCAAAAACAGATACAGGTACAAAATCGATAGCTCATAGGTTAGTTTAGAGTTTTTAGTAAACTTCTAAACACCGGACAGCGGAGCATAATAAATATACCACTTTTTTCTAGAAAATTGTTGATGTCTCAAAGCACATTGTACTGTTCGGTGATTCAACAGAAATTAAGTCTTACTTGACTTCCTATTCAAACTAGATCTCTCCTTTTTTTCTCTTTACAGCAGTCAGTTGGATTGAAGTTGCCACGTAAACAGTATCTTGTGTTGGGTTTATTTAAAAAAGGATTTTGAATAAATATTTTTTAAAACTGGCTAAAAGCAGTTTCTTATGATAAATTGTAATCTGTTCTCAACATATAGATTACAAAAATGTTAGACATTATTGCAAGAGAGGCTAAGGTCGGTATTCTATAATTAGCGGTAGGCTTCAGAGTTCTGTCATGTCTTACAGCTTTTCCAAGAAAGAGAGCATGTAGACTGTCAATGCACAATATCTTTCTCTCTTTTGAAATGGTATTTTAATAAAAAAAAAAGTAAATAAAATAATTCTGATGCAATAAACCTGTATTAAAAAAAATGTTCAAACTCAAAATAAAAAGAAGAAAATTGTAAATAAATTTTACTTAAAAAGGTTCTTGATGAATTTATTATATATTTTGTTGGGCAAATTTGTAAATTAACAGTATTTTAGTTTCAAAAGGTGCATGTACGAGCTTTCCTTGAGACAAGTAAGTGTTGTAAACATTTTTTTCTTGTTATATAATTTTGTTTGCACAAAATAAAATCACATTGACGTGTGGACTCCTTCAAAAAGCCCTTTTACTTCAAATGAAAGTGTTTAATGTTAAATGAAAAAGTGGCAGTGATATGTGGTTATGAAAAATAAAAACTGAATGTATGAGATTTCAAATTGGGAAGACCCAAATGAGTGACATTAAAAAAATAATAATAAAGCAGAACTTCTTAGATCATGGTCAAAAATGAAATTTCCTTAATACCATTTAAAATACCATTTCCTTAAATACATCCTTAAAATTTTTAATTTTAAAATTAAATTTTAAAAATACATCCTTTAAATACCATTTCTGAAAACAGAAGACCTTGCAATAGACAATTTAACTTATGAGTAGTTAACGATAACATTCAGTAGTAAAGTGCAATCCAATAACATTCCAATCTCTGGCCCACTTTTAAGATAGTTTAGGAATTAGAAATTAGTTATTTTAAAGTATCAGTCTTGATAATGTCTGTGCTAGGCATAATGTTTCATTCAAAAATGTGTGTGGAAAGTAGGATCAGTAAATGAGACTGTAGTTCTAGAATGGAAAGCCAAGTTATCAGTGATGTAGTGAAGCGTTCCGAGGAACAGTCACTCCTCAATGCTTTGCAATGTGCAACAGATATGAAGAGGAAAACATTTTAAATTGTGATGAGACTGAATTATTTTTGTGTACTTAACCTAGTAAAACAATGATTTTAAAAGGTGAAAAATGTACAGGGATAAAAGTTTCAAGGAGATACTTACTGTAATATATATACAAATATGGTAGGAGACTTTGAAAAACCAATAATCATAGGAAAAGCTATAAAGCTTTAAAGAAATTGATTTAATTCACTTAGATATTGAATAGTACTCGAACTGTCTTGGATGATAAGGGATATTATGACTGAATGGCTAACGACATTTGATCATAAAATGGGACTGCAGAATAGGAGAGTTATTTTATTTCTGGACAATGCAATTTAACATCCCAACATAAAATTAACTAACGTAAAATTAGTTTTCCTTCCTCCATATATCACTTCCTGTTGCCAACTTATAGATATTATAGGTTCATAAACAATTTTAAAGTTCATTACAATGAGTTCTAAGACATATTTTGTAAAAAGTGGAAGACATTACATTGGTCAATGAACTGAGCAAAAACTTTACGGTTTGGACATAATTTTGTGGAAATGATTAGCTTTTAACCCTCCAACTGATTATCATACCGCAGCGGTACAATGTCTCCTGTCCTATGCAGTGGTAATCACTTTTTTCAATTCGAGATTTCACGTACTAAAAACATACCATGATAATTTATATAACATTGTAAAAGTAATGATCAAAACATTCATATTCATATAACCAAAAGTTCATAAAACTTTATAAATAATATTTAATTAATTGGTAAAGTTTGTATATTTCGTAACATGTTTGGACCCGTTAATTAGTTAGTTATGAAGAGGTCCCAGGCTGCTTAGCCACCCTCCTGTAAAAACAGCAACTCAAAAGAATGTTTTGTAATTAAAATCTAAGTTAAAATCTAGACCAAGCCAAGATTTAAGTGGAGAATGTAATGCAAGGTAAAGTAGCATTTTATAGGCTAGAGTGTCACACTCACACAACCCGTGTTCATGTATCCACTGTAACCTTTCCCAAATGTTTGAGATGATAGTTTACTGGGAGAGTAGGCCAATTATCAGCCTAAGCTCCAATTCTGCTAAGTTACAGTAAATGTTTATCCTTTATTTTAGAGAAGGCTAAGAATTTTTTAGCTTGTCTTAGACCAGGGTATTCGGTCCTATACTTGGTTCTTCTGATCTTGTTTCCAGGCTTCCATGATGTTATGAAAATACGTCCTAAGCACTCCAAAGAATGGCTCCAAGCCTGACAAAGTCTGACACTGCACCCACCTAGGCAAGGAGATTTTGTTGTTTGTTTTTAGTTAATCGATTACTTGTAGACATTTCCAGACGAGTCTCAACTCAAAAGTGTATGAACTTAGAGCCTTGAGAGCTGCTTGACTGTCCTACAAGATATAAATCTTGGCATCTTTGAGACTTTTTTAAATATTTTCTCTAGCACATAGCTCTATTGCTCCGCCCCCCACTGCCTGAGAGCAGCACTGAATGCACACTCTTTCCTGTAGATTCAGAGGGAGTAAATCCAGCACCCCTTCCATGGCTGCGGTAGGACATATACCCATTGCACTTTTAACTCTTAGGCAAGCCTGCCTTTGAAGCTTTATCGTCATAAATTTTTCCTCAGTTTTTGGCAACCATATTTCCAAAGCATAGGTGTAATTATCATCAGTGAAGGTTGGTTTTGAGGAATATAACTTGATTTACCATGCAATGTGTACCGAAGACCGGAAAACTGACATCATGGCTCTTGCAGCTGATTTTAACCAGATAGTTGAGAACAATACAAGTGACTACGATGATTATATTCCAGTAGCTGAAATTCCAGATCATATGCATTATTCCAGATCTCTCTCTCTCTCCGGCAAAGTTTTGGAACCCGTAACCTTCATCGTGCAAGTTCAAAGCTTTAACCACAACAACAAAACTGAACTCAACATTTAATGTAATTAAATTACACTAACCAACCAATTTCTTTATTTTAATGATTTTTTGTTTAAATACACCTTCAAATTTGTTGAAATCGATAATTATTCATGCGTAATAATTGTCTAATAATTTCTGTACGTAACAACACCAATTTCTATTCAAGGTACTTCAAATTAATGAAATAACAATACATCATGTGATTTCCCTATAGTTTAAGTTCTGTGGGACACCCAGTATATATATATATATTTGTATTTTGTCTTTTTTTGTAATTATTGTAGACATAAAATTAAAATGTATTTATCCATTTCCCAAATTAAGAACTGATAATTTCTGTTCAGTGTCCAGAATGTGGTAAGCGATTTGCAGATTGCAGTAATAGAAAACGGCATGCTCTTCAACATCATAGCAACAATACTCCTAACTCTACAAAAAATGTAGCCTTAGTTCGCCCTAAGAAGAAAAAAAGAATCCAACAATCCAAAGCCACAGAAATCATTGGCAGATCTAAAGAAAATAAACCATTAACTACATTGAGGACCTTTTTACAGGATCCAGAATTATTGCTTGGAAATTTAAATGAAAAACGTGATGATAGTACAAGTCAGATTGAAGAAATGGCTAAAAATAATGTTGAACCTGATGTATTTAATGACTTCAATGAAAACGTTCATAATTCAGAAATTCAAACATGTGGAAATAACACTTTGACCTTAACTGTCTTAGAAGATGATGACAATAGATCTTTAGAATTTTTAAGTAGTCATACTTTATTACAATATGATAATATTTTACCTAGAATTGAAGAGGAAAATTTTCTACAAATTAAAAATAAATTGATTTCAAATGGAATGGAACAATCAGAAAATTATACTATTAACAATAAGCTTGACGAATTTAATCACTTATTTAACCAAACTGATGTTGAAAAAATTAGGTTAAACAACTCTGTTCAATGTCATAATTTAAGCTCAACAGATGTTTTAAATCTGGAACTAGCTTTAGGAACTTTTGGTGGTGAACAAGTAGATATCCAGCAGCGATGGGCTGCGGATATTCTAAATAATATTGCTCCTTGTGAAACCCAGTCTATTTTAAAAATGCTTAACAACCAAGGTACTATTCTTTTAACTTTTCCTGAAAATGAAGATTTCTCTACTTAGTAGTAGAGCTTTCTTTGTTGAAGGATATATAGCATTCCAATAATTAACAAGATTATCAAATAAACATTCCATATTATTATTATTATTATTATTTACTTCCATTATAACTACAATTTGTGAACAAGACTTAAAGAAGCAACCT
Source organism: Aphrophora alni (assembly GCA_963513935.1). Classification (NCBI taxonomy): domain Eukaryota; kingdom Metazoa; phylum Arthropoda; class Insecta; order Hemiptera; family Aphrophoridae; genus Aphrophora; species Aphrophora alni. The sequence continues at coordinate 93,047,627 of OY740767.1, forward strand.
TAATTGCACAAATAGTTATACTAAAACTAATAATACTACTTAATAATTATACAGTAGAAACCCTCTTAACCGGTCTAGTCGGGACTGACACCCGGGCCGGTTGCCCGTTCGGCCGGTTAATCCGAGGTTCCCGTGAAAAATCGGTTTTCGTTCAAAGAAAGCTTATTTAATTAGGTAGCGCTAAGAATTATGCAATTAAGATGTTATTGCAACTCATTTTATTGTACATAAATGTATCGTATATATTATGTTATGTATATTATACATCAAACATGAAAAAATTAAACACTACAAAGCTTTTTTACAGATTCCCATCTGTCAAGTCTTTTGACACATTTAACCGCGTATCAAACGAAACCAACACACGCTTCCGTTTTCGTAACTCGCTAATTTTTATTTACTGTATATACTGTATTTTTGTAGATCATGACCAGTCAAAGACAAGAAGAAAACTGAAAAGAAATGTTATATTTTCCATAATGTATATTAAATTGATTCGTGGAAAAAAAGAGGCCCATCTAACGTTTTTGTCTGCGTATGTCTGCTATACCGATGGGTGCCAATGCCGCAGACAATGGAATACCGCTATCGACAAAGTCGTTTGACTCGCCGCTGCTTTGGTGCCGCGGTGTTTTTACGCCGCCGACAATGGGATACCGCTATCGACAAAGTCGTTTGACTCGCCGCTGCTTTGGTGCCGACAATGGGATACCGCTATCGACAAAGTCCTTTAACTCGCCGCCGCTTTGGTGTTTCAATTACAATTTATTTTCAGAAACTCTCATCCAACCAGTACACTACGATATAGGCCGGTTAACCGAGGACCGGTTAATCCGAGGCCGGTTAACAGAGGTTCTTGGATAAACGTACTTGGATAAACGAAATATCATAAGGAAAATTCGAAAGAAATTAATTTTTTCCCTTTTTTTTTTTAAACACTACATGAAAAACTTGGTAAATATCAATTGGATTTATACATTGCTTAGAACAGGATACAAAAATAATTGTTAAGAAAAATATTTGTACAATTTATATTTGTCTGAAAAAAAAATTGTCAAGCATCTTCTGCTGGAAGTATGTTGCCCTGCTAATCATCTGAACCCGAATAACAAGAGGGGAGAAAAACTGCAGTAAGTTTTTGAACAATTATTAAAGGGGCTCCTAGGTACACTATACTGTATTAATTTCTTTAGCAACTTAATATTTCGAGACTCAAACTACTACATTCTCCTGTACATATAAATTATTTTAACAAATTTAGAACATTATTACTTAATTTTGTGTTTTTTGTGTGTTTTTTATGTATGTGTTTTTTTGTTTTATAAGTATATATTAACACAAAACTATGGATCAGTTATTATTATTACAGTATGCAAATATTCCTTTAATATAATTACTAAAGTGTATCACGTTCTCTTAACTAATTAATATGTTGGTTAACTTATAATATACGGATTGTGTTTTTACTTAAAATACAATGTTCTTTTATCATAAGATAATTTTATTAATTTTTGATTATTTGCATTTTATTTATTTTAAAAAAATATTGTAACCCAAATGATTCTCAACCATTTTATTATTTGGTGGGTCATGAATGTGAACTATACAGGCAAAACTCGTTAATCCGAATATTTGTTTGCTCGAGGCGTTCGGACTATCAAAAAGTTCGAATTACTGAGGAAATGCAAAAAACGCCAGAAATAATCTAAAACAAATTTTATTACTGTACAATAAATTTAAAAACTACAGTACATTACATAATAAAGTTGTACAATACGTGTCACACAATAAACTGTGTACTGTACGTTAAAACCATTTCTCCAAATAACTTTACCATAAAAGGACTGCATTCCGTACGAGTACAGTGAGATATCCCTCTTAGTTTTAATGTCAAACACTGTCGATTTTCCAACACCGTACTCTGAAGCTAGTTTTCCTAAACTTTCTCCAGTCGTTTGTCCAGTCGTTTGTCCAGTCGTTTGATAATCTTGCACTTGTCTTCTAAAGTTAGAGTCACATGTTTTCGTTTTTTTGTCATCATGAAAAACAAAGAAAATCACTTCACAATGTAACCACACTATCGCACAACGCACTCACAACTGTACACAATGACGGAACGTATTGTACTAACAGTGAAATGACCTGACTAGTGACTTATCTCAACTACATCCTTTACTTTGTTTACGTTTCCGTTGTTGTGACATGGGAATTCTAAGAAATGGCAACTGAAGTCCGTTCGGAGTACCGTGCGTGCGGATTAACGAGGCCCGCCTGTATAAGAATTTACTCAAGGCCATATAATATTCAAACACAGATTTAAATATGTTTCAAATTGTTTTTTCTTATTATAATAAATAACTAGGTTTGGTATATTTCTACATATTATTTCATTAAATTCATCAATATTTAATTTGTAGATATTGGTTTATTCCCGGTTTTAGAAAATTTGTATACACTGTTCAAATTAAAAAAGAAAATGAACAAAAGAGTACTTTTTGTTTGAACTTTTCTGGGATGTTTTGACATTCACTCGTTATAATTCACAAACTCAAAACGGTTTAACTGATTTTCATGAGGTTTTTACGTATGTGTTTAAAAATGTTCTATATATACTAAAAATTAAGGGCCTAGAGTTAGATGAAATTCAATTTCTCTGTGGTATTATCCAAATCTGACACCCTTTTACTTCGGATGATGACTTGAATTATGCTACTGATTTATTATTTTATTGAGTTCAATAAAGTGTCATCTTTGTCGCCGTTTAAAAAAATAAAACATTAAAATATGTATAACATTAATTTAATATCCACCAATAAATGAATTTAAACCAATTAAAAAGGTTCTTCAATTGTATTCTGAAGACTCTGTACCAAATTTTGTGAATACAGTAGAACCTATTTAGCACGAATTTCAAGGGAATTCTAAAAAATCATGTTATCTAGGAATTCGAGACATCGAGGTTCACACTATTGAGGTTACGACACAAATATATATGCTATCAAGGTTTGTCAATTACATTGTACAAACCTCTATAATACAAATTTGTCCATATTTCACCTCAATAACACAATTGTTTTTATAGTGTACTCTATTGTACTGTTAGGTGAAGAAGAATAGATTTCATAAACATATGCACAGGAGTTTAATTTTAAGAAAATAGGTCTACATGGTAAGGAACATAATAAGTACATAATGTAAAGAAGTAAATATAATGTGCTGTAGTAATTTATAAATAAATAAAAATGACAGTATTTTTCTGTATAGAATGAAAGGAATTATTTTTTATAATTTTCCAAGACGCTATAACTCTGATTTGTACAAAAAAGTCTTTAATTTTAGTTTGTCCTTTGTACTGTAGCATTTACATGATCGAAAGCACAAATCACAATACTATTACTCAAAATACATTTTTAAAGAAACACACACTTCATACATATAAGAATACCACTGGCATCTTTTACTGTAGGATCAGGATGATTATTTTTATCCTCTTCTACCTCGCCACCTTCTCCCGCAAAGTTCCTTACCTGTATCATGGTCTGCTGATGCTGTTAAAAGGATGTCATTTTTTATGAACTCCCCACAAATGAAACATTATTGTTAAAGGTTACAAACTCTCCCAACTCTATATCCTGAAGGTCCAGCGCTTCACTAATTCTTTGTCCAACTTCCTGGAATATTGGTACCTTGTGGGGCTGGATTATGTGAGTCTTTCTCCACTTCGGGCTCAATTATATTGAAGACATTCTTCTTAAAACAATTTAAAGTAGTTGTTTCAATAAGATTGTTCCATGCATTTGTTATCATCCATATGACATCTTGGACAAGTGGCTGAAGTATTGAAGTACTGTTTGATGTTAGTCTGCTCAGTTATGTCCTGCGCCGTGCAATTATTTTCATAAAAGATTTTTTTCTTTTTCATTTCTTTGTTGAGGTTTTTAAGCTACATACAAAGGGCATCACATTTCATCCATGGCTTTGTTTGCCGTGTAATCTGTGGGGAAATTTGTCACATTTTTAATACATCTTGGTTTTTTGGATTTGCCAATTAAGGACTTTAGTTTGTATGTGCCTGTAAACTTTGTACCTAGCATGACTGTAATACGCTCTTTGCCATTTCCCCCACCAGATCTTTAAAGGTCAAATTTGTGCCTTGAAGGAAAAAAAAAGAGTCCAGTTTTATCTGGATTAAAGATGTCTACCGGTTGATATCCCTCAGTTAGTTTTGAAAGTTTTTCTTTCTACCTATCATACATTCCATTGTTTGCACTTTCTCGGGATAATTTTCTGAAGACTATTTATTTCTTTTTTTTAAATTTTGGAGCCAGCCATGATTTCCTAAGAAACCTGCATGACCTCATTTTTCCGTAAACTGTTGAGCCTTTTCTTGAAGATTGGCACATTTTTGTCGCAACATTGTCTTTTGTATTTCAAAACACACTCTACAACATCCTTCAATTCACCAGGCTTTGGTCTCTTGCACATCGTTGAAAATCCACCTTTTACTTCATTCATATTTCACTTTATTCTTTATTATTGTGACCAATGTACTCGCAGAAATGTTAAATTCATTGGTAATATAAAACTTTTGTCTTCTTTGGATCTTCTTCATCAGCTTTATTGACTTTTCATTTAAATTTTACAGCTCAAGCAGTACACTTCTTCCTTTTTTCCGTATATCTCATCAACATAATTGATTTAGATTGTGATAAGTGCTATGGGAGAGCAACAAAGAAACTGACCGAAGTGGATAAGGGGGTTACGAGAAATGGCTAGCAGCACATGCAGTGGTTTACATATCACGAAATGTTTCTGAATCATTGTTTAGTTTGCAACATTCGGTGTATTGAGGATATGATCATAGGAAATTCGTGTTATAATGTTGGACTTCATCTTATAGAAGTTTGCTTCAAGAAAATTTTAGTTATCAAAGGTTATTATTATTGATCGATGGTCAAATATTGGTCATTTCTAGGTTTTTAGCCACTACAGGCTACGGAGAGTATTTTTACCATTGAGTGTTTTGAATATTCACGAGTGATTAAAAATACATTGTGCTATCAATTAATTTGTAGTAGTGAGGTTCGTAATATCAAGATTCTTCTATGTAGCTACATAACTAAATATAGTCTACAGTTCACAAGTAATAAAAACAACCTTACACAGTCTCTATAAAGAGGAGCAATATATGATTTCTTTTGTTCTTGAATTTGTACCAATGTGTCGATTCAGTATAACTTATGTAAATTACAAATCAGCAAATATTATTACCATGTTCCAGTGATCAATTAATTTTTTTAGTTTATTGTAGAGTCAGATTAATATATTGGGTAAATTTTGTATAGGTTAGAAACAATATTTGTAGTGGGAAAATTTAAAAGGCTCTGAATATATTAGGTGAATTACTATAGTCTTAGAAACAATACTTGTCTCTTAAAATTTTAAAAATGCAAAAGAAAAATACTTTTAGGACACAACTTCTAGGTTTATTTTGAAGTATTAGTGAAAATGTATTTTAAAAAGATATTTAATTATAATCAATGTAAGTGAGGGTTATTTCATGAAGTTGAATAAGTTGTGTTTAAAATATTTTATAATAATGGTTGAAATCAGGAATATAAAAACCATATAATCATAAAGACATATTTAAGTTTAATATAAGATATTTTGTATATTTATTTGTGATATTTTCATGATCTCTATCAAGCCATACAATCTAGTCATTTAACAGACTTTCGTTTGGATTTACATTATAGTAATTTTTGTATTTTGTGTTTGTTTATTATGTTTTATAGGTAAAATGTACTGATAACATTGGTTTTGTACGAGTCATTATAACAGTTACTTTTCAACTTATATATTAAATTATATGTTGTATTAATATATTTATTTTGTTTCCATATATGATGTACTTAAAGTATCTATAATAAGCTGGCTAATGTTACATAAGAACTGTTAAAATTTAAGGTTTTTCTGAAATAGAATTCTGACTGTAAAAACCCAATTCTGACTCTGATTCTTTCTTTATTTTATTTTTTTAATATCGTTATAAAACAACTTTAATTAACAACAACCTTTCCAATTACCTTATGTGTTTCAGTTCTTATTTATTGTACTTGTTTTAAATACTTTGTTACGAAATTAAAGTTTTTTTATAGGGCTGCGAATTTTAAATTATCAATCCAAACAAAACCACCATTTTAATAACCTAATTCTAACTGTAAATCATTTTTTGTAACAAAACTGCAATGAACTTTGCTTTATAAAGTAGAAACCGAATGAGCCCTATGAAAAATCTGAGAACCTGGACTTAAATTGAACTTGAAAATGTGAACCAGAACTGAATGCTAACTTTTAGAATTATAATATGAACTGTATGTCAGTATGCTTGATTATTAAACATTTATCACCCAATGGGTGTTGGCTTATATTAATAAGGCTCCAGTAGAGCATTAGTTTTAAAAATATTTCTTATTTTCTGTTTAAAATTTCCTGATACAAACTGTGACTAAAAACAGTTAGTTAGCTTCATCTTTATTTCATATTTGATCTTGTTTTCAATTTATACTGTTTCAAAGACCCAATTTTATAAAAAAGTAACACTGTTTTCATCAAAATGTTTGCCAACTTTAGTAATTAAAATTTTGCTTGTTTTAGGGTTCCATCTTTAACTAAAAAATGTTGGTTTGATTTTAATTTTCATATCTTCCGCACCCTTAAATTTTTGTTTCATCTTCTTCAAATTTTCGTCTTAACAAATTTTTGGAATTCTTTATTAATAATCACTGTATCTTAAGAAATATTATAAAAATATGATATATACAGAAGGGCCCTGATTATCCGAGCTAATGTAGACCAGAGGATACTCGGGCAGACAGACCGGCGAACGAGAGCATCCCCCGTCGCCATTGAAATCAATGGTAGCGTGTGCATTTTCGGCCGCCGGTCTGTGTTACAGGTGTTACAAAGACGTTTTGGGGTTGATACAGTAATAAATAAAGACGTAAAAATTGAATTAAAATATTGAGTTCACTTTATTACGAAACCCACAGTACTGCACTGTACTAAATATTACGTTCATAATATAAAAAATACAGAAATATGCTGAACTGAACAGCAAATAAAAATACAGTTGTTGCAAATCAAAATTCTAGCCTACAAATCTAAAACAAGGCCAATGGTGAATATGAAAATACACTTAAAAAGAGCTGCAGTATTGATAACTGTTTTGTACTGGTACTTTACCAATGAAAATTGAATTTTAAAACTAAGCTTACTTCTTGAAAAAGTTCATCAGAGATTTCTGCTTTACTGAACTGGCCCGCTTTTTTGCAGCACAGTAGCAGCGGTCACCCCACTATGCTCGCTCGCTACAGTACTGGACAGTGTACAAACACTCAGTTAAACCGGAACCTCGGTTAGTCAGGGCTCGGATAATCGGGGGCCCTACTGTAAGATATTATGAAGTTTTTGTATTTGTATTTTGTTTTTAAATTAATTTCTAAACTATTGTAGTTTAATAATGATTTAACACTGTTAGTGAGGTCATTTATGATCAATTTAAAAAAATATTATTTAATTTTGTTTAATACCTAGAGAACACAATTTTATCTGGTATAATTTCTATGTGTATTTGAACTTCCATCTAGTCGTAATTTGTTGTGATGTATTAGTACTGAACTCTGTTTTATGCTATGAGACAGTCATATATAGTCATTGTAGTCTTTTTTTTATGTATTTTTTATTTAATTTTTTTTATTGCAGACATTTATATGTATTTAAATAAATGCTAGTCCTTTGTGTATTGCTATATTAATTTGTTTTACTAAATTTGTGAACCTTAACATTTTATTCTAATAATAATAATAATAATAATAATAATGTTAAAAACGGAGTTACAAACCAATAAGAATACTGTGTGAAAAACATTACATAATATCACACACATATGTTTAATAAGTGACACTACAAATTAAAAAAAAAAAAAAAAATCAGATTTTGCGATTGTTTTTCAACTTTCAAGGTAAAAGATATAAGTAACTTTATACTTATATAAAGAGTTTACTTTTTTCATATCAGTTTAAAAATACAAATTATTGTAAAAGCAATTATTTATCATTATAATATATATTTATTAACTTCTCATCACCTTTCAGATCACTTTCATTACTTTTATAACTTGAATAATAATCTGTTACATGAAAGAAATAAGTTGCTAGAATTTGGTGATGTTGTAATAAATTACACTGAGAACTTTATATAAGACTAAACAAAATATTGTATTGACATCAATTTGGAATTTGTAATTTAAAATAAACTATGCCATAATGCAATGCTCACGTATTTTCTCATAGATCTATATATATTTAAAGCGAAAATGAATCATCTAAGCCATCTTAGGAGGTTGAATATCTCATAACACATCTGACTGACATAACAATGTATACCTCAAACCAGTGTGCCTAACTGCACAAAAAATAATAACTAACAAGTAATTTGGAAAATACCAAAATGAACCCCACCTGGCCTAAGTATGCTCACATAGCAAATTTAATAGATACATAATTCTAAAAACCACTTGAGGATCTCAAACAGATATTTTTATGAAAAACTTTAAAACGATTTTGTTGTTTACATTATAATACTTTTTCTAGACTATCCACAGAATTGAGGAACTAATATTAAAAATCGATATACTATTGTGATACTTCTTCATAATAATTATTTTACAATTTGACATTTCTGCTGTTGTTTGGAAATCATACATAATGTTTATTTTTATTTGTTCTTTCTGTTTTTCAGTTGTAAATTGATAAATTGTTTTCTAAGTTATGGTAATTTATATTTCTGCTAGGATGTGCATAATTAATTTAAGTACATTCTTTTGATACTCATAGCATTGTTTTTACTTCTGCTTATGAGTTTCGGATTAACTCCATTTTATCTTTACGTGATGATGCACATGAAACAGCTTTTGAAAATGGAGTTAATCTGAAACAAAGCAGTAGTAAAGGCCATTGTCTAGGAGTGGCAGATTAATCTACTCATATTAATTATATATAATATATATACACTGTGAGTCAAAAGTATGGATACACCCTGTTAAATTTTAAATGGATAAAGATAGAAAAATGAAAGTCAGGACACCTTTCTAGGAAATAAAAGTGAACGTTTTAGTCACTATTACAACTTTGCCCATTTCCCCAAAATGGGATTTTTGGAGGGCAGCTCAAAATTTTAAATGTAAAGACCCATTAAGTGACATCTCATTTTAAAGTCCTTGATTAAAGAAGAAGAACAGTGGAAACCAGAGTTTTCTATCTCAACCCAGTACAAAATGGCAGCTCATGGAAATTTTCAGAACTTGGTTAATTTTCAATACTTGGGAAATTTACTATTAATTGAAAACAATGAATTTGTGAAACATAAAATCAACAGCTAATAAAATAAACTTCTTTTTATAATGTATTAATAATTTGTAATTATAATAGCATAGTAATTAATTACATTAAACAATAAAACGGCTTAAACTTACTATCCTGTGTTTTTTATAACAGGTGTTCAAACTGCTGCCCCAGGACAGTTTGACAATGTCCAAGCCTGTCGTAAAAACTTGAAACGGCACGCTGTATGGATTCACGCAGGATTTTTTAATTTGCGCTACTACTCTGTCCCTAAGGTCATTAATGCACTGGGGTTTCGTTTTATACGCGTTGTTTTTAATGTGACCCCACACAAAGTAGTCCAGTGGAGATAGATCTGGCGATCTTGGTGGCCACTCGATACTTCCTCTTCTGCCTATCCAGTGATTGGGAAAAATATTGTTTAAATACTCGCGGACATACAGGCCATAGTGTGGAGGTGCTCCACCCTGCTGGAACCAAACTTGATTACAGTTGTTGATTGCTGCTTGGATAGCTGGATAAATCTGATTTTGTAGCATTTCCTGGTATACCTCGACATTAAGATTGCCATCAATAAAAAAGGGCCCAACAAACTGATCCCTCACAATGCAAAGCCAAACGTTTAGTTTTTCAGGGTTCTGGGTTTAAATACTCGCGGACATGCAGGCCATAGTGTGGAGGTGCTCCATCCTGCTGGAACCAAGCTTGATTACAGTTGTTGATTGCTGCTTGGATAGCTGGATAAATCTGATTTTGTAGCATTTCCTGGTATACATCGGCATTAATATTGCCATCAATAAAAAAGGGCCCAACAAACTGATCCCTCACAATGCAAAGCCAAATGTTTAGTTTTTCAGGGTTCTGGGTGTGTTGCTCTCTGATCCAACGAGGGTTAACTCAGCTCAATAACGACAATTGTGTCTGTTAGCGTTACCGTTTAACATGAAAGTTGCTTTGTCTGAGAAAGCAATGTTGTTCATTCTAATTGTATTGTTATCAATGTGCCTCATCATCAGTTCACAAAATTCTAATCGATGATCAAAATCGTCCTCACTTAGCTCTTGAACTAAACAAATTTTATACAGTTTAAAACCACCGCCATGTAAAACTCTACAAACTGATGTTTGAGATATACCTAACGTTAGGGAAACATTTCTTGTTGAGGCATGAGGATCTTCTACAACAGACTGTAAAACGTCAAGTGACAATGCTTCATTTGTAACCGATTGTGATCTTCCATGTTTGGGGCGGTCTTTAAGTTTCCTGGAAACGTTGGATAGTTTTTTGAACTCCTGATTTAGATACTGGATTTTGATTAGGATAAGTGTCATTAAATAAATTCCTTACTTCATCATAAGATCTCACCCGGTCTCCGTAGCCTCGCATCATCAAGATCATAATACGCTCTTGTTAACTTAAACTCTCCATTTCAACGTATAGTATCACAAAAACACGTCTTAACTTTGTTGATTCCAACCAGAAACTGAACCTGATAATGGACTTCCTCAAAACTGATAAGATAAGGGAGACCTGCCCTACAGCAGGTAATAACTGTAAAACAGGTTTGAGTTTGTAAGAAAAGTGGTTGTCTATTAGGGTTATTTACCACCTGAATGTGGATGTTCATATTTTGCCTCAATGAAGTTTTACTTAATTTCAATGAGCTGCCATTTTGTACTGGGTTGAGATAGAAAGCTCTGGTTTCCACTGTTCTTCTTCTTTAATCAAGGACTTTAAAATGATGTGTCCCTTAATTGGTCTTTACATTTAAAAATTTTGAGCCACCCCCCAAAAATCCCATTTTGGTTCAAGTTGTGAAGCAATTTTTCCCATTGCGTGGACACTCTTACAATCCTTGCGAGAAGTTTCAGTATGAAGCCAATGAGAAAACAAAACAGAATTTTCACTCTAAAGGAAATTTCTGAATTAATAGTAAACTCTTCCAAAAAATCTCCATGTACAGTAGTAAACCTTAGTTGAAACTGATATGATAACTGACTATACCAATTGGTGGCGTACAGTATATAAAAGGACACAATATCAAACAAAACCAAAACTTTGCCTCCTAAAGAAAAGCAACCATTTGTTTTTTCCAAATTTCCAGTACTCGTATTTGGAAAAAGGTACTGTCAAACAAGGATGTAGATAAGATCAGGAGGTTTTCAGACACTACATACATTCAACTTGAAAAAGAATTGATGCCTTGCACTACCAGATACAAAAAACTTATCCGAGGGGATTTGTTCCAATTAAAAAAAAGAAAATTGATGATTTGAGAAAGTTGTGTAGTTACATTCCAAACCAATACATCCAATTCTACGATGAAATACTACATTGGGAAATGATGGCCGAACAAGATGATGTTGAGTAAAGTACGGAGAGTAAGACTCCAAAGCTTTAAAACTGGTAAAATACTTTGGCTTTGTTATAATAGGTTATTTCAAAAAATTATAATTATCAATACAGTATAGTATATAAAAAAATTCTTGTAAATAAAAGTTTACACTTTAAAATGCTTTTTATTGACCTTTTTTAGTATGTTACAAGAAATTGTTTGGCAAAAAAACTTTGAGAACCAAAAGGGACCTCAGTGAATATATATTATATATATATATATTAATTTACATAACTCTTTAATAATGGTAATTTTTTGTTGTTTTTCTTTCTTCTAGCACAAAGTAATATTCACAATTTTTTAGGAATTTTATTTTGTTTTAAACATTTTATACATTTTTTTTGTTTTTCGAAAGTTGCAAAAATTGACTCAAGTACCTTTTTCAACTCACTTATTAAATTATTTTTAGAGCTTGTAGGATTTGTGTTGCGGCATTGTCGGGAGCAATCAACTTAGGTACGAAAAGGGTTTTTCAAAATTTCTTAGTAGTTTGTTAGATTTTGTTTGGCAATTGTTGCTTTGGGGTAAGGGTGTCACATGGCCACTAGGCCTACTGTACAACAAGCAGAGTAGTGTGGCTCTACTTGTATGGAGGGAGGTGATGTGGCCCAGCTTAATAAAATATTGGGAAAAGGGATTATAAATTATTTCTCTATTATAAATACCTTACAACAATCAAGCGAACAAATTGTTTTGGCACAGTGCGATATCACTGGGGGGGGGGGGGAGTTGATGCGTGTGGATCATTTTTAGTTGGAGAGTCCGCTTCGAGAGCTGAAAGAAGTCGTTTCCCATTTCGGCATCCCCACCATTTTAATTCACTGATCTAGTCTTTCGGGAGGGGGAAATGTGGATGTAGTTAGATGTAATTAATATATAGGTATGTAAAATAACAACCAATATTAAATATAATAATTTCGGAAAAACTGTTGCTAGCTATTTAACTGTAACCTAAACCCAGTCCTCATCGCTATCCTGACCAGATTTCGGCTTACGTGGATGCAGTCTCAAGCCAGCAGAGGACTTCCGATTTTTTGACAAGGGTTTTCAGCTGCCAAAAAGCAGGTAACGGCCACATGACCGTCTAAAGGAATTTTGAGGTATGCTTGGTTTAAGTCTAATAAGAAAACCATTTGAAATTTCCAAGATATTGGAAGGCTGACTCTAAGATAGAAATTTGTATCGCTTCAAGCTCTGTCAACTCATTTATTTGCTTATAATTCACCACTATTTGGATTTTTGCTTCTTTTTTGGGATTCAAAATATTACATAATACACTTCAATTGGTGTTCCCCGATTGTTAATACTAGCAACAAGTGGGGGCAAGTTTTTTTTAACTGTTACTGACACCTTCTTAATTGGTTTTCCCTGATTGTTAAAACTAGCAACAATTTTGTTCTTCTTTTATCAAGACCTCTAAAATGAGGTGTCACATGATGGGGGGGGGGGGTTATATTTAAAAATTGAGTTGTTCCCCAAAATCATATTTTAAGAAAAAATGAATTTATATCATATACCAAAACATAATTTGTATATACAGTACTACCTCGTTTATCCCGACCTTGTTCAACCAGATGTCCGGATTATCTGGATCGATCCGGAATGAAAAATAAAAAAATTTAATGTTGATAAAAACGTGATTTCCTGATCACTACAGTGTCGCCTTGAGGTATTAGGGCGGGTTGTTGGTGCACTGGAAAGAGAAAGTGGAGGAGCAATGATATCCGCGCCACCATCCCCCTACTCCGACATGGCGCAACAGTGAGCAGGGACCTTGTCTATTGTCTACGTCGGTGGGTAGTCTGTCACATGCTAGCGACCGGAATACATCATTACCATATCGTGCTGTGCTGTGCATTGTTTAGTTTCTTTACAATTTTGATCGGATACGGTTAATAGTATTATATTCGTGTGTTAGCGTTTGTGCGTGGAAATGGCGACGAAACGAAAACGTAATGTGCTTACAATGGCCCAAAAGTTGGACGCATTGAATCGTATAGACAGGGGCGAATATTTAAATAAACTTGCTGCAGAACTTGGCGTAGGGACATCAACTGTGTTAGATTGGATAAAAAATCGTAAAAATATTGAAGACTTTTGCTTCAAAATGATTGCTAAAGACAGTTTAGAGGGTAGAGGAACTATAAAAAATGCAAAAAATGAATCGTTGGACGAGGCATTATTTATGTTGTTTAGTGCTCAGCGAGAATGTGGTGTTCTGATTTCTGGACCGATTTTGGCTGAAAAAGCGGCAAGCCTAAAGAAAAAAATTACCAAATCTTGATCCAAATTTTACAGCTAGCCAGGGAAAGCTAGAGCGGTTCAAAAATCGGCATGGCATAAGACAATTATCTGTGACCTGTCTAGTGATCAGGCGGCAAGTGAAAAGTTTAAGGAAACTTTTCAACGAATTATTTCGTCTGAAAAACTTTCTCCTGACCAGATTTACAATGCTGACGAAACAGGCTTGTAAAAAACCTTAGCTTGTAAAACTGATGAGGCAGCCAAGAGCTACAAAAAGAGCAAGGATCGCCTAATTGCTATGGCTTATAGCAATGCTTCTGGAAACCACAAAATTCCCCTAGTGATAATTGGCAAGGCAAAAAATCCTCGAGCACTTAAAAATGTAAATCGTGCATCCTTGCCTGTGGTTTATCTAAATCACAAAAGTGCGCGGAGGGACAGCTTTATTTTTAAAAAGTGGTTCTTTGAAAATTTCGTCCCTCATGTGAAAAAATTTCTTTAAAAAAAAAAAAAAAAACTGCCAGAAAAACGATTTTGTTTCTTGACAATGCGCCATCTCATCCTGCAGAAGATGATCTCATCAGTGGGCATATTAAATGTTCATTGTTTGGTGTCCAAGTCACTTTATATAATATAATGAGTAATAAATTATTTTTATTACCTTTATAGTTCCGTCATGTGACTTTGTCTCCATCAACTCCAAATATTTGAACTCCATCAACCAAAAGATACAATTTACTACAATGGAAACAGAAGCAGATACAAAATTAATTTCCTAGACGTTACTGTAACAAAAACCAACGATAAATGTAAATACAAAATATTCAGGAAAATAACTACATCAGATGTAACTATCCATTCACAGTCATACCACCCATTTACATAAAAAATGGCAGCCTATAACAGTTTTGTACACCGTCTTGTGTCCATACCACTTGATGAAACAGATTTCAAAGAAGAGTTAAATGTCATTAAATATATCGCACAGGCAAATGGATATAGAAGCCAAATGGTCGACAAATTATTGGAAAGGCATAGGAAGGCAAAATTGGCGAAAAAATGTAACACTTGACAGACTAGAGTAGACAAAAAGAAATATGTCGCTGCTGATTACACTGAAATAAGGCCTTCCATCCTAAAAAAATGCACTCCAAAAACATAACATCATTGTCACACACCGAACTAATAATAATTAAAGAATTGTTAAAGAATACCTTGAATAAGGAAATTAAATTCATGTCAGAGTTAAGTAGAAGGTGCAGTTATTTAACAACAATAGCTTTGCCAAGGAGAAATTACAAATGTAAAATATTCTCTCATAAAACACACACACACTTTGACCTCCAATTTCAATGTGATTGATTATTTTTAAAAATGCCAAGAGGATTTGCATTTTATGATCAGTAAATAATAATGGAGAGATAACTGCAAAATCATGTGTCAAGGGAACAAAAAATAATAATAAAAATAGCTGTTGTGGATATCTACTTAAAAACCCATGTCAATTTAAAACACAGCACCTTTCGGTAAATACAAATTTTTAATTTGAAAGTGATTTGGGGCCCATGTAGGAACCAATATTCAATTTTAACTCTGCACAATTCAAAATTCATTAATATATTTAGTTTCTGAGGTTCTTGTTGCTCTCTGGAATACTTTATTTGCATCCCTGGCCCTAGTGGTTTTTTGAGATTCTGTTAATACAATCTTTTGAAATATGCCCTTTTTCTTGTATATCCAACATTTATGTTGTTGTGAATGGTAGTTGTCACGTTGTGTTATTTGCCAGTCTGTCAGTATCTCTTTGTCCATTGTAATATCTGCGCTCTTGTATCCTATAATCGTTGTAAAAATATTCTCTACACAGCCATTTATTTCTTTGAAATTGTGCGTGTTCGTATCTATTTCCCCTATGCCTTTTTTCTTGTGTTTTGGTTTGGTAAGCATACCTGTTGTCTGTATTTGTGGACATTGTCTAACATTCTCATTACTTTATTCATTTTTTGGTCCATTCTTATGACATATCAGTGTTAGGAATTACGATGGTTTTAATTAGAAGATAGATAAATAAAAATAATATTAAAGTCAGAATGGAGACCAACTGTTGCGAAAGACAAAAGTGTAACAATGATTATGATGAAATGCTTATCTTGCAAAGGCAGTCAATGTTACAAACAAGAGGGGCTATATAAGCTTTTGGACAAAAGGAGACGGGTCTTTGGATCACAGGAGGTCACTCATGATGATCACAGCTGCTCGATGAGTGTTCGGAAGATAGTCATATTTGGCGAGTAAGAGTCGAGAGAGCCCAATAGTTTGAGAATGCAACGTTGGAAGAAAGGTGAGCAAATCATTGTGTATTAGAAAACTTGTAATAATTGTTTAATACGAAAAATAAACAGTAGAGTCATAATGGTTTAAACCATTCTGGGTTTATATTTCATATTGTAGTTGATTGGATACAATCTTTAGGAGAGATAAGATAAAACATTGTGACATATAAATATAGATATATAGTTATTGCGATTGTTTGAATAATTAAAATTAAAGAGAATGTTGTAAAATTGAACCACTGATATTTGAGCATAAAGAACCCAGGCCTAATAAAAGTAACATCCTAATAGCAGTCAGTTATATTATTCGACGAATGCCATCTTAAACGTTCCCACAATAAATAATTAGCTCTGTCAAAAGCATTAATATTTGTGTCTAATTTGTTTACAGTTATTTTGTCCAGCATTGTTATTAGTTGTAACAGTGCTAGGTTTAACCCTTTTAAGATTGTAAGTGTACATTTTTAGTTCTTTGATCTTAAATAAAATGGGATATTCTTTGATCTTATATAGAATGGGGTGTATGTCTAGACTTGATGAGTCAAGCTTGAAACTTTTTTTTTTTTTTTTTGATTGAATAAATTAAGAAGGACTAAATTTGAAAATAAAATGAGTAATGGCAAATGATCAGAGAAATTTATTCTATGTATTGGAATAGTTAGAATGATTATAAACTTTATAATTTAAAAAGTGCAGTATAAACGTTTTGTATACAAAAGAAAGAAAGATTGGGGTTTTACCGCCAACTGCAGTTACTTTAGTCTGTATAGAACATTCAAGGAGAATGGACATAGCTCGGACAAGACGTGTCCAGTCTTGGACAAGGAAAAAGTATAAAGAAAAGTGTTTTCTTTAATAATAATGAACTGTTTGAATGAAAAAAGTTAAATGGTTAATAATTCAGTTACGTTTGAATATAAAAAAACGAACATTTGCTCTAGATAGAACTTTTAAAGCAAGAGCGTGCTGCTTATGTAATCGTGTTCGATTGTGAACAAAAACAAAGTAATATTAAAAGTGTTTTTTTCCAATAGTTATGAACTGTTTTGATAAATATTGTAATATGATAAAGATTTATCATGTTAGAATCAATTATGAATGTTTAGTGTGAAAATATTAGACTTATTAATTTTGCTCATTCTGCAAATGTATGTTACTCGGAAAGTACGGATGTAAAGACTAAGTGTTATTTTGTGTTTTATCTAGAATAGAACAATTTGAACATTTAATTATTCTTTTCACAAAATGAACAATTGATGTATTTTTGTTAATGAGAAATGTGAATTTAAAACATTAACTTTCAATAACGGTTGGAGTGATAGTGATGAAACCACGTCATGCAGCTACAACAAGGAGAGGATGTGATTTTCAAATAAAAAGTTTATTTTAAACAAACACACGTGTTTGGTAAAGCATGTATAAACTATTGTTATATAAAATAAAACGTGATTTTTTAAAAATAATTTATAAATTTGTTAAATACTTAAATTTTTAACTTGTCATTTGTTTTGATGACTTGTTATGTAAAGTGTAATATATTTTTTTTCTTTCTAATAATGTTAAGATGTTAAAACTTATGAGACATTAATTACTTTCATACTAATTCAAGAATAATATAAATTAATTTTTTTAAATAAAAAGCATTATTAAATTCATTTTAGATAACAAGTTGCAACTAAAGTTTAAATTCAATAAAATTAAATTTTCCTTTTTGATGATTCTTAAATAAAATATAATATATGTATAGGATGTATTAATATAAAATAAATATTCACAGGAATTTGATTTTATATGTGTTCACATATTTTAATAATTTGTTTTAATAAAATTATGTGCATTTCAGAATAAAAAGACTTCTATTCTTTCATCCAATGTTCTATTTAGTACACTTTTTTAAAGAATTCACGACCCTTGAGAAATAGTAGTATTCACTTTTAGAGTTATAAATTTTTTAATCTTTATTTATTTTTTTTTTTTGTTAACAATACATTACAAAATGGCGCCCAACTTTAATCAATAAGCATTTCATAAAAAAAAAACTAGAGCACACTTTTTTACTATTGTTTCAAGATATAAGCACAACATTTTGTTCCGACATGTTATTGTCCAACCATGCACATAAAAGTTGTCCAATATTGAATAAATGATTTGTTTGGTAATTGTTTCCGATTGTTTAGTTTCATTAGCATTTCTTTTTCCTATGTAGCAGTAAAAACTGTGGTAAATATGTCTTTTATTTCAAAAGTAAAGTTTTCTTTCAAAATTTCTGAAGTAAGTTAAGGCTACACCTTCAAGATACAGTGGAAAGTACATAATTTTCTTTTCATCTGTCCCACTATTCGCTAAGGATACATGTTCAAATCGTGTATCACGAAATTTACCTGGATTGAAAAATGGTAATCATTTGTTCATTGTGCTGGGTTTTAGTGAATTTTTTTCTTTATTATGTACGTTATTGTTGGTGTTTTCTCCTGATTTTGATCCAAATTCAAGTATGTCGTAACATTTGGTTCTTGAAATGTTACATGTCTCATATTTTGTTCCAAGTATTTTCGTAAAAACCAGTTGTAGCTCGTAGTAATATCATCCGAGTTCATACCTGAATCCAAATTAATCTTGATTAACCTTAAAATTGACTGTAAAATTTAAGATCTGCTTGTTCTGGTACTTTGTAAAATTTGTACCGCTTCGTCTTTCTTTAAATATAAATCTGTTAATGACCAATTCATTTATATTTGTTAATTATTTTTCTCAAAAGCTAAGTTGTGTAGGTACACGAGTTTTGTTAAAAATCAGCTAAAAAAAATATTATTATATTTGTCTTCCATACAATAGATATAAATATGTGATTGTATCTTAAGTAAGTTGCATGTGTTACATGTATGTAGAATAATGTGTCAGCAAATTACTATGTTAGTTGCATTACATGAATTGGAAAAGAAAGTTTACATTAATAATTGTCTGTGCAAAAAATTCAATTACTTATTTCGTCAAATATTATAAAACAAATTTTGTTATTATATTGTAGGCATAATCATGAAGTAAATTGTTTACGAGGAAAGAAGACTAGAATATGCCATTGAATCGTATATTTTTGTTCAAGTTAGGGAAATTGCATATCATGTTTGGAGTCAAATTTGTTAAAATGTATGAATTTCGTAATTAACAATTATAGTTATACGTAGTAATAATACTTAACTTAACAAATTCATCAATATATTATATTAATAAAAGTTACACATATTAATTAATACATAGTAATTAAACATTATGCTATAAATTTGGAATAGTACTCAAATTAAAAAATTAACCTATTTTAATTTTTATTTATCAAAGTTCTTGGATATAGGCATATAGATAAAATATATGCAATGGTAGTTATAATATTTGTTATTAATAACTTAATTCCTGCCACAATATGATATGATGACAAAATTTTGAAAAGATTGTATACATCATACAATTTATTTTGTGCTTTTTCAAATAAATTAAAAACGCACTTAAATTTTTATAAAATAGTCTACGGATATAATGAAGAGTTTTCATTTATATATTTTTATTAGGTATAACTATTTAATACATTTTTATTATGTTAAGTCCAGAAATATTTAAAACTATAACATTTGGTTAAGTTTTTCTCAGTAAAAGCTAACACACGGCTGATGCACCATTTGTTAGAAATTAGTTTTACCTAAAGACTTAATTTTGAGTTAAAATGAAATGTGTGCCATTTATTATAAATGACAGATATTTATATAAGATAAAGTGATTAATGGTTAAATAAAATACATATACTAATCCGGGTTTCAGTTTCTTTATAAAATTCTAAGAAATACATTATTGATCTGTTGTAAACTATATCAATTAGTCCCAAAAGAGAGCAAGCTGAAATATTCAAAAATTCAAATGAGTCTATTTTCTTTTATATCTTACATTCATTTAAGAATACACTGTCATTTTGGTCACTTCTAGTTCTGCAAGTACCATGTAATAAATATAAAACTTAAGGTTTTATAAATTTTATTACAAACAAAAAAATTAAAACAAAAAAAAATTATTTATGATTGATTTTAAACTTTGTTCGATTATTAGGGCGCCAGGCAGCTTTCGCTTACCAATTTTGAAAAAGAGAAGTTAAATATTATAAGATCTCGGGCATGATATTGAAAACTATGAATATGCTTACATTTTAAATTTAATGGAATATTTGAGGGTAAGCAATTTTTATTTTATATTATATCATTTCTTTGTTTTATGTGGCTACAGAATTAAAACTTAATGAAAATTACAAGTGTATGTTTAACTTGGTAGTTCGTTATTATCTAATGTTAGTGTGTAATGACATGTAGTTTTTCAGATCATGCTTGGTTTATAGTCTGGTTGTTTTGACAGCTCATGCCCACGTTTAGCTCTATTGTAATAATTTTAAGTCAAGTTTTATTCATTGTAATAACAAAATGTGAAAATATTAGGCAAATTGGTCAAAAAGTGTAATGATGAAAATTAACCGAGATTATTGATTCTACTGCATTAATAGATCAAAAAGAATCAATGGTCATTTCGTAATTGGGCTTTATTCACATAAAACAGAAATTAACCATATATACCTCCCAAGATTTAAAATTAGGCTATATAGTAGTTTGAAAGTCTCAATTTAGTTGATTAAAGTAATACCACATTGAAACTCAGCAATATAAACATCATTACGTAATATGACAGCATAAAAGCATAACACAGTTGTCACGTTGTTTAACTGAATTAAATGACAAGATACAGGTTGAACAATGTAATAATTACTACAACAAAATAGTTAAAAGAAATTTATACTGTCTTTCAAAATGTTTCATGTGTCTCGTATGACCTTTATTCCACTGTGATAATATTAGACAAAATTTTAGTCTACAAATAGATTATAATATATAATGTGTACTTTTATACAAAAATATTGTCTTATATATTACATTTAACAATAATTGTTAAATAATATAAATGATAATAATTAACATTAATAATAATAATGTTAATTGATGATTAATGATTATTGTAATTAATCATTTAATTACAATAATTGTCATGATTAGTATAAACCAAATTTCCATGTAAGTTATGTCAAACTTAAAAATCCCACAAACGAGTAGCGGAATAGCTGGCGCTGTAAACAAAGGTCTGCTATTGACGTGAAAAGGTAATAAATCATTAATACCAGCAGGCCATAAGGCAAAAGTTTAACGTAAGATATTTTAACAAATAAAGGATATTTATACACTAAAGGAAAAATATATCACTAATAAATTTAAAGAAATCAGAAATTAGTAGTAAACATTACATATTTATGTTGATGTATAACTTTGTAAAATGTTTCAGAATTTAATTAGCAATAGCTACCATAGATATTTACATCTTTTGCTTCCTATCAGAAATACTGAGAGAAGTCTGGAATTGTAGAAACGATATTTGCATTTCACTTAAATTAAACAGTGTCTATTCATATTCCTGTTTACTGCATAGTATTAAATATTTTATATTTATATGTTTCACTTAAGTTTATAAAGCGTCAAGTAGAACATCACTGCAACTCTTAAATAGTAAGTCAAGTTAAAATATCGAAAAGAAATAAATTACAACATGAAAAACAAACCAGCAAAATTCATATTAATTTCCTATTCACTCATTTATCTAGCTGGTAATATCGCAAAATTTTTAAATATTACACTAACACATATTTTATATTTTTTAGCAAAATACTTTTTTTGATCCTCTACAAAAGAGTACAGATTATTTATAAAAATCACAGTACTTAAAATTGCCTTGTGTAAAAAATAAAATGAAATATCTGTACAATAAAGTAAATTATATATATTTACCTACAAATACGATAATAGATGCACCGTTGCAGCACATACATTCTTTAGAGCTACTGTAACATATTATTAACATTGGGATATATTTTATGTCCTGTGTCTCCTACATCATCTGTATCACACATTGATATCGTATTTCAACATACAACATAAAACATAGTACAACAGTACATTAAATTAACATATTATAAATAGTACAAAATTATGATTTCTTTTGTGGTGTTTTCTACACCACCGTTTGCCACTTCAATCCCGGGTACAGTAGATCTTGGGGTTATGTGGCATTACGGGTTGCTGTATAACAGGTTACAGATTTACCTATAATCCTAGTCTGTTTAGCCATTTCCCTCACCCTGCTAGTTGGCATGCGCTGAAGTAGTTCAAGAAAGAGCATAGTTATTGTGCACAAGGAAACGAGATTGGACCAGCGCACACCTCCATCCTTTACATCGATAAGTATTTAGATTAAGTTTCTTGTTAGCAATTTACCCAGATGTACTCCACCCAAATAATGGCACACTAGAGGTCTTATGGTGCGCTACAAACTGTCATAACCCCGACAAGATGTGATGTGTGGTTAGTCGGTCCTTTTGGCCCAGTTAGTTACATAAGAACCACTTATTATTACAGTTAATAGAGTTAACCC
Source organism: Aphrophora alni (assembly GCA_963513935.1). NCBI lineage: Eukaryota > Metazoa > Arthropoda > Insecta > Hemiptera > Aphrophoridae > Aphrophora > Aphrophora alni. Next base: position 93,070,510 of record OY740767.1, read on the forward strand.
CCAAACAAATATTATATCATATTTAGTTTATTATAGGATAGTTTAATAATAATAATATTTTTAACACGTAAACGCACATCAATGCTGGCTGATTGAGTTTCTTGATTTGCGTAGTTCCGTCCAGGCTGACACTCACTGCTTCCCAGCCCCATTCAAAGATCTACAACGCTCACCATCACGTTACACACTTAAACCCTAAAATTTTCACATGTGTTAGCAGACTAAACCCCTCGCTATGCCGCAAAGTTAAATGTGAATTTTTATGTGAGCACTACCCAGTTTATAGGCCAATCTCCTATATAATATGGGAGATTTTCAGAATGTGCAGAGGAAATCTGGTAACGTAAAGGAATTTTTGTATTTATATTGGCTGAACACCATGAAATTGGCATAAATGTGTTTCTAAGTACTTAAAATGTTTGTTTAATAATTAAAACAAATAAATAAATTTTCATAGTAACAGTTTTTTTCAACAACACTAATATGGTGTAAATGCCATAGGAAAAGATGCTATAAAATTTTTGTTTAAATTGGCATAAGTGTAGTAGACTCTAATGACCGAACAAAACATATTGGTCACCATCTGTACAAAAAAGTTGGTAAAAACCTAATAATCAACCATTATTAAAAACACAATTTCTCAAAATCGACTCTACCAATTTCATTATAATTACAGTATAATATATAGATTAATAATCAAACGTGTGTGCAAAATCATAATTAAAGTAAAATATTAAGGTTCAGGAATAATGTGCAAACAGCCAAAACGAACTTTGACAGCCGTAATTAAAAACTTGAATATGATTTAAGTTTATAACACACTTTTGACAAGTTTAGGTCTATCATAAACCATGGTTCATTTTCACTTTTTGGCTGAAAACTATCGAACTGTTTTTTGGTGACGAATAGTTTAGGTTTGTTTTTAATGTGGTTTTGGGGATGGGTAATTAAGACATTTCATGATTACACATAGTTTAATTTTTAAATCTATTAGTTCTGAAAAATTATAGTAAAAGAGTAATTGATTGAACTTAATAATGAGATCTTAAAAAAACAAATACACTTTAATTTAAATTTTTACAATTATTCACAATATAGCGAGTAGGTAAATTAACAATTATGTTACAAAAGTTTAATATAGAAATCACATCATATGTAAATCTTATCTAATACTTTAAATATATATACATCAGTTAATAATATAGATGTGTCAGTCACCTTCACTAAATTTAGTTCGCATGGGTAAAACATTATATTTAGGATCCCTACTGTAGGGTTTGCGAAGAACACCAGCAGCATGAGTGAGTTGTAGTGCACAATCTGGGTGTGCACCTCCAGGTAGTCCTGTGCATTCCCGTTCCAATATGACTGCTAGACCATCAACTAATGATATAAAACCTAAAGAAATAGCTGCTCTACGTACACGATTAAGTTCCTGAAACAAATGTACAGTTGGGACTGAAAAAATACATAAGGAAAGTGAGCTTCACTAAAATTATTAGAAACAAAAAATATACTCTAAAGACACCATTATGAAATTTTTAAATGTGTCATTTTAGACTTTCTTCAATAGAATATTAATATTCCTAATTAAACCTCTGTCGCTAAAATTGTTTAATATATAAGTAGCAAAAATTCTGGCTTTAAAGTGCAAAACTAAAACCTTTAAAGAATAGAATTATTAAAAAATACATCTAAATGGAATCAGGCTAAATTTTAGTGAACTAAAAAAGAACAATTTAATATCTCAAATTAAAAATCAACTTCCTATTACTTAATTATGAACACAAAAAGAAGAGAATAGTTAAAATAACATAAACATTGGTTTTAGGGGATTAAATGTACATTTTGCTTTAGAAAAAAATACATATGAGAAAAAAATTTTAAAATCTTATTTAGAATCACATTACAAACAACATATTAAAAAGTTCTCCACCAAACGTGATGGAAATTTTATTAAATAAATTAGTTACAAAATAGCTGTTTTTTGCAAATATTATTTAAAATATTAATTTTTGACAAAAATTCATTTCATTTTTGGAAAATACAGAAACTTTAACTTTAAAACCTTATATAAATATTGTAACAGCTCAACTTTTTCATCGCTACATTTTTTTAAATACAAATATTAAAGAGTGTTTTCGTTGGTAAGCAGAATAGCTAAATTCATAAAACCGTAGGAAAGGGGTTATTTATTGTGCAACATTAATAACTAAAATTAAGTGAAAGTGTACTTTAGCCTACCTAAGCCATAAATCAATTAAAAAACCAATGAGTTATACTTAGGATAGGACCTTGGCCACCAACAAGACTATGTATACAAACAGGATGTTGGACTTTAACAGACCTTAGAACTGTGTACCAAGGGCTTTATTAGTTCTCTTACTGGTTGGTGTGATATGAAAGTTTTCTATAAAAGCCGACCAGGAGTTGAGGAGAGACGGCCAGTTTCGAACCAGAGCTCACGAGAGCAATTATGACCCTGCGACCGAGCTCACCATGACCTGAACGGAACCTTCTAGGATCATCATTTGTGAGTACTTAAATTATATAAAATTTTTGACATAAATAATTTGATGGTGCATTAGCTCAAAAACATAGTATTTCTCGAAAAGACTTTTAAAGTTAAGTAAATTATAAGAGCTAAGTTTACTTGCATGTCACTCATGAAAGAAACTTGGTGCTTGAGGAAGGGGGAAAAAAATTTAAGTATTTAAGGTGTAGTAAACCTTGTAAACCATTCCTGTTCCTGTTTCCAGCAGCGGTTACACTGTCTTAGCAGAGAATACCTTGTTGTGGCAGGGTGTTCACTGCCAAAACAGAGGATATATTGCCTCTTACCGAGAATTTCTTGCAGTGTTGTACACTGCCTCTAACCTTTCCTATTTCAGCAGCATTATACACTGCCATATTAGTGGATACACTTCCTCATTCCTATTTTATGTTTGTTTTCGTCCGTTTACAGCATTAAGGGGACTGAAATGGTTGGTATAGTAAACCTTGTAACCTTTCCTATCTCCCGTAGCGGTTACACTGTCTTAGCGGAGGATAACTTGTTGTGGCAGGATGTTCACTGCCGAAATAGAGGATACACTGCTTCTTACCTATAATTCCTAAAGCATTGTACACTTCCATAGCAGAGGATACATTGCCTCCTTCCAATTTTACATTTGTATCCGCCCATCTACAGTTTTAGGGGAATACTGAGAGAGGTTAGGAGATAAGCCTTGATATTTAGGGAGATGGTAGAAAAGTAGATATTAGTTAGTACTTTATCTAAGTCTAGTTGTACTTTATCTAGTTGTAGTCTAAGTCAACTAATTCTTTTTTTATTTCACCACGACCTGATATCTGCAGCGTTATACACAACCTCTTGGCTATAAATTCCTACAGCGTTGTACTCTGTCTCTTATAGCTCACCTAGAGTCACCGTTGTAAAAGGGATGTCACTAAGCAGGATTAAGATAGGCATTAGACATCTCGAATTAGAATTGGCTATGAGGTTCGTGTTCCTTGCCCTCTGAGTATTGGTTATATTCTAAATTCAATATAAGGTGTCCCAATGAATGTTAGACCTCTGGATTGATCCCAGTAAGACTAGAGCAATCCAGCACTTCGAAGAAAGGTATTTAGTTAGCAGGATAAAACCGACCTTCTACCTCGAAAATACCATCACAATATTTCCCTAAAATCAAAATTGTGGACTGCACAATAATTTATTAATTGCTCGAAAAATACCGCTCGGAGACGCTATGTCTACCGTCCTCATTACACACTAAATTTGTTATAACTTTTTAACTAAATGAGCAAATTGAATTAAACAAATTGCAAATAAAAGAGTTGTACTACATCTATTGTAAATTTATATTTTTAAGTAAAAAAAGTCTGTGAATAAGCACAGTATGTATAGAAAGTGGAACTTCTAATATTTTTTTGAATAAAACTAGTGAAAAGGCTGCCAATACTCTAATTTTGCTGATGAACATTTGAAACTTGCACGATTTATTTTTCATGTAATGTACAAAACAAAGCTTTATTTTTAAAAAAGCTCAAAAATTTAGTTTGAATGATACATAATCTTAAAACATTGAAATTTTTAAAAAATTTACAGTTTTTGAATTTTATTTTATTTTTACAAGCTATAAAATTAATTTCAAGTACAATATCAAATTTTTAGTGGTGAATTTTTTGAAGTTTGAAATGTATACTTCAAAATGCATTAATTAGTACACCACTAAAAATCTAATAAACACCTTTTTTTGAAAAAATAAAACCCCAAAATGTTATTTTAAATAAATTCAATAAATATTATTTAAAATAGTTTTTTGCTATCCTACATAGTTGATGTATATATTGAGACTTAAAAAGAAGTAAATTTAATACAACCAATTTTTTTTAGTACACACACACACGTACATAGATATATATATATATATATATATATATATATATATATATATATATATTAAATATAATTTATATATATTCACTTTTTATTAAATAACATCTATCTAATAATTTGAGTCAACATCAAGTATATATCAATGTCATTCAAAATAAGTTTTTAGTAAAAAATATTATGAAATTTGTAAAAAATAACATATACAGTTGTAAGGACAAAAACTACAAAATTTTAATGTATTGAACGGTATAGAAAGAGAAATAGACAAAGAATGTTTGTGTGGCCTTGATATGAATCTTGTTAGAAGTAGCAGAGGGGAGAAAACATAACATATGATTGTTGCTCCAAAATCGAAAATATATGATGAAACTTTTACTTGTTTAGAATGTATATGTATGCTTATATTGTAAACTACCACATCTGAAATAACTTTGAAAGTAACCAGGGTAGCATGTTTAATCATGGCCTAAGTAAACAGGTCTGCTTGTTCCTACCATTTTATTTTTTCTCTTTGTCAGGTCTACGTGACACGTTTATATTAACTCCATCCAATCAGCTTGAAGCAAGGTAACTCGGCAAGCAACACTTGCCTTTATCCAAAAGATGTCATGATTAAGATATTTATAACATAATCCTAGTTAAAAGCTAACTTATATTAATTATATATATATAATTATATATATATATATATATATATATATATATATATATATTGTAACGATATCACCTCAATCAAACCAGATAACATGATTAAAGTGATATCAGAAAAACAAATTAAATAAAATAAATTAGGAATAAGAAATAAATCTTCACATGTAAAATTAAATTAGAGTTAGAAAATTTTTAAAAAAAAGGTTTACAAGGGATTGTTAAGAAAGGAGTGGAGGCACAAGCGCTGCAGATGTCCAGAACGAATGGTAAAATTATTAGGGTTGAAAAAGGAAAGCGACGCTATGATTTCTCTTTTTAGAAGGGTTCAACAGACTAGGAGAAACGGAAACTTTCCAAAAATAACGACAAATTCAAAAACAACCAATAGGAAGGACGAAATCCTATGTTTTTTTTAATTTGTGAAAGTTAGTGTGGCGTTGCCGCGGAACTGAGGAGAGAAAGAAAAAAGGGAGTCTTCTACTAGCAGCGAGGGAGTAAGGTGCGACTCTAGAGACTGGTTGTCTCCGAGTCACCAACATAGTATCAGCTTTTTAATAAAATTTAGTAAAGTATAACTTCTAGCCTTCAGCAAAAAGTATTGAGTATTAGCTTCAGCGAGAGATTAAATTAGTAGCCTTCAGCAAAGTACAAAGATTGATATTCGCCTTCAGCAGATAGGAGTTTGATTTGTCGTCTTCAACGCGAAGAAAAAGTTGTTCATCGTCACCCTGGGAGAAGGAGATCTCATCATCGCCAGGATCCATCATCAAGGAGCAAGTGTGTGCATCAAAAGTGTTTTTTTTTAAGGGTTAAATAAAGGGGAAAGTGCGAGTTGGGGTTTTGTGAAAGTGTGTTTTCGTCGAAAGAGAGACCAAGACAAGGATTGATAAGTACCATATGTTTTCTATTAATATATTTTTAATACTATTTCAATTTCATTTTGCTTGAGCTTCCAAAGGATTCCCACCGAGATTGTAGATTTAAGTTTTGTTAGTATAGGAAATTAAATTGAACCAAGAGTCAGTAAATTTAATCATTTTATATGTTTTGTATATCAAGAGCTAGCCGAGGAGTAAATTGGAGAGATTGATAAATTTCAAAAAAAAATTTTTGGAGAGTATAAAAGTAATTGAGAAAAATCAGTAGAAGAAATATATTTGCCCATATTGAAATTTGTGTTTGTTTAAATATTAGATTGTTAGAAATAAGGAATGAAAGTTGTATGAATGTCTAATACATTTTAGAATAAGTTGCTAAAATTAAGTTGCTAAATGTGTAACTATCCTTACGTACAACAAATTGTTCCTTGTTTGTTCTGCGCTAAAATAAATTGAGTTTTAAAATTTTAAAGAATTGTGTATTGACCAAATAATTTCAATACCAAAATAAATCAGAATTAAATCCTAAATAAGTAAGTAAAAGAATAAAAGTAAAGTAAAGGTTTTTTTTTATATAACATGCAAGAGGTGAATGTTATAATATATACAATTATATATATATATATATATATATATATATATATATATATAATGCTCTAACATAATTGGGTATTTATAAACTAAATTAAATGGTTTTGAACAAATAAAAGCTCTACGTATTTATTTCTAAATAATGCATGATTTTGTACTATACTGACTTGACTATTAGTACAGTAGAGTCCCGCAAACTCAGCGTAATGTGGACCAGAAGTGTGCCGAGTTTGTGAAATGCCGGGTTATCGGGAATAAGGGCAAAAAATAAATTGTAATTGAAACACCAAAGCGGCGGCGATATCAAACGACTTTGTCGATAGCGGTATCCCATTGTCGGCAGTGTAAAAACACCGCGGTGGCGATAACAAACGACTTTGTCGATAGCGGTATCCCATTGTCGGCGGCATAATAACACCGCGGCATTGACACCCGTCGATATAGCAGACATACACCTGCAAAAATGTTTGATGGGCCGCATTTTTTCCACGAATCAATTTAGTATACATTATGGAAAATATAACATTTCTTTTCAGTTTTCTTTAACAGGTACGCACAGTATATACAGTAAATAAAAATGAGCGAGTTACGAAAACGGAAGCGTGTGTTAGTTTCGTTTGAGACGCGGTTAAATGTGTTAAAAAGACTTGACAGAGGGGAATCTCTAAAATAGCTTTGTGACGAGTTTAACGTGGGAAAAGTACCATCAACGATTCGAGCGATCGAAGTTAATGCCCGCTTTGGGATCTGCCGAACTTTTACAAACATCGCTGTTTTTAGAAATATATATTTTTTTCCATCGGGGTCGCCGAGTAATCTGGACTGCCGGGTTATCGAGTGCCGAATTTACGAGACTCTACTGTATTTAGTCATTTGTACTGTAGACACCGTGTGATACAAACACCGTTCAACTTTTGTATGCCTTTGTTAAGAAAAGTGACCTTTTTGTATCCATAATATATTTCAATTTCGAAATTTTGATTACAAACTGCAACATGATTTTTGCCAACTGCATGTGAATACAATTGCTTAGGGAGAATTAACTAATTTGAAACCGGGGGGGTATACTAACCCAAGTTAGGATTAGCTAAGGAAAACGTGGTAGCTAATGAGGCCTTAATACACTTAAGCTCATCTGATCCCACTACTCTTTGAAACCAGCTTTTAATGGTTAATTGTAATAAATTAATTTGGTGGACTTAACATTCTAATTATAAAGTAATCGCACATAACACCAAATATAATATGACTGGTCAAAACTAGGCCTTTCAGCCAAAGTCGACACACCTTATTAAATAATATATAATTACTATGGTTCGACATAGATCACCAGCCTTCCCTAGAATCTTGGGAATGCATTTACCAAAATAGTCTGACATTGAATTTCAAATAATGTCATTAAATAATATTAACTAAAGAAATTTGGAGCACTCGACTCAACTCCTGTCAAGTTGCCGGACACCGTTCTCTCTTCTACTCTGCTTCCGTCAATCACAGGCTTTCCGTCTTAGCAGATCACAGCTGTGGACTGCTGTTCGTAATCTGGTTGGTGATCGAGATTAGGTGCAACCAAGATTGCACTAGGAATCCAAACCACAAGCAAAAATTCAACGGTAACATAACCAAGATCCCAACCATGATGAGCCGGGATGATTGTTCATCGGAACAGTTCACAAAACTTTTAAAAGTCGGATTGTAGAGTTCAAACTTAGCTACTTAAAACCACACATATAAATTAAAATTATATAACAAAGTAAAAAAATCTCAGTGTTATGTAACTTTTAACTGGCAAACACATGTTACAGGTAAGTTACATTGAAATAGGAGTTCAGTTTACAATAAAGAACATGAAGTATTGAGAAGATAAAGTTTTTTTGAGTTTTTCTCAATTTTTCTTGAACAGTTCACTTTTACATGCAGTTTGGCACATAGTTAGGCATTAACTTTCACACTTACCAAAATTTGATGAAAACCATTTAAGATGATAATGAAATAATAAATAATTTTCCTGCAATCTATAAAGATAAATTAGTTAATATTAAACATTTTGCGGTTTTTTCAAAGCTTAAAGGAAAAGTATCATATAGTTAGACAATAGAAAATTATTGTATGGTGGAAAAGGCTAACGTTTTGTACATGTAGATTTTTTATAATAAGGACCCAGAACAGATCAGCTATTGTATTGATCTTATTGTTTATTTTAATATATGAATTGTATAGCCTGCCAACATAAATAGCCTGTTAGACTATACTTCATTATTAGAATAATTTTCTCCTATGTACCATCAGTAGTGAATACAACTTTAAAACTGTAATAATACAGACTTTCACCAAACAGCATTTTACACAGAATAGATTTTTTACCTTTTTATTATAGTAATATTACCTTTAAACCTAAAGTTTAAAATGTGTTTGAAGAAATAGCTAAAGTTTAAGTCAAATTTAAAATCTACAATTTTACTTAAAATACCAAAATTACATTTAAAAAAGAGGATTATATGATACAAATTAGAATTTATTCCAAATATACAATCATATATTTTCATAATAATAATAATTTTTAAAATAAAACACCATAAATATATATTACATAATAACAAAAATAAAAGATGAAATAATGATTCTTCAAATGTTATCTTTACTATAAATCCCTGTATTGTTCAAAATGTCAGGACTTCAAGAAGGGTTAGGCATTAAAGTTTTAACTTAAAAATTCTAAATAGCTGTTAGATATAATTACTGAATTGGTTAGATAGATATTCAGACATATTTTTGTACATCAATTTATATTATATAAATTTTAATCTGTGGCCTAATATATTAATAGGAAAGCTAATCTGTCTAACTGTGAAGTAGAACATAAATGGGTACATAATTACCTTATAAAAATGCTGAGTTTTTTCAGGCAGTTTTCTAGCATGTCGTAATATTTTTTGTATGTCTGATTGCAACCCCACTTGACGAATCCACACAACACAATTTTGAGAATAACTTCTTTTTTCAGCTGGGCGAACAGGGAAACTTTCTTCTACACCTGTGTAAATAAATGTTAATTAAAAATGGAAGCTGGGTTATTAGAAAATGAATACATTACTAAAATATGTAACTTGGCAACTTTGTCACAATAGTTTTTTATACAAAAGAAAAAATACACAGTTAATGTACTATTTAATTCTAAATAATTACTGAACTATGCTTTTGTTTTTTAGTCTATAATAAACTTTCAATACAAATAATTGAAATAATTTACTATTTTATAAAGATATATATTTTTTATTGATAATATGGTATAATTGCTTACATACATCTTAAACAGATAAAGTTATATTTTCATTGCAGAAAATCGAAGTATTATTAACATATTTTTAACCCTTTTGGATTATAAATAATAATCCATCACTGTTAAATTGTCATTTCAATACAAATACACAGTGGAATTAATATTGGTTAGGTGCACTTGACTTAGTCCTGTTCAGTCAGTTACTCTATTTTAATAGCCAACATAGTTTGGACTGGAGAACATCGAGGATTTGGTGTGCAGGCATATTTCGAAAACAATCATTCTATGACCAAGAATCAAAAAACTTTTCAGTGACACTTCAACATTCTGCGCAATAACTCGAGTCCTAGTTCAAACAATTCGGTCATAGATTATGTGTTTGCAGGAGCATAAGAACACCCAAAAATGTGCAGCGAGCAAAAGAAGCAATTGAGCAGTCCCCAAGGTGTTCTGCTCGAAAACATTTTCTTGCTTTGAGAATAGTAATACGATTTCATCTCTAAAATATAATGTTTACTGAGGAATTGAGTATAACAGACTACAACTACAACAGTATTGAATGCCAACTACAGGACTCTGTGTGAACAAATGTTTGAACAGATCCTTCCCACAGCAACTTTTGTCAGTATTAAACCAAATGGACGTTGGTTTAATAACCCATAACTGATGTGGTTGGACTGAGTTGATAATTTTTCCATGAATGGTTGTCAGTAGTAACTTTGGGGGTGAAGAACCGTAGCTCACTCATAGGGGGTGTTAAAGACATGTATTTCGGTCGGCCTTAAATTTGGAGCTCACCTTAGCTCGAGTTATCTGGACTAATGATTATGTTGGATGTACTTGATTATTGATTGTGAAATTATTCATCCACGAAGCACTGGACTATAAAACGTGAGGATACTTCAAATCCACATGTCAAATCTTGTAATAAAATTAGCATAAAGGAGACATCGTTCAGCTTCATCTGACTAGTCTGTCAATGAATGTGAAGCATTTAGAGACTAAGAAGTTGGCTACTCAACCACTTAAGTTGACAGCTCCTAAATTTCTTGTGTTCTTCAGTTCAAAGGAAGGGAAAGATCTATCAAAGGTTTTTTCCTTCTTAATAAAGCCATAACTGGCAGAGGTAACTTCTATCAGGAAACTGAACAATGTCTTTTAATAGTGACAAGTAGCAAAAAGCAAAGGTTGTTGCTACTAAAAAACAGTTCTTTTTTACATCGGGTTAAGATATTGGTGAAACTCCACCGATCCTTACTCAAAGAGAGTTATTACATGTAAGGACCTGCTCCATATTACTCTGGAGGAGATTAAAGCTGACCATGGTATAATTGATGTTATTTGGATCATGTAAACTGATAATGGCAAAAAAGTACCAACTGCTTTGTTGATTAATACTTTTGACACATCTACTGTTCTAGAACATATTTATTTCCGATATAAAAGGGTAGTTGTTAGAAATTATGTTCCAAACCTGAGATGTTAAGAAAGGTTTTGGACACATGAGTTCTAATTGTGGGAAACCGGTGGTATGCGGCCCAGTGTGATATAAAAGGGTATAAGAATGAAGGGTACAAAATGATGCCAAATGTCCAAATTGTGGTAATGATCATCATGCAGGGTTCTTTAACTATTCAAAGTAAAAAGAAGAAAAGACTATTTTGTCAATCATGTCAAATACAAAATATCCTTTAACCATGTCCAAAAGCTGTATAAAATTTCAAAACCTGCAGTATGAGGAAAATCTGTTGCAGCTGCAGCTGCAAATAAAACGACATATTGGGCCAATTGTGATGAACTAACAAAGAAAATTAAAATACTAACAGAGCAAGTGGCTCAGTTATTGGCCATTTTATCAAAAACTGTTCTGGTTCAAAAGTTTCTCCTTGAGTGACCTATCTCTTCCTCCAGACGTAACACTGCCCTAATTATAACCCCATCTTCTGGCCCAGTTTCAAGATATAAGAGTCAAATTGAGCCACCTGTGATGAAGAAAAAGCCTTTGCCACCATCACCGGAAATTAAATAACAGTTATTGAAAAACAAATCTAGTACTTGTTCTCCTTTAACGAAGCCAACAACAAAATCATTAGCTTCGTAATCTGAATTATCTTTAAATAATAAAAACTTTAAAGTTAAAGTAGAAGTTCTCTCTAAATCATTTCGGACGTGACCTAATAAACCCCTCCTAAAATCATCTTAGGGTTCATCCAAATCCTCAATTGCTTCAGTTGTTGAGGATGGTACAGAATTGGATTCTGAGATCAATGAAATTGAATCTAAACCACCAGCTGCTAACTCAAGTCATGCAGGTGAAAAGAATAATTGTAAGGTACAAATCCATTTTAATTAGTAACTAATCCTTTATTAATCTAAATTTAAATAGTGTGGTACAATGGAATATTAACAGTGTGAGAAATCACATTGAAGATATCAGGTTCTTGTATTCATATGATCAGCCTCCTTACTTATTTGATTGCAAGAGACTCACCTCCATCAACCCCACTCATTTAGTTTGAGGAAGTTTTCAAAATTGATTTTGTCTTTGCAGACAGAGCTAAGGGACGAATGGTCCACAACTCCATCTGTGGTATGTCTGTCAACCTTAGGACTTCATTGCAAGTAGTAGCAATAACCATCACTACACCATACAAAATGACAATTTGCTGTTTGTACCTGCCAACTAATTAGAGGTTTGTTGAAGTACTAATACTAATAATTGTAAAGTAATAATAGAACTAATTGACCTTATCAGACAGTTGCCTGGCCTATTTATTTTGGTGGGAGATTTTAATGCCCACCACTACACAAACACCTACAGCCCTAGAGGAAAATGTATTGACAGGAATTGATCCAATTTGGATTGGATTTTGCTCAATGACAGTTCACAAACGTATCTAGCGGTTTCTACATGGGGTTGGACAACTATTGACTTGTCTTTTGTAGCCTATGTCTTGCCACTAAATTTGAGTGGTGATCACACTTCTGTTAAGGTTACCTTTTCTGACTTCTCTCGTTATAATGATCACCTTCCCAAGTGGATTTTGCATAAAGCAAAATGTACCGTTCGGGAGGGGAAATTTAAAAAAAAGAGATTAAAGTCGTGCGGAGCTCTGAAAAAGCAGAAAATGAATGGTCATGTTCAGTGATGGAACCTTTAGGTTATGTCGGTTCCTGAGCTTACCTGAGTTCACTAATTACAGAAAATAAATGACAAAGCAAATTAACAAATAACAAGCTAATTTATTTTTCTTGAAAAGAATATATAATATATTTATTTAAAAAAGTTAATACGCCCTTAGATAATAAAAAAAAATTATTTAATGAAACCCTTAAAAAATTTTTTCAACAACAATGAAAAGATCCCACCCCAAAAAGAAAATTTAACAAACCCTCCCCTTTTTTATTCAAAATTACAAAATATCTTATTTTCACAAAATTAGTTTTAATAAAAATTTATATTAAATATAACAAGTAAAAAAAACAAAAAAAACAAGTAGAAGTAGTTTACATATCTTAGTTAATTAGTGGCCAACAGTAAGAAAAACTTATTTATATAAAACAAATTTTAAAAGGTTTTGACGTCAAAATTTAAATTTGAAAACTAACCCCTTTGGGGTCGTGAAGCCGAAAGTTTGCTAGCAGGTCCCATCCTAAATAAAAAAAATAAAAAATTTTAATTAAAAATAATTTCACAACATTTCGCACACAGTTAGTTTTTTTGTTGGGCGAAGACCAAATTTCACTCAGCTTCGTATAATGGACGTTAATGTGGCCTCATTCTTCGACCAGTTAAGAACTGTATTCACAAATACAAAGGCAGACAACTTGATTTTTCATGTTTTAAGATGAAATTTAAATTCATGTTAGGCATTATTTTTTACAAAAAAAAAAAAAAAAAAAAAAAAAAAAAAAAAAAAAAAAAAAAAAAAAATGCTGAAGCAACGTTACAAAATTTTGATTAGGTTGTATGACAAAGATATTTCTATTATAAATTTATAAGAATTTTAAATTGAACTTAGAATACAAATTTTACAAGAGAACAATATCTAATAAAAAGAGAACAAAATCTTACAGCCTAATTCAAAAATACAAGCACTTAGAATAATGAACTCAAAGAAGAAATTTAATAATATTATGGTTATGAATTTAGCAAGAGAAATTTTGATTACCTGGAACAAAGCGAGGTGGTGCGTGAATTAGAGACAGGCCCTGACGGCACTACTATTAAGACATATTATTTTTTTGAAACAGTTCGAAATGATAAATGAAGCACGCACACACGTTAAATTTAGGTCATCTCTAGGATTAAGACCTTTTAAATCACCTTAAGCACATTTTTAAATTTCAGAATTATATCACAAGAAGAAAACGTGTGTCGGATCACATGTTGTAAGAAGTAACGTACAAGAAAAAAAAGATTTAGGCTTCGCAGTACCGACTGCATGCGCTGAGCCGTATCAGCTGTTGCCTGTTATCTTACTCTGCCTTAGGCAGTCTTCCAAAGTGCAGTTTCATTTGAACTTAAATAAACATTACAAAAATGGGAAGATTATGGTAAAGGTTTTGTATCATCTACTATTATTAGTAATGTACCTATTCATGAAAAAGTAAATTCTTTTACAATATCACTCCTTACAGCAGCAGATAACAATGTTTTGAAAATGTTGATGAGACCACTAAATTCATCAGTCCCATGGTGGAACAATTAATGTAGTGACGCTGTAAAGCTCTCTAAGAAGGTTTAACAACTTTCTTAGTGGTTAAACCTACTTCTTTAAGTGGGTTTAACTTGAAAGTGGTTAAACCACTTTCGTACAAAAACCTACTTGTAAATGAGAACTTTAACTTGTTATAAATAGACTGTATTTGGTCAAGATTGACAGGATTTTAATTCTCTAACTCTACTTCAAAAACGCATTGTATTGCTTTTAGTCAATGTAGACTAAACCATCAATGGAACACAATTTCAACATACTGTAACAGGTAAATTTTTAGGCCTATTATTTAATCAAAGACTTTCTTCGATTCTACATTTATTGGATCTGAAAACACAGTGTAAAAAAACAATTGACATGTAGATGTTCTCAGCGGTTTCTGGTGGGGAGCCGATAGAACTTGTATGTTACGTTTTTACCGTGTTGTTCAATCGCAGATTGAGTATGGCTCTATAACCTATTCATCACCAATTAGAAAGCTTGATTCGGTTCATAATTCTGTTCTTCAGATTGTTTCAGGTGCATTCATTCGAGCAAAGTCTCTAGCCTACTTGCTGAGACTGGAGAACAATCTATTTCTCAATGAAGACAGCAACTATATATTTCACAGATGAGTAGTTTGCACTCCAAGCCTACAACATTTTTTAAAATGAATTATGCTAAAGGCGTGGGTAATTGGTGGTATTCCATTTTAATAATTAAAACAACAGCTTTTTAGTATAAACCACAAATTAATTGAAGCTTGTCGATCATGGTTTCGCTAGTTACAGCATTGTCAAGGTATCTTACAAGAATAAAGAATAAGTATGGTTAACCATACATACAATAGCTGGGTGTTCCCCTTTGTTAACCTAAAAAGGAATGTAGAGGGGGGGGGAAGGATTATGACCTGGCTAGAGGTTTAAGGAGTGGGGAATTATTTAATTCTAATTGTTCATTTAAAACTAAAACATTTTTATTCTTAACTATTCTATTAATTTCAAAATTTTCTAGATGATTTCATTTTTTAGATTTATTAGACATGTAAGATATTAAAATTTATGTTAGAATGAAAATTCGAAACATTGTGTTTTTAAGTGATTAGCAAAACTAGAGTCTTCACAGCCCAACAGTCAACTTCTATCATGTTCATCCAATCTAATTTTAAAATTTCAACTAGTTTTGGCCTATTTGTAACATTACAAATTTTATAAGTTAGTTGATAACCCCACTTTTGCTCATTTTTGGTATTTTATCTATACTATTAATTAACAATTTACCTAGATTATTATCAACATAAAATGCTGGAATTGCTGGTTTATAACACTTATTCTTTTCTAATAGTTTCCCTAATTTGTAACTAGTTTGACCCAAATAACCTACCTTCCACCATTTGTAGATTAACATTACACACATTCGGAAAATATGTTTTTTGGCAAAACATTTTAACTTTTAATTTAACATATTATCAATTAAATTGTCATCATAGCCATTGTTCTTAGCTATTTGTTTTATACAATTTGATTACATTCAGTACTTAACATAGGAATATTAATTAGACGATGCAAACATACTATAGAACACAGCTAAATTCTTGGGGTAGAGAATTAATGTGTATCACATTATCTGTGAAATTAAGTTTTCTAAATATACTAAAATTATGTTTTCAATTTTCAATTTTAATGTTAAGGTCTATATAACTAATGAGATTGTGTTGACTTATGTAACAATTCGTTAATCGGGAAAAATTTAGCTTTTTTAATTTTGATGAATATAGATTTACAACCTTAAATAATTTCAAAATGTTTGTTTGTCACCATTCCAAAAATTGATTTAATAATAATAAAGGTTGACACTTACCGTCTTACAGTATTCTATTTTCATTGCCTTATTATGATAGGTGTTTCGGCTACTCAGCCATTTTCAAGCTTTGTAGCTGGATAATTCTTTGTTAATTGTTAAGAAAAATAACAATTGTTAATAAACAACCACAATAATAAATTTTTAAAACTAAAAAAAATTAAAAACTGTACATGAATCATTATTTAAAAAAAACAGTCAATTCAAATGTCATCGACTAGTTGGGCTCAACACTCCGATATATACTGTTAACAATTGACAAAGGTTTATCCGGCTACAAACATTTAAAATGGCTGAATAGCCAAAACGGCCATCGTAATAAGGCAATGAAAATAGAATATTGTAAGACGGTAATTATTATTAAATAATTTCAATGGGCACCATTCTGTGATTTTAAGCATATAATATACTTTTAATTTACTAGGAATCGGGATCGTAGATTTTTTGAAGGAAAGTGTACTTCACAGTCACACACAAATGAATGATTCGATTAAATACTCAATTTATAATATTCATTGAACATTCTTCCATCTGAAATAGATACATGAATATAATAAAATACCTGAAAACAACATATACAATTCTTAAAATTAATTTAAAACAAATGTAATTTGGGTTCAAATAATGGGGTTCACAGTATATGACTGTCTTTTGAAAACTATAGAAAAATTCACAAAGTCTGTTTTTTATAAGGTATTATTCAAAGTTTGCAAATTATCTTTATTGTTAAAAGATCTTTCAATGTCTTTACTTTATGATTACTTTACAAATTGATAGTCTTTTCCTCAACATGGTAACTTGTAGAACTAGTTCTTCAGTGTTTTTTATCGTTATGTATATTATGATAACCAATAACAATAATATATTTTCATGTGAAAATTAGGTTTGAAATATAACAACCAGATGGCCACTGATTTTAATTAAAATCAAGGACAAACTGTTTATTCTAATGAATAGCTCATTTGTTGCATCACTCTGGAAGCGAAGTGAAATCTGAGGCAATCAGCCTAATGAGAAGGCCTTGTCAACATGACCACTCTTGCTGGACGAAAATGAGCTAATATTCTCTCCAAAAATTGAACTAATTCCTTCCAACCACAAAATACTGGCATTGGTTGAATTAATGGACCAATTAGAAACATTCTGACAAAACACATTCACACACTAACACATTGCACTGACTCTTAAAATGTTTTACTTTTGGGGAAAACTACTCTTTTTCAAAATTATTTACTTATTATAAAAAAGTTTACAATGTTTCTTTATTTAAAATGGTATTTTATTAGTATTAATAAAATGTTTAACCATTTTCATTCATACAAATCGTTTACTCGCGATTCTATAACATTAACCAATTTTGGAACACTGTCTGTGCGCCCATACGAGGCTTCGAATACAAGATCACAATACGAGAGATGACGCAAGTTTCCCAAAGTCATATCTTGCTTACGTCACACATCAAACCATGTACTAACCCAACTTAGAGACTTAAAAATGTGGAATGTTATACTTATATCCATAGTAAATTATATCGCCTTATTAATTGAATTTAAATAATTAAAGAACATTTAAAGTTGGTCATCTGAACCATCAAACAAACATAACACATCATCTACAAATCTGTACCAATAAATAATTTACATTTAAACTGATTTTTTTTGTCAAAAAGTTGGTCCTCAAAATTGGCTATAAATATCTATCTCTGTTAACAATGGAGATAAGGGTGATCCCATAGCCATTTTCAAACATTCCTTAACTGGAATACTAGTAAATAAATTCTTAACATCAAAAGATGCATTTTTTGAACATTTTAAATTTATCTACTAACTCTAAAGCATTTTTTATTCTAAATTTTATTATAAAATATAAGTTGTTTTTAAGAACATATTAGAAAATTTAGCTAGATCGTATGAGGGAGAGTGAACAAAGGAAACCACTGGTCGTATGGGAATGTTCGGTTTGTGTAATTTTGGTAAGCCATATAATCTAGGTGTAATCGGATTCATTACTGGTAGAGTGTATTTATGAGCATTATTAAAAATACAACTATTATTAGCTATTGTAGACCTAATAACTTTACAATTATTCTTTGTGGGGTGACTTTTTAACAATTTAAAAGAACTTCTTAACAAATCCTGAACTTTGTTTGTATAATTATCTAAAGGTAAAATCACAATTGAATTCCCTTTATCAGCTTTTCTTACAACTAAATTATATTCTTTTTTTTCTTTTGTCTCTAATGACCTTGACTTCCGTATTATATAATATTGATTTATTATTAGTTACAAAATATTCTTTAATTATGCTCGAACCAATGTGTTTAGATGTAGTATCAGTATCCAGAGCTAATTCTAAATCTAAAGCTAAATATTCAAATTTTGATTTAAAAGTAGGAGAATACTTTAGACAATAAATTAATTTCATTACTCTTAAATTGTATATTTGATAAGTTAATCAGTCTATTATAAAATATTCCATAGAATGTGATTAAATTGTACAAAACAAATAGCTAGGAACAATAGGTATGATGACAATTTAATTGATAATATGTTAAATTAAAAGTTAAAAAGTATTGCCAAACAATTTTTTACCAAGGTGTGTGATGTTAATCTACAAAATGGCGGAAATAATACTTCCTATATATGGCAATACTAATACTGATAATATACTAAACAAAGTGCGAATAATATGGTGGTAGGAAAACTAATTGATGTTGAATATGTATACTGTATTTCCGATATTATATATTTGATTGCCACAAAAACTTGCAATTTAGTCACATTTTGAAATATCTCGCACAAATTATTTAATATGAAGAAAGTAAAAAATATGAAGGAGAAAGAGAAGTTGAGAAAGAGTAACCCCCCCCCCCCCACTGAGTCAAAAATAGTGAATCTCTATTCATTGTTTTCCCGCATTTATTGTTCAGATTCTGCAGTCGAGATGGAAACCTATTTAAACAATGCATATTTTTACCACATTCAAACTTCTCTGAACTATGGTTTTCCCAGATTAACCATTCAAAAATATAAATCCAGCAGAAAATTTTCCTATTTTAATAGTTTTGTAAACAAAGTGACAAATAATGAAAATACTATCACAAAGTTATAATTTTTTAAGTAAACTAAACTTAGTTCAATTGTTTCCTATTGTAACTATTTATATTTACAAAATGTCTGGCTATTCAACCAAACATCCGCTGCTAATCTCAAGTTGTAAAATTCTAACTGCGTGAGTGCACTAATCAATTCTAGGTCTACGTTCGATTCATTCCCACATTCAAACACACACACATCAGTTCACAGTGACATATTATCGATTCCCTATAATCAGCGACAAATAATTTTTCAATTACCATAATAATATAATGTCCTGTAAAATTGAAATAAATTAAACGACGAAATACCCTAATGTACTGATTTTTAGTATGTGTTAAGTGATTACAAGAAATCAGTTCAGTCACTGTTGGTTGAAAACCTATTGGTATTCAAGGTTTACATTGATATATGGTAAAGCAAAAAACAAAACGTTTCCGGTTTTACATTACTTAATTATTTCTGATTCCAAAATAATTGGCATTTTCTTCAGTTTTGTGTTTAATATCATATTAACTAAGGAACTGTTATTCATTAAGCCGTATTGTACTATACAGTTCTCCGCAATACTTTCTGAATACTACAAATTTACAAAAAATAAGTAAGTCTAAATTAGAATTTTTGTCCCATTGTATTGATAAAGCTACAATACCCCGTTAAAAGCCACCTATTTTACCCATCTAGGTTTAGTCTTACTGATAACATCACATTGCTGCCTATCCTTTAATATGTAACACATATGTTTGATGGTTTGTTGTTTGATGTTTCTTTATCACCTTTTTTTTTAAATTTATATCATATTTAATTAGGAGAATAGGTACATGTAAAGATAATAGATTATAGGGTATGATCTACATTTATGTTTACCGGAGAATATATTATTCTGTTAAAACTATTGAATGAATCAAATCTATTTCCTGTTTATTACAGATATCTCTCCTTCCAAAGTCTGCATTGTTTATTCAACTTGTAAAAAAGGAAATTACTAATATGATAAAGCAGAGTTTAATCTAAAGCTCAGGTAGTTCTGTCTCTGATCTTCCTACAATAGCTGGATGTTTTTATTTTAACTGGCGATAATCATTGCTTTTAAAAACATATGACTGTCTACAGTTACATTACCCTAAGCTATACACACAACTTTTTAAGAACTGTAAGACATTAAAGCAAAATATAGATAAGACGTTTGGTCTCCATTTTGTCAATCCTCAATCATTTTTTATTTTGAATTTTTTTAAATTACTCAGTTCTGAAAAAAAAAAGGAAAAAAAAAGAAGTTTTCTCAGTTAGTTTCTTAGTAATTTGGCTAATTTTTTTACAAAATCAAACTATTATTAAACTCAGGTGTAAATTGTATTTGCTCATACTATAAGCATGTATATATAAATGTATGATATAAGAAGTTTTGTCTGTTAAGGTGCATAGCCCTGTTAACAAATTAATACCAACACTAGTTCAAGGCCAACTAGTTCTCCCACCTCATTTCTACTAGGCTTAACGCTAGTCGTTGTGATAACACTTTGATAATTATGTTATTAAATACTTAAATTTTGCGTAAAATAGTTAACCGAATTTGGACTCAGTAAGTTCACATATTCATGAATTTCATTACTCTCATTTACGAAACCTGAAATTTTTTCTTTTGTTTACCGAACACAATTTTCTTGACCCGAACTAAGAAATCTTTATCTAGAAATCCTTTATTTTATTTGTCTTTAATAACATTTGTAATTGTTAGAAAATATGTGAATGAAATGGTTTGTAATATAATTTCATACCAAAGGAAGTTTGTATGCTTTAGTTCCATCAAATATCTATTTCTCGTCAATTACAGCTACTTAGTCTTTCCCTCTACACTGGTTTCTCTGTTTTACCCATTCCAAAACAAAAGATCGACTGATTATACTGATTATTATACAATCTCAAATTTATTGGAAGCTTTAAAAAACTTGAACTCGAAAACAACTTTAGCGTGTTAAAAGTTTGAGATCGTTAAGCTCAATTAAAGCTCAAGATTGTTAGGGTTGATTAAAGCTAGAGCTCATTAAGATCAAGCCCATAAAAAGCTCGAAGTTAGTAAAAGCTCAAGCAAGACTTGCCCAAGACTCAGTTTGAATTAATGCGGGCTAGCACATCCCTATAATCCTTATATCATTTATTTGTTGAGAGTAGTTATTATAATAATTTTGGTACTCCAATGTGAGGCATGTATTTATTAATATGAGATGGAGCAATAATTACATCTAATTACATATCATGATTTAATACAAAACCAACAACAATATTTATTTTACTATAGTCTCCATTTCAATTGTTAAACATTACATAAATAATAAAGAAATTGATAATGTAATTAACCCTTCCCATGCGGCAAACGAGTATAGCCGCAATGGTAGACTTTGACCCAAACGCGAATGACGATTAAAGTCGCAAAAATATATTTTAGTCTATGGTTAGTTAATTAGTTCACCAAAGTTCCGGTAGAATGCAGAGGCATGTCCGCTGTCTATTCAGGAATAGAAAACTGTTTTGTTGAAAGTTCTACGCCTCGAGGCAGTGGAGGGGGGCGCTATTTTGTCTGGAATTGCCTGGCGGCTCAAGCATTCTATAGCTTCTACAGAGCGGATAACGGCTATACTCGCAGTCTCATTAGTCTGATAGGTGACGACCTCCGTGTTTGCATTTGAGCATTGTTTTGAAGAAGTATTGTTTTTTGTTTTTTTAACATTACTGTACCTTGTATTTTTTATATATTATTTCACAATATAACTGTTCCAATTTACAAAAATTAATAAAAACTATTTTTTTTGCAATTTTTTACTATTTTGTTGTATGTAATAAAAAAATGTTAAATGTAGCCGAAGACCAATGATGACATTTTTTTTTTTAATTAACCTTTCACATACAAAATGAAAACAAAAATTAACTTTGAAAAAAAAAAAAAAAAATTTTAAGTTATTTCAGCGTTGAGGTAAAATAAGGCAAATTTTATTCAGCGTGCGAAGGGTTAATAATATAATTAATTAACATTTATTAAATTAACATAGGCGCGAACATAGTTTTTCAATGTTGAGAACTTATGAATACTTTTTTTTTCCTATATAAAAATATTGGTATAATTTAGTCATATTTGTGACATTAAAAAAATTTTTATAAATAATTTGTGTAGATAATTGTCATAAATTAATTAGTTAGGTGTAGATATGTTTTGATAATAATTTAAAACAAAATTTTATACTAATAAATAAGCCCCAAAGATGTAACTCATCAATATACTTGATTTATAATAAGATTAAGTTATGCACCATGGTTTACTGGCCAATGTTTGTTTTGTGTGACAGTCACAATATATAAACACACCTGCTGTTTTAGTGGACCCAATTTAATTTAGTCAATGTCGCGCTGATATTGATTTTGGTATTAGTCGAATGCAAATTATTCAAATGCAAATGTGGAAATAACTATTATAAACATTTTCAATATATAGGCTATGTTTATAAACTCTGTGAAATGTGTATTGTAAAAAATGGGTAAAATAAACTTTATAATAAATAATTAAATAAATTAAAGATTGTGAAAACATTTAAAATTCCTAAACCAGCACAAGTGCCCCTCTTCGAGCTTATATTTATGTGTATAGGATATAGCACTTTAAATCGTAAGAACTCGAAGAATCTACCTAAGCTTAGCTGTGGCAGAATTAATTACAAATAATTTATAAAATTCAAAGAACTTATAATGCACATTACAATTTTTGAGTGTGAATAAATTATATTATTTTAAATTATATTTAAATAATTAATTGATTAAAATAATTTTTGTGCAACTATAAATTTTGATTTTCAAGGTTTTTTATTTTTTTTATGAGTATCAAATTTTGTAAAGAATTTTATTAGTAAAAATTAAAACATTTGGTACGAAACTTGTCCTAAAATTAATGTTCTATTGAAGCCTAGTATAAAATATAACACAAGAATAATTGCTGTTTTTATTTTGTTTTGTGCAAAACATAACAGTTTAATTGTAATATCAGTTTTAAGTTGAAAATTGTATTAACAAAAAATAGACATATATAGAGTCTTGGGAGATCTAAAATTTACTTAGGAAATCCATGTGATCAAAAATAAAGGGAGACATAGTGAGATAGGTAGGTATAAAATAGTTTCATATTAAAAGAGAGGAAGTGTCGGGCAGTTAACCCTGGCTCACTTCACCAACGATAAAACACGTATTTTGCAATTCAACATTACGCCCGCTTAAAATTGTCCTGTCGCAATAAATAAAATACCGTTGGAAATTTAATGTTCCGTAGATGCATAATCATGCAAAAAAAATACCACAAAATGTTATAAATAATATTCCAAAAATTGGTGAAGTTCGCATATTTTTGATGCGTAAAATCGTAAATTTCAACTATGCGACTTTTCGTAAACGCGACACCATTTTTCCCCATATGATTACAACTCTATTTATCTGTCAAACGGTTTGACCAAAACACTGTTCTATAGATCATATCTTTCTCTTTCAAACCGTAGATTACAAATTTATCTGCATCTCACAGATCCAGAGATATTTCTACTTGACCATAGAAGAAACTTGACAGGACGAAATTCATTTGGCATTCGGTGCAGTTAACGAAATGGCATAATAGATTTTTCATTTTGATTTTTATGTTTCGATTTTGATAGTATGTTGTAGATGACATTTCATTCTTCAAGTTGGTACCACTTGACATACCGTACAGTTATTTCAGTTGCTCATTTTCAAGACTAAATATCGGCTATTTTCCGAGAAGTCGTGAAATAAAATACACGCAAAAGGGCGTGGCATTTGTGTAATATTTTTATTATTTCTGTTATTTTGAAGGTTTGTGTATACAAATTGTATATAAATTGTGTATACAAGTTACAATATATGTGTTTTTATTTCTAAAGTTTATGTTTTTGAATGAATTTCTAGTTTGTGAACAGTTTATATTTGGGATAACCTAGATGAATATTGTAAGTGTAGCCTATATGGAAATTTTTTTTATATTTAGTGTTTTATTTGCATATACAAGTGTATATGTGTGTTATTCTTTATAAAGTTTATTGTTTTATGACATCTAGTGATTTTGTCTTGGGCCTAGCTTTAGAAAGTTACTAATTACGCCTAAATTGTCGAGGTGTCCAACCTAACCTCAAACGTCAGAGTATCACTTTTTAGGGAAAATCTTTATTTTTATTTTGAAAATGTAACAAATTATAATTTTTTTCCCCTAAATATATTCACAATTATATTAAAAAACTCTAGTAAACATTGAAAATAATCAAAACAATCTATTTGTATGGTGTAATTAACGGTTTCTGTGAAATTATTCACTGTTTACTCTTCGATTTTTTGGTATTTGACCAAAAAACTCCAAATGTGATACATCTAACATTTTTTTTCACTACACATCTACATTCTATGCACCTTTCTGAATATAATGATATATAGAAGTTTTGTATAAAATATATATTACTATTTTTCGTGAATTTTTGAAAATAAAATGATGAAATTAACATTTTTCGTAAAATATTTTTTTAAATTTTGAAATGTAACAATTTTTTTTTTTTAATATATTCAAAAATATTACACAAAACTTTTGTATATCTTAGAAAAATGTGGTAAGCTTTTGATTTTGGATGATACAGGTTTTTCCTGAAAAATGATAACTTCGTTTTTGACATGTAACATACTTACTCCAAAACCGTTTCAAAAAAAAAAATTTATTACATAGATGAATTCTATGCATTTTTCTGGGAAAAATGATGTCTTATAAGTTAGGTTTTGTATAAAAATAATATATTTTATTAATTTTTAAACAAACGAAGAATTTTAAGACCCAATTAACATATGACACTTGGAGGGTTAAGTACGTAGATCAGTTAGTAGGGTATCAGAGAATTAACCCCTGAGTATGTTTTGTTATTAAAAAAACATATAAGCTATAATCATTATTTTTTCTAATTATATCAGAGAAATTCACTACTAACTTGGATTTTGTGGATCTTTAGGTATACCAAGGCAAGTTAAGTCTCCTAACCATGGTACTGGATTGTTACCCGGTTCTAGTAGTGTTAACATCAAATTAGATTTCTTTTTAGAGTCCGCCCAGGAGTAAAGAATACCGAACCAGTTAGTTCCCACTTGACACAGGGCTGCCATATTCTCTACCTGCAATTAGAATATAAAGAAATAACAAATCACTAGAACAGCTCAAGAATTATTCATGTTATTTTGTATCGTTAAATTTTACATAAATGTAAATGTTAAATTATTGATAGCTAGTGGTTATTCAATTTTAATATACTGAAAATGTATTAGGAATAAAAAATTATTATTTTATTACAAAAAAGGCAGGAATTTAATACTAATGAGATAAAACAAACCTAAATGAAAATGAAAGTTTATTACCACAGACCTTTAAAGCTCCGTGTAGAAGTACACAGAATGAAGGAGTTTTTCCTTCGTCTTGAATATTTTCATCTTCTGATTCATTATTTTCTCCCTTTTCTTTTTTGAGAAGTAATGGCACAGTTGATTTATTTGATAACGAAGGAAATGGAAGTACCAAGTGTCGTGACACTGCTGCAGGACTACCAACCTGTGAAACTTCAAGGAATCCACAAACTTCTATTTCATTCCCTATTGAATATATTTGATATTCAAAATCTGAGACTTTGGTATAAGGCTAGAATCACATATAATAGATTATTTGAAGGAAACAGTGGAGAAAAAATAAAGTATAAATATTTTTCAATAATAAACTATATAAGTAAAGTACAGATCTTTTAAATATCTATAATAAGAATTTGATAGGTACTCACATACCGATTTACATATACAAAAATCTTATAGACAGAACCAAATCTTGAATTTATATTATAAAATTAAAGGATTCAATATAAAGCTATTGATTTAACTAACCACAGGTACTGGTGACATCATTATTTTGGAACCAAGATTGCCACATTTCAAAAATCCAGTAAATGATGCATAATTTTTGTCGGCCAACTTTAGGAAGAGTTTGTGAATGGAATGTTGAGAGAGAACAGTATCAACTTGAAGAACAGAACCATCATTACCACATAATTGTATCAAGCGTTGCAAAGTAGCATTTACTGGCCCAGGTTGTGCGATAGTAGCTACAGTAAGATTACTAGGAAATGCAAAAGGTAGAGGTGATCCTGGTTTTGTTAAATTTTCTAAGTTAAAACTCTGGGAAAAACAACCATCTGTTACTAGGATTACCTGAAATTTAAAACATTGTCAATGTAATTAGCAAAATATAGTTAATTAAAATTATTTCATTACATATAAGTACACTAAAATTAAAATAAAATCTGGATTGCAGCTCTTATTTCATGATAAGATGAACAATTGTTTTAATGGTAATTTGTGGGTCATTGACAATCCTGACCTTGATATCAATATGTGCAAATCATCAAACTGCACACACAAAAATATCTGTAAGAGACTTTAGGATCTATAGCTACAAGACATAAAAAAAAAAAAAAGTTTATATAATATGTAATAACTAATTTATAATTTATATAATATGCAATAAATATTGACTTTTTTCAGATAATCCGACCTTTTTTGCGTTCCGACCATGCCCCCAGTCCCGAAGGTGACGGATTAGAGGGGTTCTACTGTATATACAATTAGTGGTCCAGCACTATTAAAACCATATGGTCTTTCAAACCATTGAAAACAAATTTGTCTTTCAAACAGCCAGGAAAAGGAACCCAACTATTTAGGAGACTAAATTTAATTATCTTTAATAGAAGTTGAGAGGGATATGATGTTAAAAAGAGAGGGGAGATTCAGTAGACCTTTAAAAAGTATCTGATTTCAGACAACCTTGTTATCAATGTGTTATGATTTTTATTACCTGAAATTTGTATTTTTAATAAACTCTTGGTTTCAATTAAAGCTAAATGTATACTCATAACAGGTATTTTTATTTTTGCATATACTAATTTTTAACTGATATTTAGTTTAATTATCCTTTACTTTTATCATATATTGTGTCAAGTATTATTTCTTTATTTAAAGGGTGAAACAATTCGGAATGTATTCAGTGAAAATATATGTAGAGCAGATATTTAAAGAATGTCATTCAAAGGAGCGATATACACGAGATCTAGCGGACATTACAATCAACTCCAATTCAATATTCAACCATCAACTCGTAGGCCTAGGAATGCAAGAACAAAATTGGAAATTAAAATTATTTCTCGACATGTAAAGACCATGTTTCCCACCTCAAAATTATTCCAAATTAAACAGTTCATATAGGAAAATTATCAGACAACCATGATTCGACCTCTGAAAAGAAATATCCAAATTTTAAAATACCGCTTAGAAAACTTTGGCATGAGGATCATAGACAAGGTACCGCAGAATCACGAGGATTATAAGAAAACAAAAATTTATCAGAAGAAACTAATATTTTTAAGAGATAGAAAGGAATCTAATACATCAACAAAGTTGTTTTAAAAAATACATAGGATTCGCGAGTAATTCAGTATAAATGAAAAACAAAACCAAGTCTCAAATAAACATGGCTAATTTTATACGTCTTCTTAGAACATTGAATCAACAGACATGCCCACTTTTAAAACTTGTATTCCTATTGGCGGAAGAAATTATAATAGATGTGAAGTAGGGTTTTTAAATGCAATTTGTACTAATTAAAATATGTCAATTAGATAGTAATATTTCAATGTACTAAAGGAGTTATTTGTTTACGAGTAGAATTTAATGTATTTAGTGTCCTAGAGTCAAATTATTCAAAATTAAATGGTAAGAAACCCCAAAAGAGTAACTAATAATTAATTATTCCAAATATTACACTATGGTATAAAAAAAATACACACAAAAAACCACATGATTAAGAAGGCGGGCAATTCAAAGCTTGGAAACGATATTGCTTCAAGAATTATTGTTGGCATCTTCAGGGACAAAAGGGTGCTCTCCTGTATAAGAAAAATTGAATTTAAATCTAGCCAACTAATCATCTCATCCAGTATCCCAGATTAAGACCAGAAGAATATTTAAACAGTGCGGTTTAGTTACATAGTTCGCTTTATTCTATCTTCTGCGAGATATGAAAGAAAACTGTGAATGAAAATTTGAAACCTTATTGGTGAGATCAATCCATTTTCATATTCTATTCTATGTAGTTGAGAAAGACGATTACAAAGTCTGAATCAGGAAGACTTTTTATATCATAAGAAGAGTTAGTCTTGATAAATGTAGCATTCAAATCCGATAGAGATAATTAAATTCCAATTTCAAACTCCTGAGATTATAGACATTTTCACTTATACACTACTACACTTGTTCCTTTTTATTGTAATTTCACTTACCTAAGACATTTGGGACTTAGTCCAGTTTGTTAATTTATGAATAATTTTGCATATTTTCCATAAAAAATTGGAAAAACCCAGCACTAACCCGAAACCTTGAGATAGGAGTAGTGCAAATATAAAACAAGTTTAAAGTTTCTTATGTATATAATAATGAATGAGCTTCAATAATGATTTAGTATATATATATATATATATATATATATATATACATACATAATATATTGTATTATACTATACTATATGTATATAGACTGAATAATTGATTTTTATGAAATATGAACAAATAATGTGCACAATTGAACTCAATTAATAATGAACTATTGATTAAAATAACTTGTAAACAATTTTTTAGCTTGATTTTTAAACTTTGAGAGTTATATACATTTCACAATAATTGTTAATATTGAGAATAAACCCTAAGTTATTTTTTGATTTTTTATTTAATTGTTTTTTTATTTATTTAGATTAGATTAAATTTTTGTCTTTCATTACAATTTCACATACATTTCAAAATGAACTCCCAACTATTGGAGCAAATAATAACCTGTAAAGTTTAATTTCAAAATAGCATTTTGACGTGGAGATAATCACTAAAGGTCAATTCACACACATCAGTCACGTCACGGTTCAGTCACCATTCCGAATTAGAACCGTCACCGTTTAGTCTCAGTCAAAATTATGGTTGTATTCACATCTATCCGTCAGTTTACTTTGACTCCATTGTCATATTTTCTGTCAAGTGTCATACCTATAATTTTGTGATGGAATTTTACATGAAGGACTTGGCTGTAATAGCTATCATTTTGGATGAAGAAGAGGAAGTAGTTAGTATCAATATGTCATTTTTTTAAAGTAGTATCCATATACTTATTATTAGATAAATCATAAAGTACAGGGTATTTTCGAACGCAATCAATCAACTTTTCATCATCGCACATTTTTATTCAGTTGAATAAATTTTACTAATATTATCAATCACTAGTGATAATTTCAGTAATAAACTTTACTAAAACACGTCAGTCAAAAACAAAAATATCGTTGAAAAGAAATCTGATGTTGACGGTTCGGTGACGGAGGCGAGACTGACGGGTCTGATTCGTGACGGCGCCGGCTGAGTGTAGACACTGGTATTAACTTTCAAAGTAACGATATTTTTTGTGACTGATACTTCTCAGAATTGACGGAACTGAGACGTGACGTGACTGACGTGTGTGAATTGACCTTTACTCTAATAATAAGAAAATATTACAAATTTGGCGCCTCAATGTGAGCCTTTAGTTAGTTATCTCTCTCTTTTGAATTTCAAGGGATAACATTTCTAATCAAGGAATTGTACTAAAATATTTAATTTAAACCACCATTAATTAAAATAAATTCATAAAAAGCCTATTTAAATAAATCTTCAAATAAATAATTTGTACTTTTAATAAAAACTAGGAATTAAAATAAAATTAGAAGTACCTGACATGGTGTTGCACTGCCCCATTCACTCAGCACAAGCCTATTAACTTCATTCAATACAGGTTCAAGGTTGGTTTGGTCTGCTTCTTCTAGAAGTTGTAATTTAGTTCTAAGTGTGTCAAAATCTCTAGTAAAGGGAGAAACTACTTCATACAAAGATGAATATGTTAACTGTAAAAGACAAGAAAGAATAAATCAGTATATATTTTGAGGATTACTGGTGCTGCTTCTTTTACATTACAAACAATATAACTACATAACTTTTTTTTTTACAAACAGAGCCCTAGACCAGATGCAAAATAATTTTGCTTCTTTGTAATTACCCCAATAAACTAACTTAGTTGTATATTGTTTTTTAGACTTCTATATTTGAATTAGTAATAATTTATATGTAATTTTGACTTTTTTATATAAATATTCGTATATATATTTCAGTCACTTTAAGTTTAATACAGAAAATCTAAAAAAAAACAAAACAATAATAATAGAATACTAGCAATGTTTAAGGCGAGTAATGATAACATTTCAAGACAAAAATGCGACCTATATCTATGCATTAGGTGATTTTGAAGACATTAGATAATTTTATTATGATATTAGATAATTATTGCTTAAACTCTCTTCTAAATCTAAAGTATCAATAAAATGTATTTCAGTCAGTTATTGTTATGAATGCAATTGCAATTCCCAGTTCTTCCAAAGTCCGTCCGCTTGTCGACATGACTGCCTGCTGAAAAATAACCAATTACAGTAATTTGATTAATGTAATTTATATTGTTTTATAATCCGTGGGCAGTCCAAAAAAAATGTTACGAATAGGTAGTGCATTAATTATGTATTTCAATTAGGAATAGGAATACAGAATTCAGTAAAATAGATTTTCCCGGTAACATTCAATACCTCTTAACTATGCAATAGTAAAATGCATGAATCTTTGTACGTATAAAGGTGGTTATTTATTTATATGTGTTTTAGAAGATATCTTCATATTAAAATAATTCACACTTTATCGGAACACATTTTATTAACAGCACTTAAAAAATTATTTAAAAAAAATGAAAATAAAAATACAGTAGTGTAAATTCACAAAATTTGCATAGCATGGAAATATTTTAAAATAATCCCTACAACAATCCAGATAACCAATGTTAGAACAAATGATACTCTGCCTTATTTGATTTCTGTTGTTTGAAATAATTATAATGTCTTATAATTAGTAATGTGAAAAACCCGGGTTTTTGTAACTCTGGGTAAAAAACCCAACTTTCTTAAAAACCCGGGTCTTAGTGTATTTAAAGAAAATTGTGATTCATAGTAAGTTTAACCTAGTGTAATCTATGTGGAACTCTTTATTTAAACAATAAATTAAAATTGGGTTAATATGCCAGGGAATGGAATAAAATAATTAGTGGGAGAAATTGCTTAAGAAATGAATAATCAGATTAGTCAAGATCTAATCAACAGATCTAATGAGATTGCATATTACGTAAATTAATAAATGCCTCATTTTATATTAGGTACAGGTTAAAAGGGCACTAAGCCTACGATTTAATTTGGTGACAGAAAAGAAAAAGCCACTCACTTACTTAAATAAGTTGTACGAAAAACAAAAAACACACAAAGCAGGAAATTTTTGATTTCATCAGTCTAAGAAGAAAACAGTAGGAAAAAACTGTGAAAAAAACTCATTTTATATTATTATTATATTTGATTAAGGCGTAATGGGTAGTAAAAATATGTGTAATGTCGTGATAGATTAAAATAAAACTAATATTTTTAGTTTCAATTCTGTAATTATTATTGTGTAAGTAGAAAAAAAACTTATCAACAAGTATGCAAAGTTAGGTACAGGTACAGTTTTCCTAAAGTGATGAATCTAATGAAATGCAATAGACAAAGTATTCTTTATTTACTGGTACAGGTGTGCTGTTTGCACATTAAATCTTGGGAAGATAAAAAATACATACCTACCTATAATATTGTTGTATATGTATACCATTATAACATAATATATACCATACCTATTATTACCAGTCCCAAGCACCCTCCTCATCACTAAGTAGTTTTTCAAAATTAAAACTACAATTCATTAGGGTACCGTATTTGATTTTTTTTGTAAATACTGTAAAACAATAGTAGCTAGTAGCTTAATAACTAACTGTGCATACAATTTTTGTTTTAATCAAGTACACTTTTATTATGTCACCTTTCCTACCACTACCAATCCATTTACAAAATGTCAGCATGTGTAATAAACACTAAAAATGTTATTTTTTATCCTGTTATACAAATTTCAACTTAATTGTGTAAAACATTCTTCAAAAGTATTTAAAGACACTGTATTTCGAAAAGTTATAACAACCCATAAACAACCTAGCAAGATTTTGATTTTTCTTTTATAGTAAATACTATTGATAATTACATTTTAATGTATAAATAGCTGGCTTATTAGGTACAGTCTCTTAATGCCCAACACTTCATCAAAAAGTCATATATAAAGCTCAAAAACTGGGAAAAAACCACGTTGTGTGTCTTTATAATGGCATTGGGTAAAAACCCAGGTAAATACCCGATTTATAAAAACCCAACCTACTGGATTTTTACCAGGCCCACATCACTACTTATAATACATGAACTAGCCTATCTTATTACAAATAAATTTTGTAATTACACAAAAATACAAGTTTGAGTTCATTGTTAAAATCACTCTAAATAAAACATAGTTTCTTACCAAAGATACAAATTCAAGTTTACTATAATGAGTTAAATAATCAAGCAGGCTATTGATTCCATGTACTGCCAATTGTAGACAAGTTGTTGACTCTCCTGAATCAGGAACAAGAGCAGTTTGTGCCATGGACAGCGAAATATCCAATACTATGATTGTAGGCATTTTCCTTATCATTAAAACAGAAAATATTAAAATAATTTATAATAATTTTAAAAGTAACAAAACCTATACAAATTAGCCTACTAAGCTTCACCGATAAAATTAATAACTCAACATTTCATTATAATACAACAATTTTGAATTAAAAATTTATTGATTGTAGTAGGTTTCTTAAAGGTATTATTTTTATCATACTAACATAGTTTTAAAAGATCGCTGTAAGGATATTAATTGTTTACTGTCTACAAGACAGGTTTTCAAGGTGTATGGCAAAGCTTAGGAGGAAAAGAGAAGAAAAGAAAGTGGTTTCAAGAGTGTTTTCCTTTTTTCAACTAAACATATTAGGACCTATATTATATATTTAAGACTTTGGTTATATTGATTAATCGTATAACAACTAACTATAATTAGTATGCAATATCTAAAAAAGTTTTGAATTTATGAACATCATACAGAAAAAACCCATAAAAATGAAATGAATATTAGTTTAATTTATAATATGAAAACTCTATTCAAATGCCAGACTTGTTGAGTTTTGAATTTGTCCATCATAGAAATAGAAGATCAAGCCTGTTTTATAGTTTAAAGGACTTGATCATGTAAACTCTAATATAGCAACTGTTGACACATACAATCATTTCTAATAAACCAATACAGTTAACAATTGATTGCTCTATCATGAATCTATAACATTTAGGTTAATTACCATAGGTGAATTGTCTTCCACAGCTCAGTCCATCAAATGTCCTGAAAAGATATCATTAAGGTACCTACATTCAAACATCCAGATGGAAATGTGGTGGAATGCCATTCTATTGAAAGAATACATTTGTCATTTCTTCCTCCACCCAAGTCATAGGACATTCCATTAGCAAGTCTGGATAAATATGGTTAGTGATTGTTTTCTCAACAAAAAAGAAGAAACTAATATATACTTTCCATCTGCTTATAGCACAAAACATGTTTACTTTGGGAGAGTCCATCATATATTTGACAATAAAATGTGGGTTTATAGTACCTTAGATCCTAACGTTGTGCCAGTTAACTAAGTTGTGGAATGTCGCCTCTACTAAACATGAGTCACTCAGAGAATCCGTCCTCTTCTAATCTGTTCTGCGATTCATGACAGGGAAAAATCCTGGAATTTGGGCTTGTTGTTCGGTTTCAATTTTTGAACCAATTATAATTTGTATAGCTTAAAATGAAGATGCTTTTTAAAGATATGTCACACAGATAGAGCTGTACCAATTATCAGCTGTGATGTTTCTTCTAGTGTTTTCTATTGACTTGATCAACTTTTAACACAGCTTGTGTTAGAATAAGAAGGGTTTTTTGTTATTCTGGTGTTAGGCCCCTAACCTCACTGTCTTTGCCGGTGTATAAATAAGCGTTAAATAGATAATGAATCCTGGCATCGGTTAGACATTGAACTTTAAGGCCATACTTGGCCGGTTTGATTAGCATATACATTATAAAAATGATCTTCCTCTAAATGCTATGAGCATTTCATCAACACAAACTGTAGCACACATTGAATAACAGGATTGACTGTTCTCAATAAATTTGTAAAATATTTTTGAAATTGCTACCTCTCTCTCGTTTCTTTTTTCTTTCTTCTCTGTCGGTAGAATCATCAAATCTCAGAACTTTTAGTAAAAATAAGAATCTTTCTTTGCTCATTATACAGCGAAATATTTATTGTCCTGGACCATTAGTAGATAAAATACTAGACTGATTCATGCCCTGACTTGAATATGGCTGTATAAATAAGAAGTCCAATAAAAGCGTTTAGCTCAATAACATCAATCTTATTTATATAAGAGGTTGGAGTGTGATATCGAGGTCTTAGAGTTTATTTTTACATTGGTCCACTTTATTATTTCATCTACAATGTCTTGAGAAATAGGCCTCCACATGGATTCTTCATCCGAGCTATTACCCAATGTATTTGGCACAGGTTTCAATCCTGGTATTTGTGTTATTATGTTTCCCTTCTCGTTTTAATAATCTGATTAGGAGATTCTTTTCTCCATCGAAAAAGAGGGATGTTCTTTTTCTTCATAAGTTTAGCTTGTCTCCTAAAGTAAAACGTTCCCTCACGTCTAGCTTCTATAACTTGATTATCGCCTTCATACTGAGTTATACAAATGGTATTGTATGTAGATCCCAGCTCCTCATGTGCCGGTATGAGTGGATTGGCATGTGATATTTCATTTCCATGAACATTTTCAATAGCTCTAATTGTAAAGAAACATGTTATCTATATACCTCAAGATCATTACAAACTTCTTCTTCAGAGTCACTAATTTCAAAGTCTGTGTCATGAGCACATTCATATTCATAGTCAGGGTCTTCATCACTGTCATCTGCATCTTTTTCCAATAATTCATCATCCAAAGTTTCATATAAAAACATCTCTATATCTTGCACAAAACGTTTTGATTGTAAATGTACAACTCTAGGTTTGTATGGCTTTTTTGAGAGTCCCTGATCGTTATACATGTCAAAATTTACAGAAAATATAAATTATAAAATATAAACACAATAAAAATATTATCTAATAACAGAGAAAAAACTTACATAACCACTACAAGCGATCCCGTAGACTGCCTGTTTTATAACATTACTACTACAGAACGTCTGACAGACAGCTTTTCAATAATACCTTGCACTAGAGCACCAGTTTCAAAGTCGCATGTCACCCACTTACTGACGAGCAAATAATAGAAAGCTATTGAAGCGGAAACGTTTCCAGAAAGCCTTGGGAGGGAGAAAAGGGAACCTAAATATCCCACACGGTCTGAGAGACCTCTTGTATTAGTTAAGGATTAAATGTTCAAAATGGCGGTCCTTACAAATTTTTAAGTGGAATATCTTGAAACTGTTAACTTTACAAAAATATACAAAAGACAAAATATTTTCTTTTATAACGAGACAAAATGGTTTTTTTTGTCCTTTTTCTAGGTCAAAAGATAACCAAGGTATTTATAAAAACTGAAAATATAATTTCTTGGTAATTGTCTACAACATCCAAAATGAGTCTAAAAACATTTTTTGAATTCTAATAGTATAATTATATAAGATAAAATCCATTGCTCTGAAATGCATTACAAACTCAAATGTGGCTCTTACATATTTCCATTGATGTCATTTCCCCATCGAGTCATTTCACTATGTGTAATCTATGAAACTTAGATGCAGAGTGCAACTGCGTAATTTAGAATGTCATGAAATCTTGTACATTGCTTATTTTTAACTGAAATATAGTATTATGAAACATAAAAGTGTACCGCATAATAAAGGATGATCTAATAGTTCCAACAGAAAGTATGTACAACAGGAATTGCATAAATTTCGCTAGTAAATCACAACGACAGGAACACTACATATTTACCAAGAAAAACTCTAATTAATCATATGCTGCATTCTTTACTCTTATGACCACACAGCTGCTATTTGTCAAGTCTACATAACACTGCAGAATAATTACATTTAGTTTCTTTCGGTAGTAAATATGGAGAGAAGTTGTCCGATCAATTTAAGTGCGAAATCTTGGTTATTCCGCTAAAAAATAATGTTTTTTCCATCAAGTAGATATCCATGTACAATATAACTGGTTTTTTATCTCTCAGAATTCATTATTTACTTAACAATGAATGAAATTGACAAATTTAGAATATATTTAATCATATAGGCTAGCCATATTGAATTCACTCGTGGAGCGCATGCACACTTCATTAACTTCTACATTACTATGTTTATATGATATAAGATTCAGGATGACTAGGTCTCTGAAACCCAGACCTAGTAAAAGAACTATAGGTCAAGTAATAAGAAGTGTGTATATATATATATATATCTTATTTGACCTGTAGTTCTTTAACTAAGTGTGGTTAGGTAACCATACACATCATTGATACTAAATGATATCTATTTTGACAGTTCTGAAAACAGAACTATTTACGCAGAATAAAAAAGATCGGTAGTCTAGATTTTACTTAAAATTGATGAAAATTTGTCGAAATAACCTCAAAATACCATAAAACAGTCATTTTAAATTGCTGATTTCAGACAGAATTATTGAATTGTGAAAGATAAAAAGGAGGAAGCATCTCTAATACATATCGAAATGATGGACAAAATGCTATTTAGAAGAGGAATTGT
The DNA here is from genome assembly GCA_963513935.1 of Aphrophora alni. Lineage (NCBI taxonomy): Eukaryota > Metazoa > Arthropoda > Insecta > Hemiptera > Aphrophoridae > Aphrophora > Aphrophora alni. The sequence goes on from OY740767.1 coordinate 93,107,880, forward strand.
CCAGATTTCGCACTTAAATCGATGGGGCAACTTCTCTCCATAATTAGCCTTTATGGCTATATTGTTTCCATTAATCTAAAATCTATTGAAACTATTAAAAATATAAAAATCTGAATTTTACTTCCAGAACTCTAACCAAAAAAAAATTAATGTGGAATGATTTAGGTTAATTTTAATACATATTAATAACACACTGTGTGTTTTTGTACATAAGAAAACAATTCATTTTTAGGTTACAAAAATTAGATATTTTTGTTGATAACTTACTTCCTAACCAATAAGCGTGTAAAATCTGAACACCAATTTGTTTGATTTAATTATATTTGAATAACACAGAAGAAAATGTCTTAGAAATAATTCAAATTGAACGGTTATTATAATAATGAAAATCCATAAAAACTAAATAATAAAAACGTTTATTTACAAATTATGTGCCTGTCAATTTTTCTTTTTTTCTTTCTTTTATCTGTTTTGTCTTGAGCACAGGCTGGGTATTTTTCTAATAGCAATACCAATACCGTGAAGCCAAACCTCCCTTTTAATACAATGCTATCTCCTTTTTTTGCTATAGTTAGTAAGCTTGTTGGCCTTGTTGCACTAGGTTGTGACAGTTGTGAGCATTTCTTTGATAGATAAGATTACTGTCGGAGATGCCGAGTGGTGTAGCGAGGGAGGCTTGTCTCTTGTGTCATCGTTGCCAGGGTAACAAGGGTAAAAACAAGACCAAAATCATTACTCATACATACATGCACTGAAAAGATCAGTCTCGCAGAGCGTATTTTCTTGCTTATATAAGTAATCAATTTTGATGATAATATGTAACAAACAATTTCATAACAGGCATATAATAAGCCCTATGCACTGTCATTGTTATTCAGGTGAATGTTTTTATAACAGTCTGTAGTATGAGTGACAGCTCGAATCAGCCAATAGTTAACGCATTCCTTCCGCTATAACTCATTTATTTTGTTACGTGGTGACGCTTAGAGTGTGGGTGGTCTGACTTGGAGTGGGGAGATTGTACGTCATACAATGTCGAGAAACTCCCTGACGAAAGAACGGCGGAACACTAACTCCAACTTCGCTTCCCTCGCCATTTAAAAGTAACGGGAACCTGTTTGCCCGATGAAGGCACCACTACATACCAAATGAGCTCCACACCACTCATGACCTCCTAACAGTACCAAACACTACATATTAGATATTCAGGTTCACACTCTAAGTAATTAATTTTGTTAAAAGTTGAGTTAAACACATGTATTGGAAAACATATATAACCCAAAATATACCACTCCGATGTGTGAATAAGATCATCTGCCACGCAGAACAAAACATATTAGTTTAATTGGAATGTTACAAGTCATTTTAAATATTTGATATTTAGTTCTACTATACAACGAATAAAAGAGTTGAGAATGGATGAGTATAATCTTTTCGCCTGGGGCCCCTCTGGTATGAATTGTCGAAAGGAAAGGCCACGGTAGATGATCAACATGATCCCAGGAAAAATTAAATTACTTTATATCTCTATTGAATTTATAAATAATCTGGAATTGTAGTTTCGTAATTTTGAAGGAATTTCATTAAATCTCTCAATAAGTGACTATTATTAGTTGTTAAAAACTCAGTCAAGGTTCAAGGATACAATCAGTTTTCTTTTTAATTTTATTATACAACTAGCTCTAGTTATGTGGTGAGTATGATATTACAATGTGATCTAATGTTTCTTCTGGCTCTTAATTACATCTCAAACTTCTTGGCGAATCTATTTGCTATAGTTTATACTATCTAACAGTACTATATACGTGACCAAACTTAAGTCTACATATTATGTTTATGTTATGTCAACTTAAAGTTGAGTTTGCCCTCAGCTCCGTAGAAATGTCATCCAAATTGGTATGGAATTCTCTCCGTATTCTATGCGTCCTGTCCACTGCCAATATGGTGCACTTGGGATGGGGACCTGGGCATTGCGGGATCGAGGGTAATGAGAGAGCGCATTTGTTGGCAAAGAATTTACCCGCTGGCTGCCTTGTGGGACCAGAACCCGTTTGCGGAATTAGTCACTTAAGGGTAAGACGAGCGATAAGAAAATGGACAAGGTAGAGCACATCGAACGATGGAGACATTTTCCTGGCCAGAGATTGGGTAACCTTATTCTCTCGGGATCAAATCCTGCGCTGACAAAGGTGCTGGTTTAGTATGACAGGAAGTCTCTGACACAGATTGTTGCCATGATTACCGGACATGGCCATAACAGGAGCCACTTAAATAATATGGGACAACTACAAGTGTCACCTAACTGTCTTCTTTATGGTCACGTACCTGAAATCGCAGTACATATTTTATTTGATTGTGCGGTCCTGGAGCCTAAAAGATGGAGAATCTTTGGACCACAACAACCAGACGTAAATTTTGACAAGAACACCCCGCGCAAGATCGTGGAACTTCTTAGAGGCACTAGGGTCAGTGTAAGGTGAACAAAAAAGGGGAGCACAATATAGGCTCATAGTCGAATTGCCGGAGGCCAATTAAGCTTCAGCAAATTGTCCCCAAGGAAAAATAGGTTACGTCTTAAAACCATGAGGTCCTTAGGGGAATCGGTTGTATCTTTTTGTACCAGGCATCCTTTAATGTCTGATTTTAAAAGATGAAAAGCTTCTTTTCATTTAAAAGAAATTTCAGCTACATTTTATGCAGCCTGTCTCATTGCCTGCAATTCTTATATACCCCGGTATCTAATGTAATCACAACTGTTTTATTCCGATCTAAGTTCATATGATTATTAACCCCTTCTAATACCAGAATATCTTTATAAGGTCCATTTAATTCTTTTTGAATCATTTGTATGGCTGCTCTTGAGTCAGTATTATGGCGGTTTTCGTGTGTTGTTGATCTTTAATATGCTTGATATCCTTTGAGATGGCAAATAGTTCTGCAGAGGTATTAAATGCTAGTTTATTCAGTCTAAATTCATTAAAAAGGCTGTTCCCACTCTTTGGTCACTCTTGGCAGTATAGAATGGTTTAAAGTCTCTAAAATCATTTTGAATTATTTTAATAGAGGTTCGATACAGAATTTGATTATTTGTTGATTTTTTGTTACTTTCCCCACTGATAATATCTGTAGACAATCTGTTGTTGAAATATGTAGATTGTAACAATTTTTTAATTACAAAACTAGTTAATATGTTTGATGTTATTTGTCCTATATTACATAGTTCTTTGTTTTTTGTCAATTACTTTTATAATGAATGGAGCTCTTTTTTCTTATGCCAGGGTGGTAATTGATTTACATTTCTAACTATTGTAAATTTATTTTTACTGGATAATTATTGTCTATGACTATTTTAAAGGCGAAATTTTTATCTTAACTGTCTCCTCATTGACATAGGAATAATGACAGCTTCCCTATACATTGCTAAATTGGGTGTTGTTTTTGAGACGCCTAAGTATATTCTTAATACACTATTTTCAATTGTTTTTAGTTTATGTATCTATAGTTTACTAAGATTATCGTAAATGAAAACACAGTAATATTATTTAGATCTAATTAAGCTTTATATATATATATATATATATATATATATATATATATATATATATATTGGGGACAAATCTTCATAACTTTACGAAGACCGTCCCGCTTCCAAGGAAAATTAATTTTTTCACGGATGCGTGAAAGAAGTTTCTGACAAGTTGGCACTTTTCTGTCTAGAACATAAAAATCAGTATTGTGTTTCGAATCACTGACCTATCAAAATCATCAACAAATACCTTTTTTTGGATCATTTATTTTTTTGCCGGAGTAGTCATACTCATACCAGGATTTGATTCGATCTTTTGTCTTTTTTTTCTAATATTTATTGTGGTATGTTTTGAAACTTGTATATAATTAGCAGCCCTTTCAGTAACTTTAGCTAGCTAAATTGAAAGTTGATTAGTTTTAGCTTATTCGTCACAAACTTCAATTACTTCACTAATTATATGTCGTGCTTCACTATGAATGACTTTCCCTTTTTAATTAATCCCAGATACGTTATAAATTAAATAAAATTAACCTACTGTATTCAATAATATATATAGCCCTATGTTAAATGAACACTGAAACACTTAAAATAACATTGCTTAAGCTTAATTACTCATAATTGTGGAAAATCCCAACCTGATATTTTCTAACCGATTAGCACGTTAGTTAAAATGCGATTAGCGCATGTGCAGTTCCCTCTTCACCCCTCATACGTTGGGTTCATTCTTGTGATCGTCAGACAGTAGACTGATTGGTAGTTGACTAAATACATAAGGCGGATGAAAAAGCTGTAATTCGAAGATGTCATCATTAGTAGATAGAATCGCTAATTCTTTCACAACGAACGCATTATTTGAAATTTTAAAGCCTTGGAAATTTACAATGAACTCCATTATGTTACTATAGAGAGTGTTACAAAAAGGTTGGGCTGGCTATGCATTTTCATATTCTATGTGTGATTCTAAGCTGAAAATGAAGAATTTTTTTTAAAATTTCCACTTTGTTAAGCAGCTAGACGCCATTTTGTTTTTTTACAAAAACTCACTGTAACTCTGGAAATACTAGAAAAGATATCGAGTTCAAATTTGGAATAAGCATTTTGTATGTTACGAGTTACAAGTGTACCAAATACAAAGAATTAATTTTGATAATTTTCAAAATGGCGGCCGTTACAAATTTTTAACGTGGCATATCTTGAAAACCGTTAACTTTACAAAAAATGTACAAGAGACAAAATGTTTTTATTTTTTAACAACAGACACAATGCTTTTTTGTAGTTTCAGTAGGTGAAAGGATAACCGAGTTATCGACAAAAACTAAAAACATAAATTCTTGGTAGTTGTCTACAACAACCAAAATTAGTCTACAACCATCGTTTTTTTTAAATTTAACATCTTTTTTTTAGTTATTTTTGTTACTCCTCTTACTATTTATGCTATCTGTACAAGAATGATTCCTTCTCAATTCATTCAATGCTGACCTCAAAAGAACACAAAACAGGTGACCGGGCCTTCTACCTATAATAGATTTGACTAGGCACACATGGTATAAAGACCAGTTTCAGGTACAAAGTTTGAAAGTCCATAGTTATTTATATAGGTGTAAGTTTATATTTTACTTATATAAAAATGTACACGTGGTTTTTATCATGTACAAATATTCGGATGAATGAGTAATCGTTAGGTTTTTCTTGTGCTGACATCATCTTGTCCCTAGTTCAAAGAAAATGAAACCGAAAAGTTATCTTAAAACTCTCCTCTTATATAATTATATTGTTTCTTAAAATGTAATCAAAACAACTGTTGATGTCAGCCAGACGCACTAAACTAAATATGTAATCACTTATGTAATTATTGAAAATTTTAAATAATGGTGAAATAACACGTCATTTATCACACATATTTTCATATCATATTTCCATATAACGTCAACTAACAAGTCATCACTATATACAAAATCAAAACGAAACGACCTGTTTTTCTTGTATCGACATTGTCTTTGAAAAGAACAAATTCATACATAACAACACAAAAATTGTGAATGATTTTCATAAAAAAACCTCTTTATTAGTATGTAATTTCCAAATTCCAAGTTTAGGTTTCTCCGGAGGATGATTCATTAAGAAATCAAAACCTGTATACAAAACATTATTAAAGTTTATAAAAAACTAAAATGTTACAAGCTATTTATCTTCAAATCGATGTAACAGCTGTTTTAACGGTTTTTTACAATCAAGAGTATCGATTGTTTTATTAGATGCTTCAATTTACAATCGTTAATTAATTCGTATAAACGAAGTAACAGCCGATGACCTCAACCTCAGATGATGTTTTTATGTCCTAGGATTAAAAAGAACAACTTTAGCATCTCAATGCATTTATTGTAACAGCTGTTTTTGAAGCAGTATGACGAATAACTAATTATACAAACTACCCTTGAACTTGAAAGTGACCAAAAGTCTAACAGTATGAAACATAATATACAATTGTTACATAATTAATTAATATGTTTTATTTCATCATTGCCAATTCATCTGGCCATGGCTACCAATATTAAACCATTAAATTATTGAAAAATAATGTGTAACCACTTGGTAACAATGGGCAAAACAGACCAGATATACTAATAATTACTAAAAATGTTTGAGGTATTAATTAAGTTATTTTGTCAAATGACTACAATGAGATGAAAGGGCTAATGAAACCGGTCATCATATTTATTTGTTGAGGTGAAAACTTTTGAGCCTTACCGTGGATACTTGTTTTTTGGGCAATGAATAAGTCTGATCAGACCTGTTCCGAAATGAAATGCTCATTGAATAAATTTGGGAGAAGCTAATTTAGCCGAGCGAGGCTGCTGTTGCTAGCTGTGTTTATTTTGTTATTGTCACCGAATGTTTATTAGATTTTAAATAACTATACTTTATTTGCAATATTAGTAATATTTTTTTAGAAATAAATTTAATATTATGAAGACGTGTACTGTGTGATGAAGTTCGTTGTTTACAAAATAAACATATTATCTGGAAAAATTTGTATTCGGTGTATATTTGTAGCCGAGTATTTGACTAGGAGTATAACTTTTTCGGCTATAGATCCTTAATCATGCAATTATTACTCTTTTTTAAATACAAAATTATTTACTCTCAGTTTTTCCATTAAGAACCTAGAAGTGACATATTTAATATATTTGTTGAGAATCTAGTTGAGAATTTCTATGTATAGACATAATTAAATCAAAAAATTATGAATTTACTAATAAACACATTTAATCATTAATTTTATGTATTGTAATCATAGTTGTTTTCTTCAAACTTTTTTCACTGGTTTATTGGGACGATATTGGCGGCAGTTGTTGAAACTATAATAATGTTGGATTAATAAATTAAATTTATATTTGTAGTTTCAACGTTTATTTTCGTAATTATCATGGAGGCAACAGCCAGGTTTAGGAGAGTTATCTGTCAAAACATACAATTGATAAGGCAGTTAATTGAAAGATGGCGGCAGGCAAAGAACTAGTTTTAATTGTAGTTTTAATTTTTTTAAATAATAATGGACTTTTGGTTGAATCAGCTGCTTCTGATATTGAACTTGATGCTAAAGCGCAATTAACACATAGATTGGATAGTCTTAATCTGTTATTGTATACGTTTTTATTAATTTTGACAGTGTTAACAATATGGTTGTTCAAGCACAGGAGATTAAGGTTCCTTCATGAAACTGGATTAGCTGTTATTTATGGTAAGTTTTATTAGTAATTTGTTCAACTATAGTATTCTACTTTTAGCGTATAAATGAACTTCGTTTGGTTTGTATAAGTAAGTAATAAGTTAATTAAATTTTAGTTTGTTCCATAGCCTTGGCTGTCTGAAGCAATGATGAAACTCATTCTTAAAAGAAATCTTTATTCATGAATGGTCAGTGATAAACTAGGACTACCTTTTAGGCATATCAGTCAATTACATATCATCTTAAATGTATTTGCTAGCAATAATCAGAGTTGCAATGTCTCCTCATATCTAGCACCCTCACCTAGTTGACAGGTTACCTTTTCTGCATCTATCATCATAACCCAGAAATTACTATTATTTGGGTATTATTGAATTATCTATGCCACTTCGGAATTTGGGGCTTGGAGGGGGGGGGGAATTGAAATATTGCTGTAGTGTGTTTATGTGAATACAATATTTGATGCCCTTTCAATTTATGGGTTAATGAGGGAATATAGAGTTTTTGGCAGAGGAAATGTTGCACCTTCCATTAAGGTGGATTCATGACAGCATTTATCTTAGATCAAAATATTGTGAACTAAACCTGCATAATATGTAATTCTTTTTATATACAATCTAGAGGACATGTATAGGGTACATTAAGAATATTGGGGAAGCTAGTTTTTTTTTTTACAACATACAGAGACAAAGGTTGTTTGGTAAGGTTAGCGTTCGTCTAAGGTAGTATTTTTATTTGTTATTTAGATACAGATAACTTAAATACTTAAAATGTCATGAAGGTCATAACTTCGACAATGAAATAAACATAGGTTGGTTTTAAATGGAGTTCAAATTTAGCACTTACAGTTTGTTTACTGTAGTGCTCCAATTTTAATTTTTGTTGTTATTTTTTTACTGCGTATCTATCCTCATAAGAATAGTAACATTGTTTTGTAGGCAAAAATGTTTTTCACTGAAAAGAAACATAATTACAAGTTTTCTGGATTATGGTCCATTAAGTGAATTACATGTTAAACTAGGTTTGTATGCGAATTGTTTTTATCTTACAAGGTCAAATAAGGTAGCTATATATATAGCCCATTTCTTGACGTACACGTAAATAAACCTGCGTAGGATATAATTGGATAACACTAATCCTAATTAAAATTTTGCATGTGGTGTTCCCAGGCCGTCACCCATCCAAGTACTAACCACACTCAATGTTGCTCAACTTCGGTGGTCCTATATAAACATGGAAAATCTGTCAATATATTGTGTTTGCCATCTGTACTTAATATACAAATACTTCATTGAAATATGTCAATTTCGATGTGAAAAACATTTATGCTCTTAAAAAAATGTAAACGTATGTAGTACAAAAACAACTTTTAAAAAATCAAAAAAGTGGAGCTCTACAGTAAACATAGCCTACTAGTTTTTTACATTTTAAGAAAAAGCTACATAAAAACAGATTACATAAATACAATATTTTTCTTTGTTATAAATATGTAGGTTGTTATAAATTGAAAACTTTATGACAGTGTTGCTATTATCAATCAAAACAATAACTTATTTCTGTTTTATCCTTACTATGGATGAACACATTGCATATTTCTATGACTTTCTTTTATAGCCTATTATATTTTTGATTGCTTTTTTTTTTATTACAGTTGATTGGTGCAGTGGTTCATGTGTTTAGGCTAGTAATAATTGTTTGTGTGAGTGTTAACATATGTAGTAAAGAAATGTTATATTATAAATGAAATGTTATGAATGAAATATGTTATGCTAAGAAATGTTATGAAAATGTTTTTTCAATTAGCCCTAAAATTTTGTTTACAATTTTGAAAACAAATAGGCTAAATATTAAAAAATCTAACCATCCTGACTATGGCAGATTTACTAATATTGTTTGGAGTATTATTAGCCGATATTACTGATTTCCCGTTCCTATCATAAGTTGCTGAGAGCCGAGATCATAGATTAGTGTGTATTTTTGGCATATTATGCATTTTATAAGTTTTTTTGAATTTTTGAGGGATTGTTGTGTACTCTGTGTTCTCTATTAATCTTTGGAGTCATGAAAAGTTGGTTATGTGATTTTATTTCTAGATTATATGGGTTCGTAGCATCTCAGGCAATTTGGCTTTTCTCTCTATATCGTGTGTTATTAATTAGAGATTGAAGTGTTTTCTTGTAGTTTCGTAGGCTAATATATTGGTTCTTTTTTAACATGTTAGATGATTAGGAATTATGTGATTTGGAAATTTTATTGACGAAATTTGAGATGAGTTTATATTTAGTGTTGAGAAGGAAGAAAGTTTAACTGATGCCATATTTTTCTGGAAGGTAAAACAATTTCAGTAGGGTGGTCTGATGGTGGACAGGTTGTTAGGAAACAGCCAATTGCATTTATGGGTAACATTATACCATATGAAAAAGCACAATTTAGCATAAAATATATGCAACATATTATATTTAAGAAGCAGTATGTAATTATAAATACTGTGAGACCTCATTAATCCGGACTAATTGGCTCACTGTTGTCCGAATGAATGAATGAATGTCCGGATTAAATTAATTAACCTATAAAATAAAGCAAAGTAAATTAAAACATCTGTATAGCAACAAAACATGTGTATTGTACATTTGAATATGATGTGCATGTTGTGTATGAAGATAATATAAATGGAAAATGAATTTTTTTTGGAAATAATTATAGTTACATGTATTATTCACAAAATTTTGTCTGTTCAATCTACATCTACAGTAGAACATAATGAACCCTATTTAATTTCACTCATAATACCCACACTAACTGGTTTAAAGAACTGCTGATCTTCTTTTGTATTACGTTGGAACTCATTTCCTACACTAATAATTTGCGAAATTATCTTAAATGTTTATAATATGCAGCTATCTCACATTGTGCGACATATTAGATGATGGAATTTAAGTTTTTAAGTTAATTCAATTTTAGTTTTGGTTCACATCTGTCATGTGCTTTTTCTTCAGAACTTGTGCTACTGTCACACTATCTACAATTTCTCCTTCAGTCAAATTATAAAATCCTGGATCATCTTCATCCACCTCTAGCTATGATTCAATATCACCAATGATACAGTCTCTTCACTATGTTGCTGTAGTATTTCGTGAAAATCTGTTGCTTCATGCCCAGCTGTATCTGGTTCAACATCTTTATTTACAAGAAGTTTCTTCCAAGCATTGGCTAAAGTTGAAATTTTATATTTTTTATGACACCTGCTAAATTTTAAATCAGAGATCTTATGTTAAAAAATTTTATATTCTACAAACTCTTTTGACATCTAGTCTATCTGGTGGTTGTTCCACTTCCAGAATTTCATCTAAAAACTTTTTCCTATACAACAGTTAATCTTCATGTCATTACTAGACATTTCTTCAGTAACTATACGATAGTCAGGCTACCCTTAAGGCTTTTGACTCAGAGCAAATCTCTTCCAAGCTGGTGTGGGAGTGGTACCAGGCTCTACCCACTAGTTTCCACCAACTCTGTAACCCTAAGCTGGGTATCTAGTCAAGTAGGCATTCGTTGTAATAAATGTGTAGATGAACTGGCCAAGAAGGGTGGAAAAATGCCCTTTTTGGGTCCAGAGCCACCCTTTGGCATATCAAAATCTTTTGCATACAATGCTATTGAAAAATGCTTCAAAGACACGCATTGTAAACACTGGCAGTATTACTCTGCACAAAAGCTCAGCAAAAATTTATGAGAGGCACTGCTCAACAACTAATCAACTCGTTATTGAGGCTGAATAGAGGCTGTCTAAAACAAGTTAAGGCGTTACTTACTGGACACGGTCACTTCGGGAAACATTTGCTAAGTGATCCCGCTTGCAGGCTATGTAAACCGTCTGATGAGACTGCTAGGCATATCATCCTGGAATTCAAAAGGCTTGAAGCTAAATGAAGAGCCATCTTTGGGCCTCAACAACCGGGTGATGACTTCGATGCTAGCATAGGACAGAAGTTCCTGAGCCCCGTTGAAGGCACAGGTATCGGCTTGCCTTGCTAGTAGGTCCTTGGGGTACAAGGTTGACATATAAGGAGTCCTCATACTCCAATAATCTAATCTAGTATAATGTTGTTAAATATGACTGCTGTAGGTCAAAAATGTAAGCACACAGCACTTTCATACAGTATATAGACAAACTATATATTGTAAAGGAAAATCTTTCACAAAAGTCAACAAAAACAGAAATAACATTTTTTATCATGAACAAGAAAAATTAACCATTAAAAGACCTAGGAGAGACCAAGATAGACATTAATGAAATTTTAACAGCGACAGAATTTTTGTTTACAGTGATGGATGTAACAGTTTACGGATGAAATAGTTCTTTGCTTTGCCAGCTCATCTGCGGTCTCTGTATCTCCATATGAGATGGAATCCACTACAGTAGGCTATAATATTTTTTATAACTTTTTTAGTTGTGCCTGATATTTTTGTACAATCGTACTACATGAGTTGTCATTGTTAGCTATATAGCATAGAGTGAGGATTTGGAGTCAACCAGGATAACAATCAGTTGTCGGAGTGCCTCATGGATGGTGAAAATTTCCAATTTCAAAAACAGTTGATAATTCTGAATATAATAACTATTATTTAGATATAATATTTGTAAAATTATTAAACTTTGATAAAATCAGGTAGTTGAGATGGTTTATAATATATTTGTTTAATAGGTTATAAATATTTATTTATAATTCTGAACTTTGTTTTTAGGCCTAATAGTGGGAGCTCTAATCCGTTACACAGGAAGTACAGCGACATCTCACAATAACAAATTTAACATTTCACAATCAGACTGGACACCACATGTTGACAGCAAAGGCAGCTCACTACTTCCTAACAAAACATATCCAGGGGATAGTCTTGATTTAGATGGAAATGAAATTGATCATAAGGTTTGTAATGTTTACCTTCATGTTACCAGTTTCATCAATTAATTGCTTTGTTCTGAACTTTATATAGGCCTATTTCATACAAATGTACACCAACTATACCTTTGTACAGTAATTAATTTTTAATATGGTTTAATCGGACATTTACCATCATTTTGTGTATATGAAAACTAATACCTGCATTTTGAGCATGAAACTTGTTATCAAGCATGAAACTAGAACGTAAAAGAGAAAAACATCAACAGAGCCTAGGCCCATGTTGGAAACAAACTAAATCTATAATCTAGGAAAAGAATTCATACCTAAAACTAGGCCTGAGTAGTTAAAGCTAAAACTAAATACAAGCTTGATCAGATTAAACACATAGGCCTACACTACACAAAGGACGGTAAGCAACTAATTGTAAGGGATGGAGCCGAGAGAAAGTTGTCTTAATTATTTATCAGTGAAACAATCTTTTGCCCCCTCTTGCAAAAGGTGTTGATTCTTGAACTAATGCGTGATCAATTCATTCCTAGTTGGTGCCAAGGTAGTATCATCCCCACCATAGACTTTGAGAAGTGGTAGATAAGGCCTACATGGATAAATAGGGTCTATCTTGATAAGGTTTATCCTTAGCTTTGACTGCTCATGTCTAATTTTAGGCTTGAGTTCTTTTCTTAGATTATAGATTTAGTTTTAGTTCCCAACATAGGCCTAGGCTATGTTGATGTTTTTTCTCTCTTTTAAGTTCTGGTTACACTTGATGACAATAATTGATTTATACCTTTGAAACGTTGTGTAGTAGTTTCATATAAGTCTTCACAATGATAGGAAATGTCTGATTAAACTATATTAATAATATGAAAAATCCATCATTATCAAATAACTTTAAAACCAGAATTAATTTTTATTTTATGAAATGAGATAAAATGAAAGAAAAATTGCTTTATTTCACCCAGATAAAGAGATAATCCAATTAAACCAGATATATGAGATACTAGTGAAAACAAAATTTACTCTACCTTTATTTAACCAAGATTTGTCTACTTAATTATTAGTTTCAAGTTGTTTGTGTTTTCTATTAAAATTACAGTACTGCCTCTATAAACCTGCACTTCACTTCTCCAGCCTTGTCATCAATTTTGCGTTTTACAAGCAGGTACCAAGCGGGTAGTTCGGTAATGTTGAGTGTGAAATGGAGACAAGCGACTGCTTGTCATGGTCAATGACCGCTGTGAGCGATGTATGTGCCTACTTTGTCTGCCCTATGCCAGTCTGTTCCATGTTGTGCTTGCTCACTGACGTGCTGTATTTCATCAGTGTAATTTTGAGTATTTGTATTGCTGTGGGTTAAATTTCTTTTCAGTTTAAGCATAAACATAAAACATTAGGTCTATCACATTTTGAAACTACTTGAAAAAGTTGAAACGTTTGTTATTCTTGCTAAAGAATATAGAGTTGTTCATGCTACAATTCACAACATAAGGAAGAACAGAGACAAGATAAAGATTTTCAAAAAATTAAAAATGGAAAGTGTGTTGCAAACACTGAAAACTGGCGAGTTTCCACAAGTTGAGGATAGCCTTTATTTTTGGTTTTTACATACGCTGATATCTGGAGAAATTCTAAAGGAAAAAAGTTCGATTTTTCTACCGAAAAATCATGAATAAAGATGACTTTCAACGCCCGTGAGGGTTGGTTGTACAAATTTAAAAGACTTTTGGTGTGTGGCTGTTGAGTATGATGGGGGAAAAGCTGTTATGTTATTTTGACGTTTTTGAGCCATACAAAGAAAAGTTCCAAAAATAAAAAAAAGGTGATTGAAGAAATGGTTTTAAGTCCTGACCAAGTGTACATGCGGATAAGAGCAGTTCGTTTTGGCGGCTTTAAATTAAAAAAAAATCTATGTTCATCGTGCTTAAAGCTAATGCCTCTGGACGAAAACTAGCACCTTCCTTCCAAACTTGTCATTCTGAGAAAAAGGTTTTGATGTTTTTTCAAAAGTTATCATCTTAATCATTTAGTCTCATACTGTTGTTGATTAACTGAGTACTATCCTGTTCTTGCAAGTTTCTCAGTGTACCGGAATACTGAATATCATGGAGCGGAGCTTTATCAAGGGTTTCACTCTGTATGAGCTTGTCTAGTATTTTTTCCATTGTTTCAAGAAGGGAGGATGTAAGGCTGATTGGTCTATATGAACCTAGACTTGCAGTGACTCTTCTCCTAGCCTTTGGTATAAAAACCACCTTTACTTCCCTCCATCTTTTTGGAATATATGACCGGGAATAAACTAACCATAAACAGTGATACCAGTAGTGACAGTAGCTCCTCCAAGCCCTGCTGCAATAGGGCCGGAAAAACCCCATCTCTACCTGGTGATTTTTATGGTTTATTCTTTCCCACTGCCCATCCAACATTGTTTTCGTTAAAGATCATAGATGCTATTCTCCTCCAACTAAGGGAGCGAGCCACAAGATAATCTTCAATAGTAGTTTGTGTGGGATTGAACACGACAGCTGGCAAAATGAGCCTCTAACTGCACTAATGGCAATAGACTCATTGTTTCCTCTGCACTCTTTGTAAGCGATCCATCTTCTTTCTTTAAAAAGCCTATAGGGTTCAAGTGATCTTTACTTAAGGTCTTTTATAGTCAAGCCACTGTTGGGGTATTGTTTATCCCTTCACAGAAGCTCTTCCATGTCCTTCTTTTAGATTTTCTGAACTCCCTAATATATTCAGTAAGTCCTGTCTTATAAGCCTCCCAGTTCCCATTAAGCTTTGTCCTGTTAAAGAATTTACTTAGAACTGCTCTCAACATGGATAGCTTTATGTTCCACCAAGGCACATGTGGGCCTTAATTCTTCTTTCCCTTACAGGACAACTACTTTCATAGGAATTGACAATTATTGTTCAGTGTTCTTTAGGATTCGGTTTTTTACTGTCTGGGTCTGAGTTGATTTAATTTTGAATTTAATATATGTATGATCAAACAGTTGGTTCATCTGATACATGCCAATTAAGAATATTGTCCCCCAAACTGGGACTGTGAAGAGTCAGGTCTATCCACCCTCTACGTCCTGTTTTGTTAATAGTAGGTTTGTACCCCCTATTACTTATCTCTATATTATTAACATAAAGATAATCAAGAAGGTACTCTCCTCTTTTGTTGTTCCTCATACAGTAGAAGCTCTTTTAACCGGCATTCTAACAACCGGCAATTTCTACTAACTGGCATCAGCCAAGCCACTCACGGTCGGTTTTTTCCGGTTATGTTCGGGCAGCTGACAGGCCTCGACTGACATTTCCCGCCAGTGCAGTGACTATGTGCGCCGTTTTCTTAGTCATCTAGTGTTTGTCTGCTTCATAAGTAACACTTTATTTTCTTCATAATGCCAACATCGTTGTAAACATTTATACATACACAAACTTCAAATTCAGTAATTTTGCGCACTGTGTGACACTACATCCAACTTTTGCAAATTAGTGTGCTCTATTACTGTGTCTTTAGAAAGTATTGGCATTTAACCTTTAAATATCATGGATTTACTAAAATTAGTTATTATAAAATATGTAATACACACATAAAAAAAAAGAAACAAACATTTTGATTCCTACATCGGAGTTACCGCTTTCATCACTAGCGGTATCACTTTCGCACAAACAGTTATGAATAACACTTGAATTGCCAAGTTCACTCATTATTATGTGTAATACTACACTAAAAACACTACTGAAACATTAAATAATCATAAAATAACTGTATTTACCAAAATAATATAAACAAAAACACTAAACAACAATTCACTGCCGTATTGATTTTCACTAACCTTGATTTTTCTTATAACCATCGATAAAATTGTGCAAAATGAATAGAGCGTCTTTTACTCAGAGTTACTATAATAAAATACATGTAGTTTGGATAAAAGTTACCATTTGTATATCGATTTTAGCAAACCTTGTTTAATTAGATCGCGATCGCGACTTTAGCACTTTGGCCGCTGCAAAATAGATCGCAATTGCGACTTTTAGGACTTGGAGGGTTAAAAACTAGATACGCTCGATTTTCCGGCAAAATCGGATATCCGGCATGGCCCTGGTCCCGACCGTACCGGTTAAAAGAACTTCTACTGTACTTCCTCAAACAGTGTGGTGCGAATTTTAGTCACATCCAATGAGGAAGTGTTTCCCACTTCTTTTACAGTATTTGTATCATCTGTTGGAGTCTCACCATGAAGTAAGTTGAGACTACTATAATCTCCTACCCCCTCTTGGTCAGTCTTTATTTTGACTAACACAGTGACCAAGTTCTGTGTTCGAAACTCTGGACTAGGAAGAAAGTTGATGTTACTGTTTGCAATATAGCTGCCGTCTGTCTTTCTACAATTTTATTGTAAATTAACTTCATTTTTGGGTTGGGAGTCCTCTGATGTTTCCTCCGTTGACCCATGGCTCTTGGATTAGAGCTATATCTTCCGTGCATTCAGTAAATCTCTTGCTAAGGACAGCCAAAGCTGCCCTGGCATGGTTGAGATTTTTCTGAATGACGTTCAGATTTGTTGAAGGAATTAAAATTTTTCTTATCAGGGACTTGGTTGGTCCCTGAAGTATTAGTGTCCATCTTCAGTTAGTCTGTATTAGCTCACTCATTTGGCCTCCTTCTAACAAGTTCTTCTTGCCAGAATTTTTATATATGGCTGTTGATGGCCCTTTAAGTTTATGTTCCTTTAGAAGGAAGGAAGTGCCAGATGCTACAACCCTACCACTCTCACTCCTCAGACAGACTAGCCAAGGCTCCTGTCAGTAAATCTTTGGAGGGAGCTTCGGCTTTTGACCCTAGAACCGCCGGATGTTAAATTCTCTTTGTTATTTAAAAAGTAATAAAAAATATTATTTTTATAGAAAACCTAACATATAGGATATCATTTTTCTCAGAAAGATGCGTAGAATTTATCTATGTAAAAAAATATATGAAATGGTTTTGGAGTAAGTATGTTAGGTGTCAAAAAATAAAGTTAACATTTTTCAGAAAAACCTGTATCATCCAAAATCAATAGCTTTTTTCAAGATATACAAAACTTTTGATAATATTTGTGAATATATTAAAAAAAAAAAATTGTTACATTTTCAAAAAAAATTGTTTTACGAAAAAAGGGAAAATGTTTTGCCTAATTTGAAAAAATCACCAAATATAGTAATATTATGCAAAACACCACTACAAATTACCATTTCCTTCAGAAAGGTGCATAGAATTTAGTTGCGTAGTGAAAAAAAATTTAGATCTAAAAAAGTTTGAGTTATTAGATCAGGAATCAAAAAATCGTCCGGTGGCTGAGGCAAAAATTGTACAGAAAAGGTAATGTACACCATACAATTTTTTTTTTTGATTTTTTTCAAGTATTACTAGAAATTTGTAATATATTTGTGGATAAAAGTTGCTAAAAAGAAAATTCAATTTATAAAATTTTCATTAGTTAGTATCTCATAAATCAAAAATTCTTAAAAAAAAATATATACACAAATTATAATAAATAAATAAACACACATAACAAAATAAGTTCACAATAACAGAAATAATCTCAAGCCAATTACTACGCCTACCACAATATGTTATTTGAGTACACAAACAAGCCTGAGTAAAACGGTAATTTGCAAGTCAGAAATAATAACCTAAGACGTAATGAGTGGTACCAACTGAAAGATCTAAACTTCATCCTCCAAATAGTCTAAAGATTGGTTACAAAATATCAATGTTAGTAATGGTCTCATTAGAGTCATCTTTACTATTGGGGAAATAAGTTGTCGCAACCTGTACACAACGAATCTCTCCCTCTGACACATGAGAACAGCGTTGTCCCATGGTTTATGGCTATGTTTTTGAGCCAATTTGCTGTTCCTTCTTTTGAACAAATGAAGATGATTTATCCTTGTTTTGGCATTACACCTAGGAATTTGGGTTTGATCACCTCCCTTTGCTGCAATACTTCTGCCAGAACTACCTTTTACACCAATTTAGTTTGGGTCACTGTGAGCAGAGTATCGGGGAAATCTTCAGCTAGAAAGCCTACCCTAATCCCTGCCTTCACCTCACCATATGTTGGAGTTGTTGTTTGTCCAGCTGAGATAGGTCAATTTGGACTTTGGGCTTCAAAACGCCGTCTAGCCCTTTTTGCCGATTTGGATTCCGGAGTTGTCTTAACAGATCAGACTTGTTTTTCATTTTGTTTAGGAGGTAGCCTTTGTACTGGCTCTGCTCATGCTTGAGGCACACTATAGAGCCTTGAGCCATTTCACCTCTTTCTGCCTGGACCATTTAGCTTGCCAGGTTTTCTTGTAGTAGTGGAGGCAGCTTGTTCTTCCACTGTTATGTCATCCTTTGGAATTTGTAGGCTTTATTGTGAGCCTTCATCTATTTCCATAGGATTTTCTTTGTCCAAATCCTTAGGCGATTGGTCATCCTTTAGGGTTTTTGTTTCTACATTTGTGTTTTCCTTCATCTAGGTCCCATGAGATGTGAGAAATTAAAAGTCCTAACCTAACCTTACCAGCATAAGGCAAATTAAAATTGGAGGGTGCCTGGTACCCAGAGTTAGCATATTTACGATCAGACTCCCCTCTGACCACGCATCCATTGACATATGCCGATCCATCTGGGATTGGAGGAATAGGCAGATTGTGAAGATAATTGGAGTCAAGAATAAATGAATGTCCACATGTGCCCAGAGCATCTTCGAACAGAAGCAGGAGAGAGATAGGAAAGTAAAAAAGTAAAATACCAGCTAAAGATTCGGGTATGCTAAGTGTTTCTGGTTGTAAGAAGAAATTGGATAGGAGAAGGGTAAATTGTCTAATTATTATACCGATGGACATTCGGTCGCCAGAGCCTCATCAGCAATCACAGGGTGCACCAGTAACAAGTTACTTATCGTGAAGGTGTAACAGGCAGATAAGATGGTACATAAAGATAGATAGACATCCCTAAAACGGGTTTTTGAAAAATATTAAATTGATTATTTGTGTAACATATATTATTTTACTTATCTTATAATTTTCTTCACATTATAAATATATGTTATATGTGAGAAAGTACACAAATAAATAATAAAAAATTGTTCTTTAAAAATGTAGTTTTGAGGAATATCACCATTAAAGAAGCAATAATTTGTTATTAGAAGTTAGTTTTTCTGTAGTTGATTTAGCAGATTGGTATTGTAGAAATTTCCAATTACGTTTCATTGAAAGAAAAACTGGGTAATGACATTGGAAGCAGCCATTTTGATTTTAAAATTTAAAAACGTTTAACTTCTGTCTTAGATTTGAGCAGAATTAAAAAATGTTTTCATCTACTGGTTCTGGAAAACTTCTCATACCGACCCTTGTGTTTGAAATTTATGGGTTTATTAAAGAAGTTTAAAAAATACAGTGCAATATTTAAATAACTTGAAGATAGAACAAAATTAACTCACTCATACAGAAACAATTCTACAAACACATTATAGATAAACATTATGATACTAAGTAATTGTAGTAGTTTCGTTACAATAATTCATTCGATAGATATTACCAAACCATACTATTCTGTCTTTGTTTAAAAACTATTTTCATACTTTATACATATCCTGTATTTTGTGGAAATAGAATTTGTTTCGAATTTCATCAATAAACATATAAAATTATTCTATATTTTTATTAAAATAAACTGGTAATTGTTTTGTAAGCCAAATGTTCAAATGGTAAAAATCACACTAAACTAAATATTTCTCATGGATAACTTGAATGGTTTTGATAAGGAGGAGGGGCGGGGGGTTGTATTGACATAATTACTTGATTGTGGAAAGGTCTTCGAATCACTGAATTTATAAATACGTTAATAAACTATTATCTGTTATATGTCCGTCTAGTGATCCTCTTTTTGTGCTAAACACTACCGTGGTTTCAGATGATATTCATCCATTATCAGGTGTTGAAATTATCACTCACATGAGGTCGTCAGAACATTAAATATTGTTACAACACAAACACAAGATGCAAACAACGTATACATTGAATTTAATTATTTTGTTCGGCACATTCATGGTTTTCAGTACGAGAGCTGGGTCAGAACTCACCGTTCATGTTATAATGTTTATGTGTTGTAACAATATATTATAACGTTCTGACAATCTCATGTGGGTGATATTTTCAACACCTATATGATGGATGAGTAATATCTTCTACCGCGATAGTGTTTAGCACAAAAAGAGAATCGCTAGACGAACATATAACAGGTAATTATTAACCTATTTATGGTATTACTTGTTGCTTGCCTCTACTTAAATGTACTGTCAGTTGATGCTTGACAGTATTATTATCACAAGAAATTACATTTCACTTTGTGGGTTTATTATGTCTGTTAATTTATAGACAATTGTTTTTTTAATTTCCTTCATGTTTATTTATAGCCTATACAATATGTTATTGGAGATTGTTTGATTTTTTAATATTAAAATCCAGTTTTAGGGCTGAAGTGTAATCTTTCTAACATGAAACTTCAATACTAATTTCCAAACAAATATTTATGAGTATTGAAACTCTTTTCTACTTCATTGATATCATACCAATAATTATAGAGAGTTTTTAAATACGCAGGTAAATAACTAGTACTAACTATTATCTGTTCCAATTAGGTTAAAAACCTGATAACTTGCATGTGGATGGATAGTCAATCACGTGGCTTTATTGGCTTAATGGTGGTATAATTTAGTTTGATATAAATATATCTAAACTTATCAGTATTGTTTTTGTGAAATTTCTATAAATCTATAGTCTTGGAAATAGTGTGATTCAAAAAATTGTCATTTTAAAATTTCTTAGTTTTTCTAAAGTATATCTTTGGAAGAAAAATAAGTATAAAACGAAATTATTACCAACTTTTTATGAACATTTTTAGGATTTTTATATTTTTGTTAAAAAAAGAAAGTTAAAAAATGGGCTTTGTACTATCCAAATAGACCACCCAAGAAATGTATTAGACAAAGAAGAAGAAAGAAAATCCACATTTTCCTATGTTATTATTTACAATATCCTCATTGTCATAAAAAAAAAAAAAATAAATAAATAAAAAAAAAATAAATAAGAAAATAAAAACAAAAACTTTAGTTTATCACTATTTAAGGAAAAGTGATGAACATTATCATTATCATTTATAATGTTTTTTTTTTTTTTTTTTTTTTTTTCCAACAAGTTTAAATAAGGAAACAAATCAAATAATATAGTCCATCTGATCATGCTCTACTTCAGTGATGTAATTAAAAATAAATCTTTCTAAAAAATCCACATTTTCCTCAATATCTTTTGAACTAAAAGACCTATAAAGTTATGTTATATAAAACAGTGTCGTCTCCTTTTATTTCCCCTCTCTCTTTCCCTATAAATCATACTGTTAACAGTGAATTCATCAATTAAAGCGAATACATTTCAACTTAACTTTTTATTTCACTTATTCAATGTTAATAACTAGTAAAATTTAACAATTTTATTGATTACCTTTGAATTTTAATACATTGGTCACAATTCCTAGCAACATTCTCTATATCTGTATTTATGTTGGGTCAATAAACGAGTGATCATGTAAGACCCTTCATCTTTACAATACTTAAATATCAAGAATGTAGTTCTTCTAAAATCCATTTTCGATATTTCTTTGGAATATATACTCTATTTCTAAAACAATATACATTCATTTTGCAAAGAATGTCTTCCATCTTTGTCTTTTAGAGATTCTCTGTTATGCATTTTTTCATTTGTTGAAAATAAACTGTGATCTGTCTCTGTGGCTTTTGCCAAGTTTTTAGTTTGGAAAGGAAAATTTTCTATTTGAGTTAAATGATAAACTTCAATTTCATCTTTTATAAATATATTTTTATTTGGCAAAGCAAAACATGATCAAAGAATCAGTATTACCACGTGATTCAGTTTTCCTGTATATAAAATCAAATTGTAATCCTTTTAGGAGTAATGCGTATAGTAACAACCTTGTAGCACTAAGGACAGGTAATTATTTTTCATTCCCAAATATATAAGTATATAAGTGGCTTATGATCAGTGTTCAGAGTGAAATGTTGACCATATCAAAATAGGAAAAACTTTTGAACTACCCATTTATTAAGTGCTTCTTTATCTATTTGAGTTTAATTCATATTGACTGACTCAAAGTGCGCTATTGGCCGCGCTTTTGCAAAATGCAAAAAAATTGGCCGTTCCACTCCATTCTCTATATAATGGGATAAAAGAGCTCCCAATTCAACTGGGGAATTCATCTACAGATAATATTAATGCCAATTCGGAATTGTAATGAATTAATATTCTTTCGGACACTATTTCTTTTTTAATTTGTTCAAATGGATTTTCACATTTATGAGTCTTTTTAAAAGTGGAATTCGGTTTCTGCAATTGATTTAGGGGATATGCAATGGTGGAAAGATGTGGGAAACAATCTGCCATAGAATGTTACAAGACCTAGAAAGGCTTCTATTTCTTTAATACTTTCTGGTCGCTTAGCTTTTAAAACAGTTTTAAAACTTCAACTAATAATGAGCATTTAATCAGTTTTTCAAATGGTTAAATTCAAAAAAACCTTTACCTAAATAAAGAAAAATGTAATTTTTTCTTGAGTTTAGTGTATTCCTTGTGCATAAATTTTATAACCAAGATACTAAACAAAAAAAATTGCAGTTTTCTTTATTTAGGTAAAAGTTTTTTTTTGAATTTAACCATTTGAAAAACTGTTTAAATTGCTCATTAGTTGAAGTTGTAATAATAATGATGTCATCATAAAAAACGCACACCCTTGGTAACACCAAACATTAATAAATTGCATTTATACAACCCCTTCTGAGTGTTTATTCTGAACAACTTTGATGTTTCATGTGTAACTTTGTATGTCCAAAAGAGTAAAGTGTTTTCCTCCACTCAATTGTGCAAATATCACTTCTAATCTAGGAAGTGGGTATATTGATACATTTATACAACCCCTTGTGAGTGTTTATTGTAAAGAACTTTGATGTTTCATGTGTGACTTTCATATGTAAGTAGCCTATGCACTTTGTATGTCCAAAAGAGTAAAGTGTTTTCCTCCACTCAATTGTGCAAATATCTCTTCTAATTTAGGAAGTGGATATATTGATACATTTATACAACCCCTTGTGTATGTTTATTGTCAACAACTTTGATGTTTTATGTGTGACTTTCATATGTAAGTAGCCTATGCACTTTGTATGTCCAAAAGAGTAAAGTGTTTTCCTCCACTCAATTGTGCAAATATCTCTTCTAATTTAGGAAGTGGATATATTGATACATTTATACAACCCCTTGTGTATGTTTATTGTCAACAACTTTGATGTTTCATATGTAACTTTCATATGTAAATATGCACATTGTGTGTCCAAAAGAGTAAAGTGTTTTCCTCCACTCAATTGTGCAAATATCTCTTCTAATCTAGGAATTCCTAGGAATTAGGTATTGTGATACGTTGAGAGTTGTGCTATAGTCTGCAGTTAACCTAGTTTTTCCGTTATGTTTAACTACAGGTATTATCGGAGTAGCCCATTCTGAAAAATCTATTTTCTCAATTTCATTATTTTCCTCTGTTACTAATTACAATTACCTGTTATTAATTATCAATTTATAATGTAAGAAGAACATATAGCAGCAATAAAATACCGACTGCATCAATTTGTTATTTATGAATTCTGCAATTAAAACAAATACATTTCATCTTAAGTTTTTATTCACTTTTTCAATATTAATAACAACCAGTAAAAATTAAAAATGACCATATCTTAAAATCCATTATAATAACAAAGATGTATCAGCTGGCTAAATAGATTATCTTCAACTTAGTTACTTGAATAACTAATACAAATAAACATACAAAAAACATAACACATACAAACAAAATAAATAGTAAATAAAATAAAAATTGTCAAACTGTTTAATTATAAAAATCTACTTTCATTTGTGTATTTTGTTGGCAACGGTTTGGTGAACTTATTGCTGAAATCAGTAATTGTAATAAATTTAATGATAATGGTGAAAAATTGTATCCCTTGGTTTTAAAAATGTGCACAAATTTGCCAAGAAGCTGTCTTCTGATTTTTTGTTTTTTTTATTGACTTGTTTAATTCATTTTAAAATCCATTATTTGTACCAAATTTGGTGAAAATCAGTAAAAACAAAAAAAAAAATAAAAATAAAAAAATAAAATGTGGATGTTAGCCATATTTATTTCACTTGTTTCCTTTATTTGAAGAGTGCATCTTTGCTCATATTGAATAGAGCAAGTTTTTATTAATGTAAGAATATATAAAACAGAAAAAAGTTGTATACACTTTTCCTGACATTTTAAATATTTTCAAATTTCTCAGCACATTCTTTTAAAGGAAAAGGGGATTCTCAAAACATATTTTTTGTTCTTTGATGAACATGAAAAAAGCAGTTTTGGCTGTTAATTTTTACATATAAACATTTTGTCTAGCATCCTCACAGGTCAATTTTTAGTAGAAGTGGCCAGTTTGGCTATGATTTTTGATAGTATAGTCATTGTGTAGACAGTCTGGAATATTTTTTTAAGTTCAGGAAGCAGCGAAGCACTTTATATACTTAAAAAAAAGAGTTCAATTTGCCAAACAGCTTCAATACATATATGATTTTTACCAAAAGATGAACATGTAAGTAACAGACAATAAATAATACACGTAATTAATCTTTGTTTTAAAGTATTATATTCAGACATCTGCGCCCTCTTTTGTTACAATGGCAGGAGCCAAAATATAAATTTGATTTGTATATCCAGGCAGTAAAACACTGAGAACAGCATAAAGATTCTATTTTTGTTTTTGTTGTTAAATATTTCACAAATAGTCTCATACACATTTTAACATAAGAATAATTTTCTGTTGAAGGGCAAAAATGGATCATCAACCATAGTTAGCATGGGTGGATTGTATTTATAAAATGGGCTCTTATCGAATTTGATTAAATTTTTTTTCAAAAATTAAATTTCACAAGAAATGTAAAAGAAAATAATCTAAATAATGAAAAAAAAAAAGTACAAAGATTTGTACAAAGTTTATTATAAGTTATTATAAATAATATTACACATTTTTGTTTTTATGTGAATACAATTTGAGCATATATATATTAAAGATTTTGTAGTATCTTTTTTGCCGTTTATTTATTCTAGATTTATGATTAGCCGAAGTAAATTAATTATTAATTACAAACTTCGTCATATTTTACTAAAGAGTTTTCCTATTACATATCTTCCTGGATTATTATTAGTAAATAAATATAAAATATTGATGTTACCAATAGCTACAGTCAACAAACTATGCTTAGTGAAAATAAAATATACAAGAGAACAAGAAATCAATACTGGAAGGGTCTATTTCCTAAGTTTCTGAACATTGATATTGTAATATTATACTTTAAATCAATAGGTAGAATTCTATCAGTCTATGTAGTATATGGAGTAGTTTTGTCAGCTGTAAATTAAATTAATTTTTATACAGTAAAGTTTAATTTGAAAATAAGATTACACCTAAATCTATTGTGAATATCTAATCCACGAATTATTAAAAATGTGAAGAAATTCTGTTAGAAAATATCGGGAAATTCTCCCTGCAAATAAAATATTTTAAGAATTGAAGGAAAGTCAAGGATCACCAAATTTGTTTGCTTAACCCTCACTTACACGCTAAGCACCTGCCGACGTTAGTACACGCTAGCGGCACTCAGTACCGCTTTGTGTAAATTTGGTGTTTTTTTGCTTTTTACGAACTTAATTTGTAATATTTGAGCTGTACATTAGCCATGCAAAGAATACACAAGTTATTTTGAAGAAAAAAATGTATTTAAAATTTTTTTCATGTTTAATATTAGTAACTCCATAAACATCACTTAGGCCTACAACACTTTTATGGAGAAATATAAAAACATAGATATTTTATTATGAAGATAATGTAAAATTTAGATCTTAGTTTAAAATTCAAAGAAAAAATAATAGATAAGTAATGATAGATAAGTAATTATAGATAACATAATAGATAAGTGCATTGTAGTACAGACTTTGACGTTCTTATAAGTCCTCATCAGACGAGCCAGCAGTGCAGCTTCTACATTCAACTTTTGCTGTGGAATGGTTCTTGCACACAAACCGAGTACATTGTGAACAACGAACTGTGGTTTTGTTGTTTCTGTGTTTCCCGCATTCATGGCAAGGTCCGGATCTGGCTTGAACAGGAGGGGGTATAGGGTCTGGCTGATCATTTTTATACTGCGACAAGTATGCTTTGACATCCAATGGTAAGTTTTTGACATTAGCTCTGCTTTTCAGGTGATCGGTCATGAGACTAATTGCTAATCGCCTCCTTCTAAAAAATCCATTCTGTTTTTTTTTTTGCATCGTCATTGTTGATATTATTAGCAACATAGATTACACAGGAGTTCACAGCAGCCATGTCAAGAAATCTGAAAAATAAAGCCAATGGCCATCTCCTAGTTTTTCTGGTTGTACTGTAATTAGCACACTTTTGATCTACGGAGTCTACCCCACCTTTTGTGCTGTTATAATCTAATATGATTGTTGGTTTCCCTGTTTCTTCGTCTATTTCCCCTTCATCGTGCATAGTGGACATCAAAATTACGGCTTTGTTTTTTTTTGGGGACATATGAAACGATGGTCTTGAAATCCAAATATGAAACATCCAATTTCTCTTGTTTTACTGGGGAGGAACTCACGTGGGATTTCAGGCCTGTTTTTTTTAACTGTACCTAACAAAGTTATTTTGTTTTCTAACAGGTACATTGCAAGCTCGTGAGTGGTATAGAAGTTGTCTCTTGTTAAATTTCTATTGGTGCCCTTTATTGGATCTACTAAACGTTTTACAACATCAATGGTTTTGTTTGATGTGTCAAAAGGCCCTGCTACCTGTTTCCCACAATATATTTC
Source organism: Aphrophora alni (assembly GCA_963513935.1). Classification (NCBI taxonomy): domain Eukaryota; kingdom Metazoa; phylum Arthropoda; class Insecta; order Hemiptera; family Aphrophoridae; genus Aphrophora; species Aphrophora alni. The sequence goes on from OY740767.1 coordinate 93,135,035, forward strand.
GAAATTGAAAACATAGAAAGTTTTGGCATCACACATAGAATACATTTTAAACCCGTATTTGGCAGGTTTGTTAGGCATGTACATAACAAAGCTGCAACGTCCTCTAAATGGATGTAACATTTCATCAATAGTGACGAATTCCGACAGACTGTAACAATTTTGAAAATTATCGTTCAAAGCAGAGTATATTTGTCTTATAGGTGCTAGTTTGTCTGTGGCAGCTCTATCAGCTCTAGTATTTATATCATCAAATCGGATCGATTGCAAGAGAAATCTGAACCTGTTGATGCCAAACGCAGCTCTGCATATCATAATACCAGTACCATTGGTTTTCCAAGCTCGTTTGGCATCAGCTTTGCAGCTTTTGTTTATTGCCAGCATATACAAAATGCCTATTAGAGCCTTTATTTCCTCCCTGGATGTCATTTTACAATCTCTCTCTCTTGAAAAACGCCCAGACAATTGTTTTTTTTAAATAAAAATATTTGTTTACTGAACTATCAAATCAATAATTTCAACAGTAACAAACTTTAGAAAAGCATCTAATTCACTTTTGGCATCTCGTGCAATGTGTTTTGGTCCAGGGAGTATTTTGACGATATTTTTAGCTTTAGTTTTAGAAGGTAAAGCGCATGGACTACTCAGCCAAAACTCTTCAGTTTTATTTCGTTCCCTGTCCCAAAAACACTTGAAAATCTTCATTTGTACTTACAATAGGTTCGTCCCCATCATCACCTGACTGTTCACTTTCACGGGAATGATCGTCATGAAGAACATCTTCTCTCTCAGGTTCATTCTGACTGCCTTCAGATAAATCAAAATAATCTTCATTGTTTAGGTTGTCTCTCTCTTCATCTGATAGTTCCGCCAAAATCGCCGGCAGATCTTCAAGCGTCAGAAGCTGTCGTGCCCTAAAAAAACATATCAAGTATTAAAATATTATCATCACCATCAAATAGATAAAACATAACTGAAACATTAATAATATGGTCGAAAACAATTCATAAATAGAATATTGATGAAAATATCATGTACTTACATGGTTACACGCTAGCGGTACGGAGTGCCGCAAACGTGACCTGCTCTGTTCAGTAGTCTGCTGCACACTGGACATTGACCCTCACACGCTCCCCACCACGCGGCAAGATATGAAGAAAGAATAATCTTAACGCGGGAAATTTAAAGCGTTTCCAGCCGACTCCAGATAAAAAAGTTTAAAACTGCGGTACGCTATGCCGCTTAGCGTGTAGTTAAGGGTTAAGAATGCACGATTAATATTCTTCGGTGATATGTCACATACAATTTTACATAATAGTTCTCAGTTTTGAATAAAAGCATGTGTACAGTTAAATGACAAAAATTGAAAAGTAAAATTATTTGCAGACGTAGTTACAAATTTATCTTTCCCCTATGGAAAAATAATATAGTTCACCTTCTAAAATATTTCAAATTTTAATTTTAAATGAAATACCTATGGGATTACAGCTTCAATATTAGATGTAAACTAAAATTGATTTACATTAAGTGTATCATAGAATCTCTAGAGCACTGTGGCGAATATACAATAAAGGAAAGGATTAACCCCCAAAAACCACAACAAAAAACCTAACCTAACCACAACCTCTTTTTGTTGTGATTTTGTGGTTAATCCTTTCCTTTATTAAGTGTATCATCAAAGCCTGATAGGATATATTTATAGAAAATTTGAATTAAACTTCAAGAAAAAATCCCAATGAACAAAAATGAGATAACTGTTTTATTTGCCATGAGAATAAATAAACAATATACAAAGCTTTCACTTATTCTAAATGACGAAACAATAATTCAAGATATGGCATACTAGTTAGTATCTCTATCGCACAATGTAGTTAAGAAATTTCATACCAGAGTCTGTCAATTATAGTTAATCATAAATGACAAAAAAAAAACAATCTAGGCCTTGAGTGTGTTACCCAGCCCAGCATGTAGAGTCCAAAATTATTTGGTGGATTATCATTAGATTATTGTGGCAATAATGATAAATAATTTTACAACATCCAATGAGCCTTGTGGTTAATAAAATATGAAATAAGTAATCCCCAAAGCACAAATAAAATACTAACATAATTAAGATTAGAAAGTTTAATAAACCCTCATATGTACATTGGTTTATATCCTTTTGAGATGGTAGCTATGTTACCGAAATGTACATATGGGTTTAATAAACTGTCTAACGTTAATTGTGATAGTGTTTTATTTGTGGTTTGAGGATTATTTCTTTCATATAAGTAATTTTGTTTTTTCTTAAACCCTTATAGTTTTGTTTGCTGATAAACCCTTTTAAATTCTTTTATACATAAGAGATTATCGTTGTTGTATTTCTTTTATTTTTAGCTTTCATTTTAGATTTTACAGTAGTATAAATATGTCAAATTTTGAAGTTAAATAGTAGTAAAGTTCGATTTTACCTTTCTGACAAAAATAGTATAGATAAAGTTATATAATGGATTAACAAATCAATGTTTTTTTATGTAAATACCTGTTTTGAGACACCTTATGTAAGCCCAAAAGTTGGTTTTTTTAATGATGTTTGTCATCTGTGCAGTGATCTGTAACTATAATGAGTGGACCAATTTTTATGAAATAGGCATATTTTGGTTAGCTGCCTTAAGACCAATACTTGAAATTGGTTAGAATGATTTTGATAAAATTTTGCTTTAATATTAGCTCTAGATGTCGAAACAAAACATGTTAGCCACTATCTCCTCAAAAATTGAGTCAACTTTTAGTAATTCTTGGTATTGGAAAGTACGTCTCAAACTGTATTAAAATACAATAATCACGCTAACACTATTAATTGTGCATCTAAGCTTTAAGATTTATGGTACACCCCTAAGACCTTAAATTTCTGCACAGTGCCAAGAAAGTGGATGAACAGACCACTGAAGCATTAAATTGTTATTCACGGTCTGTAATCTGTTGTCTATTTAGAATTTTATTAAATAAAAGTATAATAACAACTAGGCTATTATGTCACGAATTTTCCTATATAAGAACCTTTGTTAAGTTTAATAATTAAGGTAAAAATATTATAATTAGTAATAAAATATATTTTGAATTATTTATAAAATTGGTTTTTATAAAGCTGTATGAAACAAAATGGTTTTTAGATTAATGTTATTTACAATGTTGATTGTTAATTGTTTTATAGATTTTGTTCAAGTTTGTTATAGGAACATGTTTCTCAAGCAGTTAAAACTTTTTTTCTATAACTCATAATCTGCAGGATATTTTCTGTTGGATACTAAAGTAATTATTTGAACTGTTAATTGTATAACTAATTAATTTGCTTAACAATTGAAAATGAAGACCTAACATTCTCTTTTTTCTCTGCTTTGATATCTTTCTTCAATAATTTTATCTCTCTCTGTAGACTTTAAAATATAAGAATTTTGGTTAATATTATTCACATAATGTAACAGTTATAAACATATTTTTGTTTACAGGCTACATTTGATCCAGAAATTTTCTTCAACATAATTTTGCCACCTATAATATTCCATGCTGGGTATTCACTTAAACGGGTAAGTAGGTGGAAAGAATCCATTTTTACTTTTAACTTTGATCTTCATGGGGAGACATTGAGTAAAAGAAAGAAAGAATTAAGTTCATAGTCTAAATTTTACAAACCATCCTGTGGCATGGTAATTTTATTATTTTCTTATAAATATACATTTCTACTTTGAAGTACCTACATTGTATGTTTGCCAAATATGCCTGACTTGAAACCAATGCGGCTTTTGTGCAAAGAGTAAATCTGTAATTAACGGATACAGTTTGAAAAGACATAATGAAATCATTTGAAAAATTGTACCCACGTGATTCGGCATTACATATGTCAAAAGTTGAATCTTTGACAGCTTATTATCTCTTATGTTTCGTCACAACAAGAAAAATCTAGCATAGAAACCTTTTGTGTGGCTTGGCTATTAACTAAAAAGTAAAAGCCCTTTATAAATTCTAATATAATATAGACCGTACAAAAGCAGTATAAGCAAAGTATTTAATGAAGAAAAACTAAGTCAAGTGTAATTTCTTCTGCTACATAAATCTTATCATCAGAGATAAGTACAGATTGTAGAATAGAAATTCTCAGATCAGGTTAGAAATAATACCAGTAGAAATGTAGTAGTAGTATAGTATATGGGGTATCTGGCACAGTCTTAACATGGGAGGTATAGGGAAAACGTCTCATTCGATGAGTAGTAGTTTTTTCAAAATGGTCTCTCCAGTTGTTGCCCCTTCGTAGAGATGCGATCCCACACGCAACCCGCACAGCAATACTTGAAGAATCTCACTTGTTATCTTCTTAGTTTTATTTGTATTAGTTTGAAATAAGGTGAATCTAATTGAGTATTTTGATGTCACTTTATTATGCAATAATAATTATTGATTCTAGTATATAACTGATCTGGTCGGTTCTTTATGTTCGTACTTCTTCTCATTCGGAAGAGAGCCCATATCTATAAGGAGATGAAAAGTTCTACCATGGAATCACCTTAATTACAAAATTAAAAAAAAAAACAAACATTCTCTTAGCTCTTCTTGTCTGGAGGAGGATCCAGACCAATGTCATGATGATGAAAAGTTCTAACATGGTATCATCTAAATGACTAAACTATACAAAAATTTACTGATATGAAACTTATTCCTTTTGAATTTTGAAAATGGCAATGCGTATAAAAAATATGTCTCAAAGAGCAAATCTGTTACATTTTGATATAACTAATATTTACAAAAACGTAGAAAATTGTACATTCTTTCTTGTTATTTTCCAAAAAATAGCTTCGTCACAAACAGTCGATTGCTCTACTTTCAATTCAGCGCAAGGGAAAAATATTCGTATATGAATTAGTGAAGTAAAATACCACGATGAGATGATAAATCTAGATATAATGAATGGTAATTATGCAATTACATACGAAATGTATAAAAATTTCAAACTCATTTACACCGAAGATTTGGATATAATGGAAAAATCATATTCATTTTATTATGAAAATTGTGTTTACGTTATCGATACAACTAGACAAAGTGGTAACATTTCAAGATCAGGAAATATTTTTATGCTTCATGTCCACTTTTCTAAACCGACAGAAGCTGTTCAAAAACAAAAAAAAAAGTTGTTCTCATAACCATATATATATATATTGTTGTAAGTACTGTTGATTTCATAAATGTCTATTTTATTTTATAAATATTGTTTTAAACTCTTTTTCAAAAATTCCTTTCATATTAAGATTATTCCAGAAACGCTATACTACTAGTAGTAATTGATGTGGACAGATATCAGTTTCAATTTCACACATTATTTTGACAGTAACCAATTTCATGAAGAATTGTTATACAGACTTACTTCCTCTGAACAAAAATATTATTGCATATGCAGTGTTTAGAGATTCTAAAAAAGCTTCAGAATTCGAAAAAGTGCTGCACGATGAAGATTTTACAGTTGGGTTATTATAACTTGTGAGTTATTTTGTTACTTAATTTGTTGAATAGTCAATTTTAAGGAAAAGATAAATATACCAAGGAGAAGTTAAATGAATTTCAAGAGATTTGGAATATTTTCTTGAGACTTTAAGGGACTTTTGGATTTAAGATTTATATGGAAATGACTTAATTCCTTGAAATTGCTTGAGATTTTTGATGCTTTGGTCAAAGAGTGTTAGTCCTGTTATGATTAATTTGTTGTGTAACTTAAAGGAAAATTTTTGAAGGTCAATTTTGAAATTTCATAATTGATAAAGAAATAATGAAATATGTTTGACATCTTTCAAGTTCAAAGTACACAATTTTCTAGATGTTTACAACTATGGCTTTAATTTGATGAAGAACCTTTGTAGTTAGAATTGATTAAGCTGAAATCATCAATGGCATTGAGTGATTGTTTTCAAGATGTAGGAATGGAGCTGTTTCAATTTGAATTGACATCAATTCAAACTTATAAAATTCCTTTGTTCTTATTAACTATGTTTGGATCTACTTATACTTGTGTCTTGTCCTTTTAACATATGTTAACTATCAAATGCAATACTTGGACCTCTCTAAGAAATAAGTGGTTAGGAGAATGATCCAAATCGCTCTGACAATGTATGAAACAGATTTTTATAAATTAGTATGAAATCAGAAGCGTAATTTTTCATGTTAGTGATTATATTTGAGTTATGATGATTAACATTAAAATGATTTTACTCATAGTTGTTAGTGTTATTTACTTTTATATTTAATTTTACTGAAATAGAACAAATCTACTATGTTTCAATGTTTTTTTCTCTTTTAATATGTAAAAAAAAAAAATTAAATTGTGTATTCTACTAAAAAACAAAACAAAATATTTGGAGTGGCCCCCACAGAAGGGGTGCAGACTATCTGCTAGGTACAATAATCTGCACCCCTCGTGGTTAAATAGGTTTAAGAGGGGTTGGGGTGTATCACAGTCCCCAGCCAAACACTCATAAAACATAAACTATAGTCATTAACACACACAGTTCACATAGATTACACTGTTACTTACACTTTCATAGGGTTCATATTTATGCTGTACATCTCTTTTTTAAGCAGAGTTTCCTCTCTTGGTGAACTTTTGATACAACCCTGTCTAGAAACTAGTCACCTAGCTGTGCTTGGTATGTAAGTGAATGTTGGGTTAGTGATGTCAGAACCCATAATTGATGTGGTTGGATTGAGTTGATAATTTTCCATGACTACATGAGTGATTAGTTAATAGTAACCTGGGAGTGAAGAACTGTACTGTCATACCGGACCTCACCTCTTGGGTTTATGGGGTCTGAAGTCATATATTTTGCCTCTTCCCCCCTAAATTTAGTACTTTCTTTAGTTTTGAGGGATTATGCTGGGCTTGCCTAATTGTTGACTGTGCGGTTCTAAGGAGAAAGGGAAAGACCTGTCGAAGGTTTTCCTGTTCTTAATTAATTATGAAAGCAATTACAGGCAGAGCAGGTTCTGTAGGTTTTGTCTGGAAACTACAAAATGAAACTCTTTTAGTAGAGCAAAGCATGTCACTACTAAAATGACTACGTTCTTCGATCAGTTCCTTAAAGGGTGTAGTAATATATTGGGATTTGCTTCATATTGTCCTCGAGGAGTGAAATAAGAGCTAATTGTGATGAACTTACTCGGGTAATGAGAACCGAAAATGGCAAGAAAGTGCCAACTGTTTTGTTGGTATGAACCTGTGGCACACTTACAGTACCAGAAAACATTTATGCTGGATACCAACAGCTAGTGGTTAGACCTTATATTCCATGATGTTGTTTTAAATGTCAGGGTTACGAGCACATAAGTTCTATCTGTACAGTGCCGGAGGTATGGAAATAGTGTGGTTCTAAAAGTGACGATAGTGAAGTAAGAGTGACACCTTAAAAAAAAATTGTTGGAATGACTCGCTGCAATAATTAATTGAATAGCTTGGATCTGGCATATTATCAAGTTTGTAAATAATGTAAAAGTTGTTTTTCTTTTTAGTTATCATTTTACATTGTGGAAATAATTTTACTTAATTAAAAAATAAAATAAAACTAGTTTCAGACATCCAAATCAGACAAATCCATATTGGATGTCCAGATGTAAAAGAGTCAAGTCGTTTGGATTGTCTCTACTCATTAAAAGTTAGATTTATATGCTGTTTTCACTAAACTCTTATTTTGATGATCTACTCTTCGGAGATGAGAAGTGGTGTAGCAAGGGGTCAGCGGTCTTGTGTCATCGTTGCCAGGGAAACAAGGGTACTAGCCAAGGCCAAAAACATTACTCATTGCGTACATGCACTGAAAAGATTAGTCTTACAGCAAGTATTTTCTTGCTTATATAATAATCAATTTTGATGATAGGTACCAAACAGTTTCATAACAGGCCTCTAATAAGCCCTTTGCACTGTCATTATCATTCAGGTGTATGTTTTAAGTCTGTAGTATGAGTGACATCTCACATCAGCTAATAGTAGACGAATTCCTTCCGCTACACCACTCGGAATCTCCTAACAGTAGTTGTGCATCATGTAGTCAGAATTTTGAACTTTTATTTTATAGAAACCACTTTTTCAAAAAAATTAAGGGAATTTGGAAAAAAAAAAGTTAAAAAATATTTATTGTCCTCTCCTTATATTTTCATAAACTTTTTATTATGATAGAAATGATATACTTTTGTATGATTTTCATTAATACATGGATATAAATATTTGGAACCCAATACAAATTTTCTTTTTCATTTGTACTTGAAACTATAGTCACATCAGTAATTATTGAATTTGTGTACTGTCATTAACTGCTGAAACAATTGTGCCAAATTTTTGTTTGGCAAGTTACACCTGTTAAAACAGATGTATCATGTTTGATATTTGTTATCAAACTTATTAATGTAGATGATCAGGGAATGTATGTGTACAAATACTGTAGAAAATAATTAAGGAAATAAGCTTTGAAGTTTCAACTATTATAATTAAAGTGTCTGAACACTTTCTTACTCCATGCAAAAAATGTGCTCATATATTCCTTCGCATGTAAGATATTTGTGTAAGTTAATCATATTTTGGAGTGAAACAAAAATAAAGGAGAAGTATTTGAAACAGTTTCTTTAATTTATCTAATAACAGTTACAGAGGAGAAAATGATTTGCCTTTAGTAGGAGTTAGAAAACCATGCTTTTAGACCTCTTTATTTGAGGATGGGGATTTAGTATTGTATTATGTATTGTCTTTAGAGACATTTTTACTTTATCTGAAAATTTGGGGATAATTTAACCAGAATTGTTTGAAAGGCAAGAGATAAAGTGTCAGAATATTACAAAAGCCTTAGTTGTATAAATAAATGCATGCCTGGAAATGTGAGCAAAAAAATAATAAAAAAATTAAAATAACATGTCTCTACTGTAATACTCATTTTCTGTAATTTAGTAGCATTAAGTTTATCTGTTATAAAATCGATCTAAACTTTGAAAAGAAAGACCTTAAGCATCTCAATTAAGAAATATGGTTTGCCTATAATCTTCCTTATAAAGATTTTGACATGGTCTGAAAATTTACCACTGTCTGGCTAGTAGTTTCTGAGAAATGTGTAGAGCTTTGGTATTCAGATATTCAAACCGGCTTAGGCCAGCACATATTAAGTTACCAACCTCTCTACTCCCCTATCTTAAGTGAAAGGCATGAAAGACTCACACACATTTATAATTAAAAGATTCTTTAATATAGTTTATTGTACATGGAATGAGTCACAATAGATAGATTATACATTATATTACAAATCAAGAGATGGATTTACATCACTTATAATATTATAGAATTAATAAATTATTATTTACAAAAAGAAGCTTTATTAATTGAAAAACTGCCATAAGTAACAATCTCCTAACACGATTAATAATTTCATACTAATCTTGTATTCCAAGGTGTTATATTACACAACCAAACTGTTCCCCTCAAAAGCTCATAATAGTGAGTTTGGGTTTGGGAACCCACTCTGATCTAGTAGTCTTGAGTTAGTCCAAGTAAATACTGTTTACTGCCACAATAAAATAGTTCCATGAAAACCTACTGATGGCTGCCTTAACTCACCCCCCTCTAGTACTACATTGTTACTATTGGTGTAGGATGATCTATTATATTCTCAAATCTTTTTGATATTTATTGTTTATTCAAAACATCTGATTTTGTTTTCTCTAATTGTGCTTTTTTCTTGTTGTTTATTAGGTTTTAACACTGACATTTTTTTATTCATTTGTAACTGTTTATATTCAAAGTAATATTATTTGTATGTCTATAATCCTAACATAATTGTCATGAAAAGTTGCAATCGATAAATAGTAGGTTATAAACTTGTCAAGCTTGATTAATCAGTGTGGAACTCTTATCATAATTTAAGTTGCAATATAATGATTTTTTTTCTTGTAAAATTAATTTAAAAAAAAAAATATATATATAGTAATTTTTGAGATTTATATTTATTTAACCATTAGTTGTCAATGGTAAACTATACACATTGCCATAGCATTCATATTGTTACCTTGCTTACAGAAATAGGTCAAGGTGATATTGTGGATAGTGATTGCTAGACTTGAATTCACCAATCTAGTCTTCAAATAAAGAAACTCATCTAATAATAGTTCAAACTTATTACCATCATTGGTTGTATCTTTTGGTCACACAATGACACTGATCACAAACATATAAAGTGAAAATTTTGAAAGTAGTAGTTCATAATTTATTTACTTTGAAAATAATTAATAGATCCTATTTTTTAAAACTAGCTTCACATTCCACATTAAGTAAAATTTTTCTTTCAAAATTCATATTTTCAGCATAACCAATATTGAGTTGTTTGTTTGGTTCCTTAATTACATTATAAGAAATATCAATTGTGGAGTTTGAATTTTTACTCATTCACTTTTTTGGTGTGGTATTTAATTTGTAAATTTCTAACATTCACAGTATATATTTATAATAAACATTGTTTTACATTTTAATTCAGTTTACGTGTAATTATGTAAAACTTTTTCTTTTTAAAGAAATATTTCTTCCGAAACTTGGGAGCAATATTGACTTTTGCACTAATTGGAACAACAATATCATCATTTGTAGTTGGGTATGTATATTTTTATTTAATAGCATGCCAAATCTCTATCATACGTATCGTATATGGTCATCATATATAAAATAAAAAGCTTTATTTCTAATTAGATTCTGAGTGTAGAAATAAATTAAATATATGTATGTTTTAAGTATATTTTATTTTATTTTAAAAACTGTTTAAATTATTTTACAGTTTAATTTTATAGCAAGAAATTTTTGTGATATTGTGAAAATTTTTATATCACATTTTCATTGGTTCTTAACAGTTCTAGTTTCTAGAAACACATAGAATTTTCGGAATGAAGTCTATATCTACACCTGAGATACATTTTGTGATATAAAAACCACAACTTTTTCTTTTTTTCATACACATTGGTGTACCAAAATTTAAGAAATTTATATATATATATATATATATATTTTTTATATATCAAAATAATGATAAGGAAAATTTAGAAAATTTCACAATGGCTATTCTTTATTTTCTTTAACACATTTTGAAACAACAACAAAATGTAATATAATGTAAAGTTCAAAGTTCATTAACCTTTCAACTTTATTTTATATAAATATTTATGTATTTAAATGATGAGGTACTCTTATCTGAATTCTAAATATCTGAATTATAATTAAATAAATATACAATTTAAATACTTTAATTCTTATTAATATTTTTTAAATTATCATAAACACTAAAATTACTAAATCTATTTAAAAACCGTTAATTTGATTAAAATTGTAATTAGGGTCTTAATATTTTTATGGTTTATTGTTTCAATATAAAAATTGAAGTTATTTTATTAATGTTTTCAAATCTTCTGAAAAAGCTTTCTCAAATTTCCACACTACAAAGAATAAGTCCAATACCTTCGGAGCTTACTACCAAGCTATTGCCATAATACCGCCTTTATTTACAGTTATTTTAATTATGTTGCTTTTCCAGTCTTCAAAATATAAATTTATTTTTATTAACTACAGAATGTGCTCTTACTTTCTTTTCAAATTTTATGATTTGAGACCAATTTCTAACAATAATTTAATATGCTACTCAAAGTTATGTATAATCTAGGACTCTCTGAAATATGCATGTGCCTAATCACATTTTTGATTATCATTTAACTTTTTTCATTTACATATATTTCACACTTTTGAAGTCTTATCAAATTCTCTCTTTCTTTGCTTTTAAATTATTAATTCTAATTGTTTTAACTAGAAAAAAGGCTGATTCTAATAATAGTTAACATAAAGTTTGAATTTTATTCATTTCAGTATTCATTTTAATTTTTAGATTAATGTACCAATATACCAAATACCGATGCAGTCAAAATTAATATATCTGTTTTTTATTTATTAATTTGTTTAATTAAGGCTTGCCTATTAATATTAAACAAAAAAAATTACATATCTACACTGATTCCACATACATATACACTTTTACTTTATTCACTTTTATCCTTAAAGTATGACTTTGTTTTTATATAGTTTTCCCAATTTCATTTCAAGTAATTAGCAATTTTAGGTTAATTATTATTATATTTAAAAATGATTAGTGTTTACATTTAAGTAATTTCAAAATTTTATATTGTTGATTTTAATACTTTCAATGTTTCATATTAAATTTTACATTAGTTTTGTTTCTAACCTTAACCTTACTTTCTGAAATTCATGCTTTTGTTTCTGCTCTAATTTAAAAGGTTACTGACCTACCTCTGTCTTTCTTGAATGATTACAAAATAGGTGTTCTATTAATTTTTTTAATAATTTTATATATTATGGATGTCCCATGGAATAATTAGATTTCGAAAAAAATTGCATAAAGGATTGAAAGTAAAAATAAGGAAATTTGAAATTAAATGTTGAACTGTGTCTCAAGAATGAGTGCTTTTAATGACTCAATATTTTGAAGTTCACTTAGTCTTTTGTAAAAGTTTATCTCTCAGGTCATTTTTTATGTTTTTGTTTAAAACACCTCTTTTTAAAGTCTAAAGACAAGTTATCTTTTACATTACAATTAATTTTAAACTATAAAGTCTAGCTTAATTACACCTAACCTGTCTTGGTATCCTAATTAGATGTTGGTTTTTATCAGTCTGGAAATCATAGCTTACAGAATCCCTTTTTTGTTCGAGATTCTAATTACAGTACCACCTCGTTTAACCGGACTAACTGGGACCGGAAGCAGACCGGCAAATCGAATATCTGGATAAACAGGAAAAATTAGAAAATGTAATAAAATTATTTATAGTGGCAAAACAACGTTTATTCATTATACATAAACACTTCAACATATTTATATAATATTTACACAAAACTTCAATTTTACTTTACAAAATATTGATCTAGTTTTTTTGAGTCACTTTGGTGCAACGTTTAAATGTAGCACGATGTAGTCATTTCACTATCATAAGTTCAGTCGGTGTGGTGTCAAACTGTCACTCCAAATACGCCAAGATATTATCCAGCTGTGGCGTGGCATCTTAATGCGTCATCTCTGGTTGTACATCATCTATTTACCCATCCGACTCCCCCTTGCTGCCTTCTTCCTGCATAGATGTGAATGCTGTGATGATCTAATTGTCGGTCATTGCACAATTGGCACTGTCGTTGTCGTCATCCAACCAAAGCCTAATACCTTTGATATCAACATTTGAGCATTCATCGATTTTGGCGAACATATGGGACAATTGATCTTCAGAAACAATCATTCCATTTGTTGATGTGTGAGGGATATTTTCAGTCATTATTTCACAAATAGCAGGCCACAGTTTTTTACACAACTTCTTCATAGTGCCTTCTGTTACATGATCCCATATGTCATCAACCATGTAAATGCTATCTCGATTATCTTTATTCAAAAGTACTTTGCTATATACACACTTGATATTTTCAAGCACCCCCTGATCCATAGGTTGCAAAAGTAGCGTGACATTAGAAGGGAGAAATTTAACTCTTATTTCACCGCTTACAAGTTCTTGATCACCTGTATGAGATATGGCATTGATCACACACAAAATAGCTTTTTCTGATACTTTGTTTCATTAACAATTTTCATACCCCAGAAATAAAAGTGTCCAAAAACTATTTTAAAAAATAAATAAATAAAGCTTCCCGTCCATGCACTTTTTTGGTTATGGTATGCACTGAAGCAAAATTCACATATTTTAAACATGAGGATATTTTGGTTTTCCTGTTATCACAAGTGGCAATTTATATTTTCCTGATGCATTGCTACTACCCATAGCAGTAAACCGATCTTTGCTTGCTTTTTTGTAGTCTTTGGCTGAATCCTCAATCTTTGATGCTAGGGTTTTGCTAGGTAGCATACGCTAGAGAAGTCCAGTTTTGTCCGCAATATAAATTTGGTAGGTTGTAAGCTTTTCAGTCAAAATAATTTTTCCAAACACTTTTTTTGAAATGCACACTAGGCATAAAATCACTAAGAAATTAATTTACCACACAGTTATGACTATTTAAAAAAATTGTAGCTGTAAAATTCGGGCCAGTGTCCGGTAGTTTTTTTTGTAAACTTAAAAATTTTCCGCTAAAATCGTAACAACACGTTCTCACTGAACTAGATGAACGTGTTATTTTTGATAACATGTACTAGCATGATATTAAAGTTATTTTTATCCTCATTTGGGGCCCGATAAATTCCCACAACAGTGATAATAAAAAGTCTGCCATACATATTTCAGTTCCTGCAAACTTAAAATCTCTTTCACCAACAAAATTAAAATTTTTAATTATATATAATAATAGATTTAAAAAAATTGCAACTCCACCCCCTTTCAAAATAAACCTACAAAAAACCTCCCATTTTATAATATAGTAAGTTAAAATATTAAATTTCATGTTTTTTATAAGCATGTTCAGTAATTACAAAAATATCTGGTTTAGTATCTAGACAAAAACGTTCCAACTCGTGCTTTAATATGTGTAACTTTAAATGCTTGTTCTTTTTAAATTTCAAATCTCTAACACTGTCTATAAAGGCATTACTCATTTTAATATTTTACTGCCCATTAGGAAACTTAAATCTCCAACCTACTCGATTTGCACTGTAGCTACATTATCTCCTTTCTTTCCGTAGTTTATTCTAAAAAACTTTATCCGTTGCATCACCAGTAGAAATCTTGCTTTTGGTCCCTTTTTCAGTCATAAATCAAATTTTATTGGTTTTTTTGTTTGTATAGTGTTGCTTTATCTTTATAAATTAAAACAACAATTTTTTAGTATAAACCACAATATTTTAATTGAAACTTGCTGACCATGGTTTCGCTAGTTACAGTATTGTCAAGGTATTTTACAAATAGTATAATAAATATAAATAGTAAATAAAAAATATAAATAAATTAAAAAGTAAATTGTATTTAAATAGTATAAGGAATGAAAATAGTATAGTTCTTGTAAAATACCTTGACAATGCTAACCTAATGTGAACATATCCGTATGTCGTACTACACTACTAACCTGCAAGTATCCCATAGTATTATCCCAGCTATAATGTGTTGGCACCATAAGGCAAGACCTGACTAGCAAGAACTTCAATTTATTGCTCAAACGACCATATTATTGCTCTAAAGATCATATACAAAATAAATGATTGTTAATTGTTATTTTTATTTTAAAGATTATGTAAAATCATCAGTATGAAACCATTTTTACTTGTATGATGTACCAAAATACTGAATTCAACAAACAAATTTACATATGAGTAAATATTTTGTAAGAGACTAGTGATTGAGGGGTTTAAAAACACTGACATAACTGAAATAATCATGTGTATTTGATTACTTGTTGAGCTTAATTATGTTGGTTTCAGCTAAGAATAAATTATTATTATTTTTTAAAATTAGTTTTTGTTAAGAGTGACTTTTATTAGTAATTTATTGTGACTCAGTTTTTATGAGCATACATAGAATAAATTTATAAATGTATGAATTTTTAATTATTTAATCTTTATTTGTCTTGATTGTTATGTAACAGTTTTGAATATTAATATTAGTGGGTATTTTGTTATAATTTATGTTATGCTGATTCGTGTAGTTTCATTTTAGATCTTTGATGTATGGGTTCCTACGATTAATCCCTCACTTAAAGAACAGATTTACATTTTTGGATAGTCTGTATTTTGGAGCCTTGATCTCGCCCACAGATCCATTAACAATCCTAGCAATCTTCAATGATTTACGAGTTGATGTAACACTCTATTCACTTGTTTTTGGAGAAAGTGTTTTGAATGATGCAGTTGCCATTGTTCTTAGCAGGTAAATTTAGTATATTTTAAAAATTAAACTATTGTTAGGATCAGGAAGACCGATTTACCATCTGTTAGGTTTAGGGTTTCATAATCCTAATTTCGGATTGAAAATAGATAATTTAGATCATAATATTATGAATGGGTGGTTAAATGAAAATAATAATCAGTGGTTCAGTATTTCAAGCTACTTGTAAAACTAGATTTTAATCATTCTTGCAATTATTGATTTCCTACAAATAACATAATTCCGTTATTGTGTGTGTGTGTGTGTGTGTGTGTATATGATTATATATATATATATATATATATATATATATATATATATATATATATATATATAGTTTGTTCTTAAAACAATGCAATTCAGAGAGAGCTAAATATTGTTGCAAAAAGGCCAAAAATGATTCTACTATTGTATGTGTTAAATATTCAACAAGATTACACAATTTGTTTGCTCATCCTTCAAATCACAGATACAACAAAGTTCCCATTTTCGGAGTCTCCCAGAGAGTTCTCTTCCAATAAGTCCATCTACACTGCGTATGAGTAGGTTATCATGGGTTTATATAGTTATGACTAATGACATGGTCATTTACTTACCAATATTCTCTGCTAGTCAATATTCTCTGCAACACTTTTTTGACTTCTTTCGGAAATCAACAATACTCTACTCTCTGTATACTGCTTTGGGACTTAGAATGAATGTATAATTTATTATTAACATAATTTACAATAACAGCAATTCATAACAATGACATAATTATATTTTCCAACATCACCCCTTCTTTGATAAATATCGTTCTCAACATTGTGACAACATGTTTGTCTTTAAAGTAGAGGATAATCCCTCTAGGGGTGTTTTAAGGTTTATTATTTTATTTATGATGTATATCCTTAATCCATTGTACACAATTACTAATATGACATAATAAAACAATTTACAAATACAATTAAAAACATATTTACTATGACGAATTTGGAAGATATCCAGTAATTCATGCACATGCCATAGCACTTTGGAATGTTTTTGGTGTCTCCTTTCTGTTGATGGCTCTAGGAAATATGCCTCTGCAATTGTCCGCCCAGTCGTGCTCTGAGATTGTCTTTCGTTGGGTGTTGTTTAGAAACTCCTTTATGAGATTAGCTGCTTAAACTACCTGGTCGTTTGTTGTCGCCAAGAAATCGGCTCTTTGTACAGAAAATCTTTGAACTTGGTGAGGGGAGTGAGTGGGCAATTGTAGGTTAATGAGATGGAGACTTCTGTTAGGAATCGTTGATAGGAATAGTTGTTAGGAAATAATTGTAAAAACTATATATAAAAACTATAAATATTGTGAATTATATTAGAAAGTGTAGCAATAGACAAAATGCTCAGTTTGTTAATCTGGCAAGGCATAAAAACCCACCATGAACATGGTGTTATCATTGAATGGTGTTAGCCGGAGGCCCTCCTTGGTGATCCTTTACTTAACCTTGCATTGGTCGGAACTATCTTCGAGTTTTGTCAGAATTAGCTTCGAAAGCAATACGGTCAAAAACATGGTAGCCAATACTTACAAAAATAGAGGTGAGGAAACCAATAGTGTATTCTTAAATGAATTTAATTAAAGAAAGTAGACTGATTTGAATTTATAATATTTCACAATAATATTCAACTTGTTCTATCTTGGGACTAACAGATATACTGTAGTTGTAATATAAGGGAATTAAATATCAATAATTTATTTCTTGGAATTGTAATATAACTAAACCACTGATTGTTATATATATATTATAACGAAATAGAGGGCTCCCAAAAGGTCAGTGTTTGGCAGGCCATAAATTGTAAAGAGTTGAAAGGGTTAACAGCTAGAAAAACTATTCTAACATCAGTCACGGATCTCAAGAAGTCAAATAAACCATTCCAAAAGTCAATGCCTTCAACCGAAAATGTTTGAAATGGACCAATGAAAGAAATTGCGTCAGTCCAGAAATAACGTAAAAGATTTAAAATAAGCCAATGAAGGGAGAGGATCGGAAGAAAGCATTTGAAAACAGACATTATAAATATGGGTGGAAAGGAAGCATATGAGTTTCTTTTTGGTTGTTAACTGATTGAAGGAGGGAGTTCCGGAGCAAGCGTTTCTTTAGTAGAAAAGAAGATTGTTGTGAAAGATTTAGCCGAGATCAAACGTCAAAATAAAATAGTATCTGCGTAATTTTTTTTTGTATAAGTATTAATAATAATCTCCGAAGAATAGTTTAAAAGATAATCATCATTATAAGTTTAAAAGTAATCGTCGTCATAGAAGTGTGTGATAAATTGCGTCGATATAGAAGTGTTTGAACAGGAATATTAATACAATAAATTAAAAGTAAAAGTGTCTGAGAAATAAGTATAAGAAGAAAAGAAGATTCGTCGAAAAGATCAAGGCAAATCGATCCATCTACTGGCAGTCTACACGGGAACCACGTGCAAGGAACCAGGAACATCGGAGCAGTGATAAAACTTCCAAGCGATAAGTAAAAATTAATGGACAATCTCAATTAAATAAACTACCACCAAATTCTATTTTATATGTAAATTATAGTCACCAAAGAATCTCACGAACCCGTAAAGAGAAATAAAATAAAATAATACATTTCAGGTAGCCGGAGCATTTTATAATAATAAATTAAAAGTAAAAAAATTTAAAAGTAAAAATATGATGCACTCTTATTTCTTTATTTAGGTTAAGACATGGTAGAATTAGAATTTTATTTTTAACTATGTACTTAGAATAAGTAGTAGGTTTAGACTTTAGTGGTCTGTAGAAGTTTATTGTATTATTCCTAAAGCTTTGTAGAGTTGCTTTAAAGATTCCTCTACAAAGTATGTTTCCTTGTTCCTTTGTGTATTGGCTGGCATACTGTAATTGAGTATTATATCCACTAGAATAAATTTTTCTGTAGCTGTGCATCCACATTTTCCATTGTTTTGACTATGGTAAATCTCGTTATGTTGTCTGTAGCTACTAAGATGTACCTTTTTTAGTTTGATTTTGGTAGTAGGCCTAAACAGTCAACAGTTAGCTTTGTGAGTGGTTTGACTTGGAGTATTATTGGTTGTAGGAATCCTAGTGGTTTCTTCCTGGGAACATTGTTTGACATTTGTGGCATGATTTGATGTATTTTATGATTCCTGCCGTCATTGTGTTCCAATGATATTTTTATTTGATTTTTTATAACTTTTAGCTATTCCTGTGTGACCTACAGCTGTTAGCGAAGATATGTCAGTAGAATGTCTTTTATTAATGAATAATTTTGGTGTAGCCAATAATTGTTGTTTGTCCATTTAGAAATTGTTTATAGTAAATTATTCTATCAATCAAGTTATATAATCTCGATGGTTGCAGTTGTGTTTTGTCAGCGTTTGTTGGGTTACATATTGCTTATTCCAAATAGGTGTTTATCTTTTAACTGTAAAGTTTTTAAGTTGATTGTTTTGATGTGATTTATTTAGAATTTTTCACTAATGTTTGAAATTTCTATAGGTTTGTCATCTGAGTATCTGCTTAAGCTGTCTGGAACTCTCATGACAGTGCCCGGCTTATGTTTTATTTCAAATTCATGATCTGATAATTTCATCGCAAGTTTAATT
Source organism: Aphrophora alni (assembly GCA_963513935.1). Taxonomy (NCBI): domain Eukaryota; kingdom Metazoa; phylum Arthropoda; class Insecta; order Hemiptera; family Aphrophoridae; genus Aphrophora; species Aphrophora alni. The sequence goes on from OY740767.1 coordinate 93,154,541, forward strand.
GTGAACTTAAGGTTTATGTAGTATTGTAGGCTTCTATGGTCATTGAATACAGTAAAATGTTGTCCATATATGAATGGTCTGAAATAGTTTATTGTATAAACTACGCTGAGTAACTCAATATCTAAGACGCTCCACTATCCTGTTTCTTTCAATCGTCTGTTAACGTAGGCAATTGATCTAAGTGTTTTGTCTTCCTAATATAGTGATAATATTCCTCCTATTTCCGTGTCTACTTGCATCACATGAAATTACTATGTCTTTTTTTCGCAAAAGTTTGCTAACACATGTGGTGTTGATAATGCATGTTTTAATTTTTGAAATGCTGTCTGTTTTTTGTCTGTCTTTCATAACTTTTTATTATCTGCATTCTCTTTTTTTGTTAAGTCTGCCAATGGTTTGGCAATGTTGTTGAATTTGTGTATATGAACTTCCTGTAGTAGGAAGCTGCTTCCATGAAATGTCATACGCATTTTGTCGTGGTGGTTTTTGGAAAATCCTTAATTGGTTTTAAATTATTCTCCAATGCTTTGATTCTTTCTGTTTCAATGCTTTGAAGTCCCAAGACATCTTTTTTTTTTGTAAAAAAGTGGCATTTTGAAGCTTTTAGTTTCAAATTTGTTGAATCAAATTTTCAAAATTTTAATTCGTGACTGATTGTCAAATGTTGGCCATACGTTACCAGATCATCTATATATGTTAATCATTCTTTGATAGGGTAAATCAACAAACAATCTATTCATGCTCCTTTGAATAGAGTTTGAAGAGTTTTGCATGTCTAGTGTATTGATATAATCTCTTGTGTGTCACAAATGCTGTTTATTGTCCGTTTGTTTAGCTTTGGGTTTTTGAAAAATGCTTTATTAATGTGAATTGAAGAGAAATATTTTTCTGTGCCCAAAGTGTCAAAAATTTTATCTACCCAGGGTAATGGAAATCAGTCTAATTCCATGTTTTCGTTTAATGTAGGTGCTGCATATGGGGTTTGGGAGTCTTTTATAACTTTGACCTTTCTGAGTTGGATCACTTGTCTGTCCAATTCATTTCTTTTGGTGAGACTTAAGTAATAAGGTGGTACCGCTATTGGGGTGTTGTTTTTCATTACAATGTTTTATGCATGTATGTTTGCTTCTGTGTGATCCTCTGGTCCATATGTGAAAAGATGAATATATTTTTGAAATAAGTTTGTAGTCGCTGTGTGTTCTGCCTCATTTCAATTGCTACATATGGCTATTGTAAGTCTTATTAGTCCCACATAAGTCTTGTAATAGTTGTTTTTTTTTTTTTTTTGTTTGTGTCAATCATGAAAATCTGTATGTTTTTTATAATATTTTCCGTACTAATTGCCTGTTGAATGTTTTGTTATTTCTTAAATGTGAGTTACTCTAAATGTGTATTTTGCAAAATTCTGCTCGAAAGTGCATTTGGGTTTATGATTCTTAGTTTGACGGGCGTGTGTTGTGACACCAAGCATACATGTAGTCCTTGTTGAATCAGCATTTCTTCAACTGGTTCAAAGTTTTATTTCTAGTCCCTTTGGTGTGTGCAATTTTTGGCTAAATTTTTCTGTTTCATGTGGTAGCACAATACTATGTCGTTTTGTATTATGTCGTTATATTTGACAAAAATGTTATGTTGTGTTTTTTGTACAGGATTTATTTTTCTGTTTTTTGTAAATAAGAGCCTTATTTTTGGTTAAAAATCATTTCATAATAAAATATCGTAGGCCAAATGTCGAACTAAATGTTCAGTCTGTTTATATGGGACGTGGTGTATTTGGTATAATGCCGTTGATCTTTCCACAACCGACATTGGAGTTGTATTAGCTGAATCAAAATTATATTATTTGGCGTTAATGGTGTGGTGAACCTTTATAATTTGCTGTTTATGTAAGAAACGTTACATCCCAGGTAATATGTGTGTAATGTTTCCTAAATAATCTTTCACATGTATTGCTAGGCCTTCATTTGTTCTCTGTCAAATTTTTATTTAGAAGTACTTGAATGTCCACATGGGTTTGTTTTTGCTGTTTCTGTACATAATTGGTTTTTAGTGTAGATTGTTTCTTATAGAACTGTATTTATAAGTACTTGAATTTTCTCGTGGGTTTGTTTTTAGTGATTTTGTATGTAATTGGTTTATAGTGTAGATTGTTTTTTTTGAACTGCCCATAGTGCGTTTAAATGAATTCCGTTTAAGACTGCTGAGTTAGATATCTTCTTTCATATGTACTACGATTTATGTGTGTCATCATTATTTTGTCAAGTGGACTTCATTTGCTTTTTAATACAATTTGCTTATTTTCGCTGTTCATAATGTTGTATTGCTCCCCATTGTATCCCTTGAATGTTGTTATTCATGTTTGACTAAAATATTTTGTTTTACCAAGATCTTTCTGGGTCATTGGAATAAACTTATTGTACTTCTGGTCCTATTGGTTTTTTGAAAATCTATATCTACATTCTTTTGAAATGTGCCCTCTTTTGTTAGATATTCAACACTTAATTTGTGTAGGATGATTATTGCTATATTGTTGGTTATTTGTATGAGGGGGGAGGGGGGGAGAGGGAGAGAGGGAGAGAGGGAGGGAGGGAGGGAGGGAGGGAGGGAGAGAGGGAGAGAGGGAGGGAGGGAGGGAGGGAGGGAGAGAGGGAAGGAGGGAGAGAGGGAGGAAGAGAGGGGGGAGAGAGGGGGAGAGAGAGAGAGAGAGAGAGAGAGAGAGAGAGAGAGAGAGAGAGAGAGAGAGAGAGAGAGAGAGAGAGAGAGAGAGAGATGACTGTACAATATATTGAACAAGTTTGTGTGCAATATTTTGTTTACAACTTAAATTATTTACTATTGTTCTTAAAAAAGGGCGTTGGTAAACTACACATAAATTAAATTTTTTAGGTTAGATCAAATTTTGAATGTATTACCTGTTAAATATTAAAACATTTCTAACTCTAATGATGAATGATATTGTTTAACCAATATCATATGTTTAAATTGATTATATGTTTGTATTTATATTAGAATTATAATTTCAGTGCAATACAAAACTATGGTGAACGTTACCAAACAGGAGCAGGAGGTTTTGAAGTTGATGCATTCTTCAGAGCTTTCAAAGACTTTATTGGAATATTTAGTTTATCTCTTGCCACGGGTGCTGTCATGGGTTGTATTACAGCTCTCATATCCTTTTCAATACATTTTAATTAATTGTGTGTAAAACACTCATAAAATGAGACAAATTAATATTTTTCTTCTTAACTATCCTTGAAAAACCTGATAATACCTTGATAATATTATATGTAATAAGATAATAAAACACAATTTTTTTATTTTTTTTATTATGTACTATTCAGCCGACCAATGGTTTCGCCTGCTAAGGCATTGACGAGGCTGTATATACAGTCTGTAATACAGCCTCGTCAATGCCTTAGCAGGCGAAACCATTGGTCGGCTAGACTAATAAAAAGTGGATAGTACAAAATAAAAAATTGTGTTTTATTATCTTTAAACATGGAATTCCACCAAGAACCATCGGTCTCAACAGTAATGAAAATTATATGTAATAGTTGGTATGCAATAAATATATGACAAGGTACAGGCCATGATACGAATGATGAAACTCTCGATGCGCGTAGGAGGGGAATTGGGAGGTGAGAAGAAAGACAAACACCGCACACGGAGACATAAACCAACTGAGGGGGTTGTTGCCACGCATGCGCAAACTATCTCTTTGCCACTGCGCATCGCCAAGACAGTTTCATCACTCGCCTCACGGCCTGTACACATTTTTTGGTATTGTATTATACATCAATATAACACCAGACATAAGCTAAAACTATATTTTCACCTCCAAACAACTTATTATGAACATAGATCTAATTAGTCAAGTATGTGCCTTTTTAATTGTTTACTACAAGAGTTAAACATTCTTGAGTATTTTAAACAGTTTTAATAAAATAAAGCACTTTTCTGGGAAGAAATTTATTATTCTGTAGACAATTTCTTGTGTTTTTATTTTATTGTGTATTGATATCTGATTTATGTTTGGTCTGTTTTTATTACATTTATTTATTTATTTGTCACAAACTGAATGTACAGGATTACATATCAAATGCCAGATGAATAGTTAACCCTCAAAAAAATGCTCTACGACTCTGGTGGGTCATGAAACAGAAGAAATAATATGAAATAAATCAATGTAGTTGACATGTTTTGCTGTTAGGGAGTAACATGTCAATATGGCCGCAGTAAAAGATAAAATCACGTCATATTTTTCACAATTCCGAATATCTGCCTGACTAATCCACAGTATCATTATTTTTCTTCCTATTTTATCTGGGCCTTCCAAATTATCGTAGCTCTCATAGTCATTGAGATATTACAAAATCTATGATGACTAAGATCAACCCAGTGGGTTTTCTTTTCGACAAGTTGACGAAATGTCAATTATCGATTAGTAATATTACAATGTTTTTGACGTTCTTTATATTATTGGAAAGAATAAGTATAGATCTTTTGATCGATTCATTGAATTTCCATGTGTTACAAATATTTTCTTTGGACTGTACAGGGAAAGTCGTCATTCTAAACGTGTTGAGGTGATTTTTGTTCCGCACTTACTTGTGTATCATTCAGTTTAGTGCGTTTGAAGTTATTTTTTTGATAGTTTATTACTTTGTAATTTATTGTGAATAATTTATTATGTTTAGTTGTTATGTGTTTATACAGATTTATCTTCACTACTTATATTCTACGGCTATTGTAAGTGTTTGAATAGTCTAAACAAAATTTTCTGCTGTTTTATACAAGTTTGTTGGTTAGTTTTTGGTTCAAATTTTAGTGACAAAAGGCAATTTTTCTCATTCTTGATTACCTGACTCTAAAATATATTGTAGAAATGTATAAATTTACAATTCAATTCTACATGCATTTCTCTAAACAATGGTATATTACAAGTTGGGTTTTGCATTCAATTTTTTTTTGGTGAATTTTTCTGCCATGTCTATCTTTTTAGCTATTTTGTAAAATTTTCATTTTTTTTTTTAAATAGACAAATTATTTTACACACATTCACAATTACACTACAAAACTTTTGTATATCTTGAAAATAATTAAAACAATTTGTGAGTGGTGTTTTGGTACTAGATGATTTTTAGATTCCTGACATAGTAACTCCTAAATTTGTAGGTCTAATTTTTTTTGGATTACATACATAAGTTTTACTCACCTGCCTCTAACAAATGATGTATTACAAGTTGGTTTTTGTATGAAGTAACTATTTTTGGTGAATTTTTCAAAATAAGCCTAACTTTTCTGCAAGTCTTTTTTTCTTCATAAAAATAGATTTTTTTAAATGTAAATTTTATACATTTATTATTTAATGTATTTTATTTTTTAATCAATATTTATTCACAACTATATTACAAAACTTTTATATATCTTGAAAAAATTACAAACTTTTTGTTGTTTTGTATATATTAGCAATAAGACAATTAATTACGATTAATCACCAATTCATACTTATCGATTTGGGCTTAATGATTGGAAGTCACCAGAAAAAAATTGTTTTTCCTTTCAAGGCAAAAAAAAACCTTTCGTCTTATACAAAAATGAAAATAAAATTGAAACTTTTTCCTCTCGATATTACTCGTTAAACTGGAAAAAGATTATCAAGACATAGGAAGAGTTATTTTAATTGAAAACAAAAATACCACATCACCATAATTCATGTTTATGATTTTAATTATAAAGTAAAAGGCAAGACAAAAAAAAAAAAAAAAGTAGTTCTGCAATTAATTGTCAGTTTATATATCATGACAATTCTATTGCTCATGAGTGAGAGTCCTATCATGAAAAAATAAAGCTGTAAATAAGTTCTCCTTCTTCACATTTACTAGGTCTATACCCTTTCACTCTAAGTGACAGAACACTGTTGTCTCTGTTGTAGATCTTTTGTTGGCCTTGAACTGGTGTTTTATCTATTTATTTTCAGATATGCACTTCACCACTTTCCATTTACAATTTATATGCATTTAAATCCTGTAGTTGAAAAACGTAGATACTGTTTATGACCGACTTTATAGTACAATTCTGATGATAGTTGTTTGATCATAATTTGTAAGAACAACTAACCAAATAATTAGAGAAACAATTTTTTCTTTTTTTTTCTTTTTCAAAAACTAAAATAGTTGAGGATTGCCAAACTAGAAACCAAACGTCTTAGGCCCCATTTTTTAATATTTTACCAATTTTAATTCTATTTCTACTATTTTTGTTTTATCATCAAAGTATTTTGTAAACCTTCGAATAAATTTTGTAGCAATTTTTCCGCTCTCGCTCAACTTTATTTATATAATCACCCAATTTGATTTAGTTATTTTGTAAATAATAAATAATTCACATCCATTGGAAATTACACTTAACTTTAAAAGAAATGATGAGAAAATAGATTGTCTAATACTTGTCATCATTTAATAATTAATGGAGTAATTACACTATGAAAACGTAATTAGTACATACGCATGTATATAGCTATATACTATGATAATTAATACAATCTACATTCATTTTATGAAATAAAATTTGATTTAACTACGTAAACATGAAGAAATACATTTGTATATAAATCCAAAAACCCGTTAGTTTATATTATACTATAAAGTACTTTTTTGTATAGATATTAAAACAAAATCATTAAAATATGTGAATCAACTTAAAACAACGTTAAGTCTTGTAGTGTAATTAGTACTATAAAAATGAAATAGTTTAATCTTAAATTAATATAAATAAAATATGCTATTAAATAGCTTTAAAATTTCTCATTATATTTTAACTAAAACTAAAACTTAAATTTAACTGTAATTTACATTGCAATGAAATAGTTTTGATCAGATTTTTAATTCAAATTTATTAAGAGAAAAAAGTCTTTTATTGTCTTTTGTTTCTCGTTATGTGACCTCTCTTTTTGCTGTTGTTTCCAATCATTTTCTTGACCTGCAGTTGCTTCATCCTGTTGAGGCACATACTCGAGGAGGGTTTTGAAGTGGCTTTTGATATGTCAGAGTGTAGCACCTTGTTTATGTTGAACATCGTGATGTCATCATTGTCTTCTGCAGGTTTCTTAGACACCATCTCTACTATGTCATCGTTCATGATCTCTTCATTTTGGTAATTTTCCATCCACTAATTTACATTAGAAATGTCTTCATTCTCACACCTGGGGGTGGCTTTTAGAAAAGAAACAAGCTCTTTATTTTCATCTTTCTGTATTGGTTCCTTGGAGGTCAAGTAAGATCTTCCAGGATTGGAGGAGTGCAATCTGTGAGATCTCATCCCAGGTTACAGCACTCCATCTGATTACGTCAAAGATATCAATATGCTTGAGTCTACGAAAATCCCTCATAGGTTCCCATGCCTTCAATAAGAAAAGAAAGAATCCTGTGACAGTACTTTCATTTTAATGCCTTCAATAATCCTGGGTCTATAGGCTGGCACAGAGTAGTTACTTTTGGAGGAAGGAAGACCACTTTTATGTTTCCATCGTCAACTCATTAACATTGGGAAGACGCATTGTCCAAAAGAAGGATGGCTTTCCTTCAAAGTTTTTTCCTTCAAAAACTCTTCCACTGATGGGACAAACTCTTTAATAAACCATTCTTTAAAAAATTGTGCCATTCATCCAGGTTTCTTCTGTGTAGTGTACCACAGTGGAAGGAATTCTAGATTTTCAGATTTTTAAATTCTCTGGGCTTTACAGATTTTTCAATAAGCGTAAGTATTAATTTCTGAGTTCCACTGTATTGCTATCTAAAGGCCAGCACTGTTACTCGTTCCTTGCTTCTTTTGTACCCAGGTGCAGCAGCTTCTTGTTTTGCAGCTAAAATTTTTGTTTGTATCATTTTAAAATTGACTCCGGTCTCATCACAATTAAAAATGTGATCTGACAAGCCTTCATCATCTATTAACTAATGAAACCTCTTTTTAAAATCATTTACAACATCATTATCAGCAGACAAAGATTCTCCGGCGATAGTTATCTGGTGTATGCTTTATATCTTTTCTCAACTATCCAACCAACTGCGGCAGGCTTTGAATTCACTGTCTAATAACTTTCTAATAACTTTTTAAATTGCAGTGTATTTTCTTGAAGTAAGGGCCCTGATATGAGCTATTACTTCCTTTCCCACTCATTGTCTCTTGCCATACGAACAGTGGCTCAGTTTACAGTGAGAGTGTTTCTTTATTGTCTTGCACACTTTTATACACTTCCTGAGGATTGGTTTGTACACTGTTTCTCTCTTTCTGCTCAATTTTTCTTCCAGTCTCCAAGTGTACTTTTACCAATTCACAATCCTATAGCAATTTTTTTTTGCTGACTCTCCCACTTTCAAGTCTCTTTTATAGCATTGAGCTTCTCTTCCATCGTTACTATGACTTTTGACCTTCCTCCACTCATATTTACTCATAAAACCTTCACACACAAAACGATCTCATAAAAATTGAAATTAACTCGATATATAAAATATAAGCTTAATGACAAAGTAATAGTTCAATGACAATTGATGTAGATAAAAGAAAGCATGCGAAATATAGAGTGTAAGTAAACTCTCCTTATGGAGAATGAAAAACTTATAGGTCGGAGAAAGTTTACAGTTAAATTGAGTCTCAGTGCTAACGTTTTTTTTTGCTATGATACTATGCATGCACACGATTGTATTATAATTTTACAGGTGCATAGTTTCAAGCCCCACTACAAATTTGTTAATATGTATTAACTTTTTATTTTACTGAACCGGATAAATCAGTGTATCAGATAAAACAAGGCCGGATAAACCAGACTTTACTGTACTTAATTATTTCCCTTTGTGAAATTACAATAATATTACATTTATTTTAAAAGTAATTCTATTTACTTCAGTCAAGGAAAAAAAAAATTCATTTACTTCTTCTCAAACAAAAGCTTATTTATACTCATTATACTATACAATGTAAATTCGCAAGAAAGTAATGTGTTTAAATGACAAGGTTTTTGAAGTGAGATGTACCTGTCTGAGTCTGACTCAAAGAAAATACAACTGTAAACAAGCTCCCTCCCACCGCTTGTACTTTCACACTAAATGACAGAATACTGAAGCCTAACTTTTGATAAGTGTCATATGCATGCATGGATGCCCACAGTTAAGGTAATTTGACACTGTGTGATACACTATTAGGTTTATTATGCTTACTTTAATCCTCATTCTACAAAACAAATGCTGTGAAATGATTTAATGAGCACTAATTGTCAATAATCGTAATAGGTAAGTCCCAAATCGTCTCATCCCTAAGTATAGGAGTAAATTTTTTTTGTGGCGGTTTTACTTAATTCTTTGTACATTTTTTGATTTCTAATTTATTAACTCCAAAATTTTAATATCTAACATTTTTTTTTATTAGACAGATGAGTTCTAAAAAACTAAACAAACAAAATAATCAAACTGTAATGTTAACTGTAATTAATGCATCACATTAACTATAATAATTAAACTATAACTCATATTATAGTTATTAGTGTTAGTTATTAATATAACTTTCCGTTTTAGTAAGTAAACATTGTTTGTACGAAATTGTGTTCAATTTTCATAACATCTCAAAGGTCAAGCTTATTATTTATTTATATTATTATTCAATCTGTGTATGTAGACAGACCATTTTAATAGTGTAATATTCATATTTGTGTTGGCATGTAAGTAATTTATTGCAACAATTATTTGTATTGATATCAGAAGATAAGTAAATATTATAGAAAATAAATCAATAGGTGGTTGTAGTTTCCTTAATTAAACTTACTTGACTAAATTTACCAGAGTTCGGGATTTTCCTCTTCTAGAGTCAGCACTATTTGTGTTAATGTCATACAGCACTTTCCTTATAGCAGAAGCATCAGATCTTACAGGTAAGGTAATAAATGCACATTTAAATCTTAAAAAAAATTATTTAAATATATGTTTTAGGTCCTATATTTAGTTTTTAAGATTATTTCTATTACATTTACTTAGGTGTTATGTTAAAAAAGTATGGAAATCGCTAATATTTCAAGAACTACTTTAGACAAAAGATGTTCAACTTTTTTTTTTAAAGCTCAACCTGAGCTATCTACAGAGTGGTATAAAAGTTTAGTAGGATATACAGGATGTTCCAAAAAATACCAAAATTGATTTTTCTCAATTCACAAATTATTAGAACCAAATGTTACATTAGTTTACTTTTTATTATCCAATAATTTAAGTTTTAATGAATTTCAGTTGAAAGTCTATTAACATAAATTAATAAATATAAGGTATAAAAATCATTTTCCATGTACAAGATGATCCACAAACATAAAAGTTTGTATGTTTAGTTCATTACTAAGTATACTTACAACACTGTGCTAGTGATCACTTAAAAAATAATATAGTTCTTATAATACAGTATAAATGTAATTTATTTAAATAAGACAGCTATTGTTCAGATCAGTAGTAAAGTCGGAAATGTTCAGAAACTGTTGCAGTGGAATTTCCAAACTCTTTATCAAGGTTTGGACTTTGGCTTAAAATATAAAGCATGTTGGTTTTTGTTTGGCGAGTGAAAGGTCTACATACTTTTTTGAAATAATTTAGTATCCATTCATAAATCAAATGAATGAGTAAATCTTAATTCTTTAGACTACCGGAACGATGAAGTAAAGTTATTACAGTTTGATAAGCAATGTAGTTGAATGAAAGTGAAAAGATTACTTTGCTCACGATGAGAGGATATGGCGATAAAAAACCTTCAAATCTAGAAGTGTGTTATTTGTATAGTGACAATTTTACTCACCGACTGCCAATAGTCAAATCTTAAATTTTCAAGATAGTATGCTATTTTCAAGACACTGGTAGTACAAAGGACCGTGTTCGCTCTGGTAGATATCTATTGCTCTCACATATCTTTGAACATGCTACAGTCATTCGTTGAGAATTCCTACACCTCATTGAGAAAAGCTATCGGTGAAAATGATAACACCAATTTCTGTATTCATATAATTTTTTAAGAAAATAAATTTTCTCCATTCAAAATACATCTGATTTGTGAATTGTCACAGACTATTTTGATTGTCGTGTTGAGTACTGTGACATCATGATGGAGAAATTGATGGCCGATCCAAAGTTTTTTAAATCTATAGTATTTATAAATGAAGCAACTTCATGTTCATGTAGAAAATTACATTTTTGTAATTTTTCTCACAAATGTAACAATCATTATGATCTTGTTCTTTGGGGTTCGACCGCGTCAATATTGTCTGCATGTTGAGTACAGCCGACGTTTCGGGCACTTTACAGATGTCCATTCTCAAGGCTTAACAAATGTCAAGTAACAAATGTTAAGTGTCAAGTGACATTTGTCAATCTCAAGTGTTAAGTTTTGACATTTGTTAAGCCTTAAGAATGGACATCTGTAAAGTGCCCGAAACGTCGGCTGTACTCAACGTGCAGACAATATTGACGCGGTCAAACCCTGAAGAACAAGATCATAATGATGTTTGTGACCGTGGAAGTCTATCGTTCAAAATGTAAAAAAGTTTTATCATTTTGTTGTCAATAACATTCTGTAACAAAAATTTCAATTTAGTGAAAAGATATTAGACAAAACCAGTTTTTATAAAAGAATTATAAAATACCTAAAAGATTAAAAAATTTCCCAAAAATATAAATATAAAAATCAAACTTATAAAATATCATTTTTTTACAGAATCCAAATATGTAATGAAAAAATGTTTGTAAAATTTGTGGAGTTAGTATGCCAGGAATCAAAAAGCCACTGTTAGCCGAGGTAAAATTTCTACATAAAGGCCACATTAGGCCTATCGGAGAAATATATTTTGTAATTTTTCTCAAGATATAAAAAAGTTTTACCATTTAGTCGTCAATAAGATTTTGTAAAAAAGAATAAATAAATAATAATAATTTATCAAACTGTTATTGATAAAAATCAATTTAATGAAAAAACTACAAAATAGCTAAAAAATTCGACTTATTTTACAAAATTCCCCAAAAATATAAATATTAATCAAATCAAACTTATAATATACCATTTGTTTTTCAAAACAATGTATAGAATGCAAATATGTTATGAAAAAAGTGTTTTTTTTTTTTTTTTTTGTAAAATTTGTGGAGTTAGTATCTCAAGAATCAAAAAATTTGCTGTTAGCCTAGTAATCAAAATGCTAACCTTAAAAAGCACAAAAACTAACTTTACTTAGTAATAATATTCACTTGAAACAATAAACTTCGTATTATAAATTGAATTTACTATATATTTTCACACACATATATATATATTTAGTGAATTGAAGTCAATATATATAACCAACTCTCACGCACAACACAATGGCAAACTGTGAAATTGGATCTCGGAATTGGATTTTCATGTGGTGATTTACTGGCTTTATGCTCAAGAAACCTAGACTTATAATATATAGACCGAATTTGCAGAATTTATACTATATTACTGTAAAAAAACTTCCAAATATACATATACTGAATAATCAAAGTATTATAGATTCGTGGATTGTTGTAAAATCTCAGCAAAATCTTTGGAAATTACCTTTTGACAAAAAACTGTCTACATCTTCCTAAGCATAAATGCTACAAGATTTTTAAAACACAGATCGAAAGAGGAAGAATTGATCTATATAACAGTTCCAAGTTTTAGTAGATAAACAAAAATGTAGATATGTGAAAAATAAAAGAAAGTGACGTGTGTTTGAGACAAAATGACAACTTGCAGCAGTAATCAAGTTGACCAGCCCGTAACGCTAACTTCATCCAATTAAATCGTATGACATATTATGTATTTTAGGCTTTTGGTTCCATGAAAATGCAAGTTCAATTCTTTAGCTTTCCATTTAGTATGTGAAAAGTTGAATAGAAAGTGAGACATTTTTTCATACTGTTATCGCCAATAAAGTGAATTAAGCTGTGCTCTGCTTTTATAGCAGTTCCAGGGTTAACCACATTTGAATGTGTGTCAATGCCTTGAAGTTAAGTCTCCCTTAAACTCCAATTTAGTTGAGAAAGTCTTAGTAATAAGAAAATTGAAAAATTCAAAAAAAGTAGGCTACAAAAAAGTAAAATACAAAAATAATTTGGGACCGTATTTTGTAATGGAGTGGCGGTCACAGGAAATAGCGATGGAATGGAGGTATTTTCACAAAGGGTAAGCCTTATATTTACTACGGCTTGTAATGTAGGGACCGGTAATGGCTTCACCGTACCATTTGATGGAAATTTCAATATGCTAACTATATAGTCGACAGGAATTTCATTGTGCTAACCATACAGGTGACGACGATGGACATGTTAAAAATCACCTATTGGTTTCAAAAGGCAATGAAGTATGAAGATCAGTCAAAAATGAGACATGAAAGTTGAAGATCAATCAGAAACGTGAAGATCACTCAAAAATGGGCCTTGAAATGGGAAAACCAGTCAAAAACAGGCCATGAAACCTGTTATTAGTCAAAAAAGGTCATAAAATGTGAATATCAGTAAAAAAGGTCTATGAAACAAAAATCTGTCAAAATATGGCCATGAAATGTATATCTGTATAAAAAGGGATATGAAATGTATGTATCAGTATAAATTGGCAATTAAACGTGAATATCTGTCAAAAATGGGCCATGATTTTGAATATCAGTCAAAAACTAGCTGTGAAACGTGAAAATCGTTCATAAACAGGCCATGATTCATGAATATCAGTCAAAAACAGGCCATAAAACGTGTATATCCGTCAAAACGGACCATGATTCGTGAATATCAGTCAAAAAATAGCTATGAAATGTGGAGACCGCTAAAAAATTGGCCATAATATGAGAATGTCAGTCTAAAACGGGCAATAAAATGTGAATATCAGTAAAAAACCGGCCATGTGTGAAAATCTATCAAAAACTGACCATGAAACTTGAATATCAATCAAAAACGGCCCATGAAACGTGAACATCAGTAAACAAATAGGGCTTGAAACGTGAAAATCAATCAAAAACGGGCCATAATATGTGAATATATGTAAAAATGCATCATGAAACTTGAATATTAGTAAAAAACGGGCCATGAATCTTGAATATCTGTCATAAAAAAACCATGAAATGCGAATATCAGTCTAGAACGGGCCATGAAATTTAAGATCAATCAGAAACGGGTCTGTAAATGCCAATATCAGTCAAAAACGGATCATAAAATGTCAATATCAGTAAAAAACAGCCATGAAACATGAAAATTTGTCAAAATTAGGCCATTAAACGTGAATATCTGTTAAAAATGGGCCAAGAAACATGAATATTAGTCATAAACTAGCAATGAAACCTGTGAATGTCGGTCAAAATGTAGGTAAAATTTTTTGACAGTTACCAAAGTTCACTGACTTTTGTCTCTTTTGGTTCAGTGGCACTCCTGTCACATCATTGTAATGTCATTGTGACACCACTATTGTATAATATGTGGTCAGGATATCGAGTCTCTATTATTGTAATATTAGCTTTCATGACCAGGATTCGCTTATTGTCTTTCAGATCTGTTACAATGTTTTTTGTTACAAGACACAGTTCTATATTTGTTTGAACTCAAGGTGAGTTTTTTAATTAATTACAAGTTTAAGTCAAATTACAATTGCTTTATATTTATAAAAAATATACTTAATAATTTTTTAAAATTATAGTAAACTCAATTCAAACCGTTGTTTGGTTTTAAACTTAAGGAATCACAAGAGTATGAAATTTTCTTTACTTGTAAGTTGTTTTAGGTTGCCCAATGTGGTATAACTGTGAGACACGTCAGGATGTTTTGCAGACTTGGAGTTTTTTTTTCCGCTGCTGTTTGAGCGTTTGTAACTTTTTTTTTTCTTTACTTTACAACATGATTAATTTTTAAATAAAAAAAGAAGGATTTTAGGCTTGTTCCTGTATTGAAATTACACAGTGTTCTCATTTTTTTAACCACAAACTAGAAGAACAAAATCTATGTTGACCATGTCGTAAGTTGAGTCTCCTGAACATCCCTGATTCACTAGTGTATCAATCAAATGACTGAATCCCACTACTTGCAGTGTGGCGAAACAACAGAGAAACATAAATGTTTGTCATTGTGTTGTGCCCACACTAGCTAGGCAGTGTTTCTCGAGATGTTGACTGAAGAAGACGTTTTTCTAGATTTGTTTTTTGACTCAATGCTTTGTGTTAACGTTGAAATTGAACTTTTAAAACTTTTAATTTTTTGTTATTTCATCAGCGCTCACGTCAAAAATGTGCGCGATTTCTTTTAGAACATCACGTTTCTTATCCCTTTTCTTTTCTTATACTCATAATAATTTATGTCCCACAAAACTCGATGAGAATGAAACTCTTGCATTAAGTTTCTGAAGAAATCTGATCCTGGTTCCATGCAATAATAGCCATCTTCTCAGTTGACAACAAACTAGATCACTTCAACAACTGGACTGGTACTGCACACGTGCCAGATGCCTCATTGAAGCACGCCCTCCTCTCGCATCTTTTGTTGCCCAGACGGAAACATGTTTGTGTGTATCCATTTGGTTTGGGAAACAGAAAACATTGTTATTTGTTTCCAGAAACAAGGTAAATGTTTGTCTTTTTTTGCCAACTGTTTCCAAACTGTTAGAAACTGTTTTCAAACGGTTCGGAAACATTTTGAAAACATTCGGGAAACACGAAAAATGATTGGAAAATAGTTAGCAAAAATTGTTTCCGCAAACATGTTTATAAGTGTGGAGTAGGCTTTACCTGAAAGATTTATGGAGAAAAAAAAAATTATGCATGTACAGTAGAGTGTGTTATGCAAACGCTACATTGTAAAACTACTACAAGTTTACAACCTACTTAATTCCTCCATTTGAAATTAATCAGCAATGAATAAACTTATGTCATGGTAACAAATAAATAGCAATGTAAATAACAACTCTAAATCCCAATTAGATCTGCATACAATAAAGAGTGTTTCTCAGTTATTAGACAACAAATAACGAAACTACTACCATTTAAGGTTTTAACTTACATTTGAAAGACCCGGAACATTACCTAGTTCATTTATTCTGTGTTTCAACATTGTAGGAGGTTCTCCATCTTCTGAAGATAATACTACTCAACAGTTTAGGCGATTCAAGCTAATTGATAAACTACAACTTATGATTATGGAAAACCTTTGAAGCTAATAACAATAATAGGCTGAAGAGACTAAAAATGACAGGTTTATGTATTCATAATAATTCGTTAACTCTTAACAGTTTAAACAAACACCTCATATTGTTTTATTTTAAAATTCCTTAGTAACTATTTATTATTCAATAATATCTTTTGTTGTTTAAATAGGCATTGTGGCTGTACTATTTTGTGGGATTTGCCAAGCTCATTATACCTACAACAATCTGTCCAAAGATTCACGTAAGAGAACAAAACGTTTATTTGAGTTGCTCAACTTCCTAGCAGAAAATTTTATTTTCTGCTACATTGGCGTCTCCATGTTTACTTTCCCGAAGCATAATTTTGATCCTGGATTCATTTTCTCTGGATTTGTATCCTTTATATAAATTGATTAGTTTTATTAGATTAAGGTAGAATGAAAAACTGTATTACTTTAATTGCTGGTAGTATATCTGCTACCAATTTGTATCCATAATTGTTTGAATATAGATAAATATATTATAAAAAGATTTTAACTTAATTTTGAGTTTTGTTATTAAATTTCAACATGAGCTACAAGTTGGGGTATCACATTTATAAATTAGATCAAATGATTTATTAATTGCCTTTACTGTATAATAAGAGATATTTTCTCATAGGCACTAATAAATAAAACAAATGAACAATATATAGCCTCGACAATATTAAGTATTTAATTGTGTAACTTGATAAGTTCTTTGAAATGCCACTTTTAGTTAAATTAAAAATAATATTATATCTCTCTTCCTCTGGGGTATATGTTCTGTTCCAGTTTAACCCTTTGGCGAGTGATCATTTTGATCCCAAATGAGTGAGCACGGAAATTTCCGTGTGTGCCCAAATGAGTAAGCACGGAAATTTCCGTTTTTGAGCATGGACTCTATAAATGCTTAAAAAGTCTTTAAAAAATCATTATCTAGGGTAAAAACTTTATATTTATTGAATTTTCTTTTGGATTTTCACTTACTTATTTGATTTTGACATTTTACTTCTTTATTTTAACATTCTGCAAAAGATGTGTCCCGACCTATTGAAAGTGATCCGCTACGTCTTCAAGGTCGCCACTTCATGAGACCTCTCCCCTCCAATGAGTCACGGAAGAAGAAGCTTTCTCGACAATGCTTTGTGTGTAAACATACTAAGCGATCATTACCAAAGCGGAAGGAAACATCCTATGAGTGCTCAAATTGTGAGGTGTCCCTTTGTATATATCCTTGTTTTGAACAATATCATACACTACACATTTTTTAAACTGTAAATAACTATAAATAATCATAATTTCAATTTTTTGTATATGTTTTCTTGTGGTTTTAATCAAATATAATGTCTTTTGTTCAAAAGTAAAATTTTTTTTTTCCCTAGCGTAATTGCCATACTCCTGTGTATGCCTGTGTCATAGCACGGAAATATCCGTGCTTACTCGCCAAAGGGTTAATATACATTTATTTATCAATTTCATCTATGTCTATATTCTAACAACTTTAACAAATTTCAGTTTATGTTAATATATATATATATATATATATATATATATGTGTGTGTGTGTGTGTTCCTTATTCTGAAAAAGAAACATTATTAGTAAAATAAAGAAACTTGTTGATTATAAAAATAGCAGTCTGTAATATAATAATTATATTAAAAGATAAAAATTATTATTCGGATAAATCTTCTTGCACAGTTTCTCCCAAACATGCTGAAGCAAAAATCTGTAACTTAATCCCATTTGTAAAAATTGGGTCAAAAACAAAAAAATTAAATATATAAAAACTGTTTATTAGCTGATGTGAATTAAATTGTATGTGTTTTTAAGACGTTAAGTTCAAATTTAACAATAGTTTTTATGTAGTTGCCCAAATTCTCAACATAACTTCAACAATTTAAACATTTTAAATTATAGGCTGATTTTAATTTTAATTAATTCATAATATATGTGTTTTTCTCAATGCTTATTTCATATTGCCATTGGTTGCTAAATATTTTGTCTGCAAATTCCCAAATTTTGAAAATAAATAAATAAATTTGAAATATAAAGTTTGCAAATGAACGAAAGGAAAGCCAATTTATATTATATACCAACTGAGGTCAGAGGAAACAAACCAGAAAATTAAATTTGCTATTCCTTCTCATTTTAATTTGAGAGTCTGAATCGGTTTTGAATTTGTTTTAATTCTATATCTTTTTTGGTTTGGGGGAATTATCATATTCTTATCATGTAGATAAGCAAAATAATGAGTTTTTAGTAGATATTATTTTACATTTTACTCTTAGGAGTACAAACTATTTCAGCAGATTATTAAATTCTTAATAAAGTAAGAATCCTAGGTTTCGGAGGATTAAAGTAAGTAATTGTGTGTCATTAAGTTTACACATTGGGTTTAAAAGAAATGTAAAATATGAAAAAAGTGTAGATACTTTTAAATACTGTCTGTTTTATGTTATTAGTGCTGTTTTTTATTTCTTAGGAGGTTCATACTTTTCTTAATAAATTACAATCAGGTGTGTGCAGCATTAGGAAGAGCTGCTAACATTTATCCTCTCTCATTCTTATTGAACTTGGGGCGGAAACCTAAAATTCCACTCAACTTCCAACATATGCTATTTTTTGCAGGTAAGAAAATATTGTATGAGGGGGGACCCAAAAAACGGGAATTTGGTATAACTCCTTTATTTTTCAATATTTTTTTACACCAAATTTTGGTCACCTTCAAAGTAATTACCATTGACTGCAATGCACTTCTCTAATCGTTTCTTCCATTTTTCAAAACATTGTTATATTCACTTAATGGAATGTTCATCCAGCGATTTTTGTTTCACCTCTTCCACAGTCTCAAAACGTTCACCCATATCCCTTTTGAGTCGGGGGAATAAAAAAAAGTCGCATGGAGCGAGATCCGGTGAATAAGGGGGGGGGGTGAGCAATCAGTGTCTTACCGTTTTTCATCAAAAACTGCTTCACAGACAGGCTTCGGAACAAGCATGAAGTCGGCGCTCCCTTTGCTCCTCTGTGAGAAGGCGTAGAACAAGTTTGGCTGCAATTCTTCTCATGGACATATCCTCTAATAAAATCCCCTGGATTGAACTCTAAGTCAACCCAGATATCGCAACTAATTGATCAATGGTTCGACGACGGTCTTCATGAACCAGAGTGTTGATTTTCTCAACGTTGTCGTGAGTTCTGAATGTTGAAGAGCGCCCAGAACGTGGCTGGGCTTCAGTTGACATTTCTCCATTTTAAAAATGCTAAAACTACTCGTAGACACATGTTTTATTTAAAGTAGCTTCCCCATAAGCTATTTTAAGCATTACAAGAGTTTCCGCGGGCGTTTTCCCCAACAGGAAATAAAATTTCACAGCCACACATTGCTCCCGGCAATCAGCCATTTTACGTTTACGCCGAAACGGATAAAAGTCTTTCACAAAAAAGTTCTCAATGATGAACTGATTCACTCACAGCAAATAAACGTCGCACACTGACGTGCAGCAATGTGACTCGAGTTACCATGTTATATATTCTTCTTTGATTGTGGCTTCCAACCACCATGCTTGTGTTTTTACAAAAGCCTTCATGGGTCTGAATGTCAATTTTGGTGACTTAATCTTTTATATTTTTACTATTAAATATTATTTTTTCTCCCCAGTGATTCAATTCTATTAAACCTAATATTTTTGATTTAATTATATTTATTTAAATAAAAATTTATTTAAATGGATATAAATTCATTCTACTTTGATTAATGGTTAGACTTTTGTATTTTCTGTTCTAAAATATAAACTATAACAACACCCAATTTATTTATGAATAAATACCTGTTATTTATAAATACCTGTACCTGTTATTTATGAAACATTGGTTTTTAAATATTACATACATTTTTAACTATTAGGATAGTTTAACACTTTGAAGCCTAACTCTCTAACAAGCTGCTTTTCTATTGTGCCTGGGGGTTTTGGACATGTTTTAAAAAAATTGTGGTATTTGTTATATTTATTATATATGACTTATTACATATCATTTTAAACCCAAAGAAATTACCTTTTTAAATATATATATATATATATATATATATATATATATATATATATAATAAATATATATATACAAGATGTTATTTTTCTCAACTTCATGGCATTTTTTTTGTGTTTGTCAATCGTTCTGAAAAAAAAATTATAATTACAATTTTTTGAATTATATGTATGTAAGTAGCAGATTTTTTTTCGTTTCAAAGTGGCAACCATAGAAAATAGTTGAAACACGGTTATAAGGGGGGGGGGACCATAGTCGAGTTTGTTATAATTTTCCATAACTATTTTAGTAGGTTTAAAATAACTGATTAAAATAATCATATTATGTTTTATAAAAATTATATCCTCCTAGTAAGATAACAGTAGGTGACTCATTGGATAAACAACTGTGGGCCTTTCGGATTCGGGGAGGGTTTATTGGGGGGTGGCCGCAGGTAGTCCCAGCTCCAGAGCTCAACCAGACCTATAAATAGTATAATGTATTCCAGTTTTCAATTCCAAGACTGAAATCTTGTTAAATTTCATAGGGCAAAAAATAATTTTGTTAAAAATATCAAATAAATTATAATTTATTTAAGAATTTCACTTGTTATTTGCTCTAAAACTTATTTCTATCTTCATATAACTTGTACATCAATGTGAATAAAATAGAATAGAATAAAGCTTCATTTATTATTATTTTAGGCAAAGTTAGGCATACTGTGCTTTCTTCCACTTTATCTCAACAACAATAACAATAATATAACAATATGAACACAAATTTGTACAATTAAAATATACTTTTAAAAAAATATAACTTTTAATAGTTGATGTTACAATACAAATTAAAAAAATCCACTAATATATAAATAATTGTATACAAATAAAAAAATATATATATTACTAGCCGTACCCGGCCACGCGTTGCTGTGGCTCATCTGGTTAAATGGAAAATAAATAAAAGACATAAAAAAAAATAAATAACTAACTATATTAAAGAAAATTTTATTTCCAAAAAAAATTCAAAATTGTATCTATTACTTATTTTTATGTCATAATAATAATAATAAAAATATATATAATATTTTATATCAATTGGTTTTGTATTTATATCCATACTAATATTATAAAGACTTAAAATTTATTTCTTTGTTGTATGTAGGGGGTTAATCTCTGGAACTACTGAACCAATTGAAACATTTTTTTAAATAAAAAAACTACACAATCCCAGAGTAACATAGAGTAGGATTCATTTTGATAAAAACATTTTTTATATTCCATAGGCTATTTGTAAATATATTTTGAAAATCGTAAAGAATCGTTGGGCATTAAACCCAGCGTCTAGCAGCTGTAGTATCAATAAATAAACAACATTATGAAAAACTAAAAAATTACTATTGAAAGATGAAATTTATAAATATCAATAGAAACGTACTATGCCAAAGATGTGCACAACAACATAAATTATATATGTATGTTGCCATTAAGGTAGGTAAAATAAATTAAATATAATTTTAGGTTAGGCCTAGAAAGATGAACCAATACATATTTCTTGAATGTACCTATTTGCATTCATTACCATAGCAGCCAATTTAATAAAATAACTGATGAAACAGTTGATTCGGATGTCCAGCTAGTACAAATAATATTTTAAAGTTAGGCCTAGATTGAACCAACACATGTTTCAACACACACAAACCAATAAAAGCTTGCGTTAAGATATTTAAAATTAAGAAAACAATATGTTACAATCTAATTTAAAAAAAAGACATATTAGAATTTAATAGTAGGCCAGTTTATATATGGTAAATGATATATTTTATAAATTGAAAATTGCCTCTTTTATTTATAACAATACAAAATCTCTGTCCTAATTAATATTCCCGAGAAAATAACATTGTGTACAATAACCTGTTTTAAAAAAAGTTATTATTCATATATATATATACAATTTCTATTCATATCGGCGAAGAAAGTCCCGCGATATTCTTCTCCAATCACAAATTTCTGTGGGCGTGTATTTTATAACTAACGTCTTGCTTCTAATGGTCGCCATCTTAATTCCAGATTTTCGTTCATATTTCCACAGATTATGTCTTTGTTATTAAATATTTATATGAACTCAGGTGATGTTTTATATTTAGAAATATCTACTTCGTATTTCTGTATATCTCATTTTGTCTCTAGGTCTTCTGTATTTTTATAATCGGCGAAAGATCGGAGTTATATTTTCAATTCGGTTATTTTCCAAGTTGACCTTTCACGTCTATATAAAAACAAATTATTTAAGTTTTCTTGTCTTTAACTGTGTGTTGTTATTTTTTATGGATTAATCAAATTCTTAGGCGCAATTTTAATATAGGTTTTGATTTGTTTTAGATTGACAATTTTCTGGATTAGTTATAATTGGGTCGGAAAGTATTAGATTTAGAATTTGTTTTGATTCGAGTCTTATCTTTTTGCCGCTAGGCGCGTGTATGTTGACGTTTAAAATTAAATGAATGAAATTGACTTTTTTTTTCTTTTTGTATTTAATACCCTTTAAAATTAAAATTTCGCAAAATCCTTTCTTAGTGAGCGTCTATGACCTCATAAAAATATGCCTTTAAATTTTGGTATCAATATCTTTGTTGGTTTTTGCTCTACGTTGATTCTCTGTCAGTCATTCATTCAGTCAGTCAGTCAGGACAAAGCCGTTTATATATGTAGTGATTTAAAAAGGTAATTTCTACATCCTACCATCCGTGTCCGTGTATGTATATATATACATGTAAATACATATTTTGCCCTCATTAAACACTCCTTAGTCTTGAAAAGGGTAAAATACACACACAAACAAAAATAGCTACACAGCACTAATAGGCCTAAGGTTGTCACTAAAAAGTCTGGATCGTTATTTTCATCGATTTCACCCTCAGAATCAGAATCAAAAATCGGTTCATTTACATTTTCTCTCAAAATGTCACTAATTGAATTATTTCCATCACCTTGGCCGAATATATGCCGACATCACGATCGTATAGAATTATTTAGCACGGCCCGATGTATACTCGGGGCTCGGAGGCGAGCCCAGCTTCATAATATTTTTATTTAGTCCAAATCAACGGCACAGACTATTCGAAAATCGAAGACATACAAAGATAAATAACCAATTAGCTATACGAAAGTGCCGAAACCCGATTATATGCCGACATCGCGATCGTATAGGATTATTTAGCGCGGCCCGATGTATACTCGGGGTTTGGCGGCAAGCGCTGGCGCGACTGCCCGACCTATACTCGGGCTTAGGCTTAATGTGTTAAAATACGGTAGCAACGTATATTGCACCATATTTAATTGTACAGTAGACTTATCAACCATTTTAGTTCACAACCATTCTATTTTATACTGAAGAGAATATTTATAATTTATTATTGTAATCTCATTAAACAACATGGTTTAAATTATATTCTTACTCTAATTTGTACTTTTAAAATCGAAATGTATCTTTTATTTTAAGGTCTACGAGGTGCAATGTCTTTTGCTCTAGCTATTAGAAACACAGTATCAGATGCAAGAAAAGCTATGTTAACTACAACTTCACTTATTGTGATTGGTACAGTGATTATTCAAGGAGGAGCAACTATGCAACTCCTTACTTGGTTTAGAATACCGTAAGTTTAGTCCTACTTTGAATTATAATTAATTTTCATAATTTTAATTAAGTAATAAATAACAGTTATACCATGTGTGTTCTGAAAACTTGTGTATACAATCTTAATTGAACATTGTAAGTTTGTTTGTTGAGTACTAGACTCAATATTATTTATTTTTCTTTAATCTTTTGACCGCACATGCACTACTATAAAGTTTTAGTCTGTACTGCTAGGCTTCTGTGCTGAGTGCAATATCTTGATTGCCAGCGTTTCTTGTGTCATGTATTGCTAGAACACCAGGCCAAAATGACTGTTTTGCATAGCATTTTTTTTTTCATCCCCCAGTAGAGTGTTGAATATTATCGGTATATAAAAAATCGGAAATATTGAAAAGCTATTTTCAATAGTGTTTACAATAGTTCTTTATTTTATATGATCGGATACACATTATGGTATTTAACCATGGAAATGTCTGTGAATGTTCAACATTTAAATAGATAAGAAAATTAGCTATATCATAAAAGAAAGTTATAATTTTTATTAAAATCTCAATAATGGTCGTTGAGATTATTATGTCTGGCTCATTTGATTGTAACAATTATTGTCTTTACACACAGTATGAAATAGAGAGCACAAATGAGGAGTGTGCAGGAAGAACGATGAAGGTGTCTTGCACTTAAATTCGAGTAAACTCAAAAATAAACTTTAAAACCAAATGAGATTATTATGGTTAGAGTTACAAAAGTTTTATTAAGTAATTAAAAACTTGTAGATATGCTATTTACTGCTATACATGTGTAAAATAAAAAAATTAATGTTTGACAGTATGTATAACCAATTTATACATTAATGTACATTTTCGGAGGGGGAAGAACGATGAAGGGTTATTATTTGGTTGAATAACGATGAATGACTTCAGCGTTTTTCCACCAAATGATACACACATTATTTATTTTATTACAATAATATTAATTTTGTAAACACCTTAGAAACAAATAACTTTTAAGTCTTTCCATTTGGCAGTGGCAACTGGGATGAGCCCGTTGTAAGCTTCGTCTGGAAACAGAAATTCCCCTTCGTGTAGCTCTGGTGGTTGATTAGAAAGTTTCGTTTTATTTGCAGTTACAATACTGGATTCCCAAGTTCCATTGTAGGTGGTGCGAAAGGTCATTGTTCTATGGTGGTTTCTTTCAATCTTAAGCTCTTTAATAGGCCTTGTTGGTACAGATAGTGTTTTCTTGTAAGACCCAGTTTTGTCAAAGACGTTTACCCAGTCTTTAATCATTGATTGATCACATTCGATCAGATTGAAAGGCTTTGGCTTAGCCCTTGCTTCTTTGATGGCAATGTACCAATCTTGTGGTAGATCACAAGCCTTCTTTTGTGGGATTAGTGTCATATTCCTATAGCACTCTAAGTAAGAGTGTCCACGTTCTGGAAATGTCATAGTGATAGAGCAAAGGCGTTTAGTTTGGTGAACAACATAGTGGAGGTATCTAAATAATGTTTTGTTTTTGTTTTGTCCCCCGTAAGAGTCACAAAAAATATGCAAATGCTTAACTTCGGGGGACAAACGGTTAAAAATAAAGTCATGAAGCAGGCTAGTGACTTCATTTGAACCCTTTTTTGCTATTGTTTGGTCGTAGCAAAAGAAATATGAATCGCCTGTACTCAACACATGGATATTGAATAAATGGACAGTAAGCTGGCGCTTATAGTACACCACATTTGTTGAAATATTGGGAACTGGCAAATTCTTCTGATAGTCAATCGCAATAGCCTCATGTTCTTTATTTTTAGAACACATTTCACGACAAGCCCGCTTTCTGTCATAAAAAGATTTTGCTTTTCTCTGGTGACATTCGAGTTCAGTATCGTTTTTTCTCAATCTGTTTGGTTAAACCCAGGGCAATCTCAGGACTTTGGGCCTTTTTAATCTCAATATTTAACATATTTCTTTTAGCCTTTGCTTCATCGCACGTGCTACACGTGTCGGAACGTGGATACCCAAACCCAAAGTTGTAATCACATTGAAATATTTTCAAAAAACTATGGTACGATAATGGATTTGCAGGGTATTTCTCCCTGTACATTTCATGCAACTTTTTAACATTTAGATCATCAGGTAAGTAAATTTTGACAGACTTTCTTAATGAGTAGTGCGATTTTCTACCTCTTAAAGATTGGAAAAACTCGTGCACCTTTTTAATCGTATCATCTGATAAAGCATGGGGTCTATTTCTATGTTTGCCTCTTTCATCACTTAACACCCTACCATGTTTCGTAAGCTGTTTTTGAATCGTTTGTATGCGCCTACCAGTAATCCCATGTAAAGCCAAGAATGCCTTGTAGCAAACCTGTTGTTCAATTAACATAGCTTTTCTTCTTTTTTGTCCCCTTTCCTCGTTGGGGAATCTCACTACACTCACCATCCATTTCCACTATTAATAAAAATCACACACTCACTCAAAATTACTTATCTGCACACACAATACTCGCTTTTAAAAGGTTGTTTCAAACAGTAAAGACACAAAACACTCAATTAAGTTGATTGTTAACGCAGTACTAATCGACAGTAACAACAAGAAAGTGGATATCCTGTCCCGACTTGAAAACATGGCCGCCGTCTGTGGAGCAGACAGCAGCCTCAGCGTTACTTCCGCTAAAGCCGACCACTCTCATCTTTCTTCCCGCAATAGCCAAAACTATTCTATTTAATATACCCTTGTTCTCAGCGTTTTTCAATCAAATGATACAGTGCACAGAAAACTACCCACCATAGGGTATCCAATGCAACTACAAACTTGAAAAACACAAAATGAGTACCTTCATCGTTCTTCCTGCACACTCCTCAAATCTTATCTTGAGGTAGGTCGGTGTCAGCTTTTCCCAAGTGGGTAAGGGAAAAACAAGAACATGAAATGATTGAATTAGAATGTCTGGACTAGGTTCCAAATAATCGATAAAGAAAACAATCAAATATTACTTAAAAGATGGAATGATATGAATATCTGTATGAATGAATATATGCAATACGCAGTTCAAATAAACCTGTTATTTGACTCAATTACGGCCTCACAGGCTGAAAGTTTATACTTGAGAATCATTATCTTTGAATTCGTTATGAATTACAATAAAATTGGATTGGTCTCACCATTATTGCAGAAATTCATTACTCTTTTTTCTTTCAATTCAATGCAGATCGAGATATTACCACTCTTGGATATACAGTAATGTTTGCACAGTCTTGAGGAAATTTATTTTCACTAGATTGTTGGATTCAATGGCTATTTTCGGATTTAAAACTTTTTGAGCTTGAGAAGCATCCTTTCCCCCTAGATGTTTCAAATTTGTACAGAGGAAATGAAGTTTTAACTCTACCTCAATGGTACTAACATTGTCCAATCACGTGCTAGTTTATTTCGTGGACGTGTCTATCTACAGGCAGATCCAAAGACAGTTATAACATAACTTGTATTTTATTTCGAGTCTTACTAAATTATTTATGTATTTTATAAACTTTTGTTGACAACCTTTTAGATGTTAAATGTTCTGTTTAATACACGGGTAGTATTTGGTTCTTCAATTTAAATTTCGTTTCCTAGAAATTTAATTTTTTCAGGCATCATCTGTATCAAATTTGATTTGGACTAGGCCTAGAAACTGCTATCTTAAAAGTCATATATTTATTTCGAATGCTCAACTCATGTTGATTTAATATTTTTCCCAGACAGGTTGAATAATTCAGAATATTTCTGATATGGATTATATGGGTGAAAGATATAAGGAAATAATTTTATTTAATTATATTAAAATGAAAAGTCGAGATTTTCCGTAATTTTAGTGTACTAAAGTAGAGTCTTGCACATTTGCCGCTAGGTGCCGTGTGTGATGCTATTCCAATTCAATGGAATTCCTTCAATATTGATTTAAAAAAACAAAAAAATATACATACAGTATTTTATTTTGAAACACACTTTGAATTGTCACATAGTTAAAACTGAATACAGTTGAGTTAATCTGATACTCTGATTATTAAAAATAATCATAATCATAAAGCCCAGAATTGTCTCATCTCTAGTATTTGAGTCACTAGTCTCTGATGCCTACTCCTTACCCTGAGAATTATTTGATAGACGATGTAATTCAAGTGTCAATTTCCTTTAATCAAAGTCATGTTCTTTTGCCTTTAAAAATCTTAATTGTAAGTTAGATTAGAATTGTAGGATTGATTGAGCAGAACTTTGCCCCTCCCACTTTCTAA
Organism: Aphrophora alni; assembly: GCA_963513935.1. NCBI lineage: Eukaryota > Metazoa > Arthropoda > Insecta > Hemiptera > Aphrophoridae > Aphrophora > Aphrophora alni. Next base: position 93,182,658 of record OY740767.1, read on the forward strand.
GTAGGTGAGGAAATTGCGCTGACCAATGTGGAGGGGGAGGAGTGGTACATATGCCTTACCTATAAGTTGTCTCACCATCACGTTTATTTCATTATTGGTTTATATCTCTCTAAGGATGGTAGTTATGTTACCGAGTACATAAGGGTTTATTAAACTTGCTAACATTAATGGTGTTGGTGTTGTATCTGTAGTTTGGGTATTATTTCTTTAATAATTCATTTTAAAGTTACTAAATAAAAATAGATAGTTTATATTATTGGTTTATTTTATTCGAACATTTACCATGATTTGTGTGTAAAATTAATTCATAATATTTGTTGGAGTATGTGGATCCCCTTTAGTTATTAGGTGATAAACTTAGAATATATATATAAAGAAGACATGATTTCTGAATAAACTACACTAATAATACATTTAAAAAAAAAAGTCCAGTTGATACATTAATATGAGGTAAGATTTAACAGGTTATCCGTTATGGTCTGTTTTTGTATATTATGATAATTTTTATTTAATTTAACTGTTATTTTAACTTAATCTTTGTTTTCCCCTGTTACTTTAGCGTAATCTTTGTTTTCCTTTCCATAATAATGTACTTAACAATAACATGTTGGGGGGGGGGGGTTTAATTTTAGCAGCTAGTTTTTCAATTTGTCTATATTTAACAAGGAGAATACATATTTCTTTTTAGTTTTAAGTCTGAAGAATATGATACCTAGGTCCAAGTTTTATATATAGTTTATAGCAATAATTGATGGGTTTAAGTATAAAATGTTTAATTAAATATTAAAATTAATAATGTGAAATCATATATTTAAAGTTAAATGTACATTAGATTAATATACTACTTTCAGGGTTGGAGTTGAAGAAGAGGTAGAGATGTTGCCGTATTCTGGCCCTAGAAGTGTAAGTATTATCCAAATTATTGTTATTAAAATCATAATTCAATATTTCAAATGAACATAATATTTGTATATTAATATTGATATTGGTGGTCTATTTTTAGATTAATTCATGGAAAGAACTTAATACAAACTAGGACATGAAGTGATATTTTAATATTTAAGGTTTTAAGTTATATAAGATTTCTTAAATTTTGCTAATAACTACCTTTTTGGATAAACGAAGAGGGGGTTCTTTTATTTTCTTTAAACACATATATTTTCACTTATGTGTTATATTGCAGTCAACTGTTGTATTTGTCAACACATTTGCACTTTGTATTCCCAATGATTATTGTAGGTTTTTGTTAACCCATTTTATTCAATGAAAAAGTTTAGGGGTTTCAACGTTGACTCAAGTAAGTGGAGGTCATATTTAAATTTTAGCATCAATGTAATATTCTTGCATTTTGTTATTAAACTGTAACTGTTCAATAGGCTCCAGGTAGTATTCAATTAGTTAAGGTAGACTCATTTTGTTATAAGTACTAATTATTTTGCACTATTAATACAGGGAGTGATTGAAAACCTTTATCATTTTCATTTAATATTTAAGCATTTATTAAGCAAACAAATTATATAAAACTGCATCAAATCTGTAGAAAAAGTCTAGGAGATTTAAAACAGCTGGCAATAGATGTCATTGTTGGGAGCTATAGTGGTATGTGTTGTGTATTTGTTAACTTATGTTTCTACTGGTAGTTAGGTGGCATGCATGCTGTATACGAGTTCGTAATCCAATAGGTTTTCATAGTCTTATTACATTCTCCATAGTAATTTCTGCTCAAATTAAGTCAAGAGACTGGCATATCTCATGGTAATTTTGGGTTATCTCTCCAGTTATGTTTGAATATAGGAGGGGCAAAATTCAAACATTTATATTAAATGAGCTTTTTATTTTTTAATCTTTTTCTTTAGATTTATTTAAGTTTTATGTAATTTCTGAGCCAAATAAATGTTCACTATCCAACATAAATGGTAAAGGTTTTCCACCAGTACAAAGGTAAGTAAAGAAAACTGATATCTAACACATATCAGTATGGCAACTGTAATAGTGATATCTATTGCTAGTTGCCTTTGAATATCATAGATTTTTTCTTTAGATCTGATGCAGTTTTCTGTAATTTCTGTGCTTAATAAATGTTTAATGTTAAATTAAAATGGTAAAGGTTTTCCTGGCTCCTGTATTGTATAGTCCATACGTCCACACTGTCATATTTATATGTAGAGGCCCTTTCACGAAGAAATGGAAAGAATTTCAGGACGAGTTCTACTGATGAAAATAATCAAAAAAGTTCATATGAACAAAAAAACCTTAGTTTTCAGCTATTTTATATTAAAAACAAAAATTAATGATAATTTTTGAAATTAGCAAGATTTTGAGTTTAAATTTGATATGCTCATTGATTAGCCTATACTATTTTTTATCATTATACCAAAATTTTACTTTCAATTTAAAATGGCGAACGTTGAAATTTTTTAAAGTTAAATATTTCAGAAGCCGAAAATTTTATGAGACAAAATATTTATATTTTTTAATGACAACTAAAATGGGTTTTAATTTTTCTATACCTTGAAAAATAATAAACTCTGTCAAAAATTATAAATCAAAAAAAATTGGTAATTGGCAAGAACACATACAAAATTATGATAGGGCTACTAGTTATTTCTTATTATACAGTATCAATAAGTTTTGCAAAAAGCAATATTTTTTTATCATAACATACTATAAAATTTGATTAACTAGTATTTAATAGTTGAACTTTAACTTTAACAGTTTATTTAAAGTATAACTTTTATTTTATTTTTTAGTTGACTTTATTTACATCAATTTTCTCAGAATGTAATTCTCTAAAAAATTTGTTTAAAAATATTATGTGTTCATTACCATTTAAACAAATTTTTTGTATGTTGAACATAAAAACAGCGTTTTTATCCCAATTTTTTTTGCGTTCTGCCCTAGATTCTTCAAAAACTAATGTTGGTTCTGTGACCTGTTTTATTCGATTTTTCAATAATAATTTTTATTTCTTTGATCCATGCGCAGTTGTCAATTTTTATAATTTAAAGTTTGTAATAAAGAAAATTTTATAGTTTTAAACAAGTTGAAGTCTACTTTTTAAGTATATTATGATAAAAAAATATTACTTTTTTTCAAGTTATTTTTTGATACTCTATGTAATGAATAAAAGACCTTTTCAAAATAGAAATAAGGCTTTATTTAGCAAAACGTGTAGTATTAAATCTCTAAGAGCATACATTAACAAGATTACAGAAAAACTGGTATAAACTAACAATTAACAATAAAATTATTACTAAGATTCTTGAACATTATTTGTTTGGTAAATAGCCTACTTGATTAATTCATCACATTCTCCCCCTCTTGAATTCATAAGATATAGGCTTCCAAATACTTGGTTTGTTTTCTTAGTCTACTTCAACGATGAAGTTTTATTTCGCGATCGTTTGCCTGATCTTGTAAAGCCGTGTTGCAGAGAGAATTTCATCATTAGATTTTGTAAGCTGTTTATTTTTTAACTGTTGGTTTTGTTATTCACTGAGATTACGATTAATTCTAGACGAAAGATTTTGTGTTTCTAATGTCTTTTCTTGAATTATGGTTCTGTTTCCCCTTGGGGCTAAATGCTTCAACGCTACTGTAGATTCTATATCATTGACGTAACGAACAAGTGCATATTGAGGATTAACTTATACCCACTATTGTTTCTTCCATTGTATGATATTTAGATCTTTTGTTTTATGTTCAAGCATTGTGCTTTTCTAAATGATTCCATTGTATCAACCTGACCATTTCCTTAAGGGTTGTACAGAGTAGTACGGCTTGTAACAATACCATCTGAATGGAGGAAAGAAGTGACTTCCTGGGATAAGTTCCTCGGTCAGAATGTATGTATGCTGGCATACCAAATATTGCAAAAAGTTGACAGAATTAGTTTATAATTGAATGGCTCCCCGGAAAAACGTTACAAGCGCCAAAATTAGAGTATGCGGGTTTTTTATGGAAAACAGTTCCTTGTGCTTCTATCTGTCACGTGGTGACATCTACTGGCCGATTTTGTAACTACAACTTGGAATTATGGGTAGATGAAGTTCGCGCTCCCTGGAAGAACGTTTCATATGCAGCGCATAGGCAGTCAGGACCATGTCTTCACCGGTGTCAGGCCTTGTTAAGCATTTAAATAGAGGCAAAAAGCGAAAGTTAAATGTAGATTCTTGGAAGAAGGAAGTTAAGAAGAGTCGTAGGAATAGTGGGAAGGAATATTCAAACTACAAGAATGAAGTAGTACCTGAAAAAATACCTATTTCTGAGGTAAGTGGAAAAACGTTACTTGTGCTGACCACCATCCTGAACTAATATACTGGATCTAGCATTTAAAGAAAAATGAACCAGACTTAAATTTTATTCCTGTTTACTGTATGGACTGTTTGATTCCAGGATTTCACATGTTCCTGCACACACGAGGGCTGCAAAATCATACCTTTTGATGCAAAGTTGGAGCTCTTCAATTCATTTTACGATAAGACATACTCGGAACAATCCTGCTACTTGGCATCACTGATGGAAATTTCTGAACCTGCTCGACGCAGAGTTGAAGAGAAAACTTCTCAACGTCACTGTACTGTTACGTACCGATTGAACATTAACAAAAAGAGCATTCAGGTATGTCAAAAACATATTTTATCCATATTCAATGTGACAAAGCGAAGAATTCAAATGATTGTTGAAAAACTTAAGTCAGGAAAAAACTTGAACGATTTGCGAGGTAAACACAGCAACCGCCCTCACAAAATAAAGGACGATGATATCACTTTGGCAAAACAACACATTGCTAGCTTTCCATCCCAAGAAAGCCATTATGGGAGAAATTCTAGCAAAAAACTTTGCCTAAACCCAAATCTTAACATATCTAAAATGCACGAGCTGTTCTTAAAAAAGTACCCAGAGTCTAAAATAAATCTTCACAAATACAGAATGATTTTTAATGAGGATTTTAATCTCAGATTTGGTGTCCCAATATCAGACACATGTACTGTATGTGACAAACTTTTTGTTCACTTATCTGCAGCTGATGACGAACAAACCAGAAATCGCATTATAAGGGAAACACAGCTGCACCATTTAAAAGCAGAAAAAGCATACAAAACTCTAAATGAAGATGTAGAAAATGCAAAAAATAATGACAATGTCATTGTTTTGTGTGTTGATCTTGAACAGGTGTTGTTCACACCTAACCTCATGCACTCTGATGTTTATTATCAAAGGCAATATTCAAATTATAATTTGGCTATCCATAATATGGGCAGTAACGAGGTAACGATGAACGTTTGGCACGAAACTATCGCTAAACGCGGTTCTGCTGAAATAAGTTCCTGTATTCTAAGATACATTTTGAAAACCTTTAACAAACTTAAACCTCACCAACAACGCAGTCTTATTGTATGGTCAGATAGGTGCACTGGACAGAACAACAACTGGAAAATGATAGCATTATATCATTACCTTGTTTGCGCCAAGTATTTCACTGAGGTCAATCAAAAGTTTTTAATGACCGGGCACAGCTTTCTTCCCTGTGACAGGGATTTTGCCCTCATTGAAAGATGCAAAAAAACAGCAACCCTTCACGTACCTCAACACGTTTGGACAATGATTGAAACCGCTCGTCCTTCAAAACCATTTCATGTTGTGGTTATGGAACAGGATGATTTTATTGATTTGTCTCCAGCTGAACAGCAGTTGAATAAAAACTCCAAACTTATTAAAATTAGTCAAGGAAGATGGATTCAGATCCGATCAGACGATCCAAGCCAAATTCGTTTGAGAAAAACCCACAATCTTCTAGAGACATGGACAACAGATGTCATCCTAAAAAAACCTAGAGGTCGACATCCACCTCAACTTGAAACTTTGTATAAAGTGATTGACCCCCTTGAGTTCCCAAAAATGTACGAGGGTCCTTTGCCAATATCTAAAGGAAAAAAAGATGATTTGCTGGCTATGTTAGAATTGCTACCTGAAGAGCACAGACAGTTCTACCAAGAAATCCCAAGTGAATAAACAATATCAGTTTAAGACAAAAACTGTAGATTTTGTATGATTTGTTTACAAGATATTGTGTGTGTTCATGTAGTTAATTAAAATGCAATAAATTGTAAAATAAAAGTCTTTCACTTACAGTTTGAAATTGTTTGTACCTCAACAATGACATCTTGCAGCTATTATAACTTTATTCTTCATAAAACGTTCCAAACGCCAGTATTCCGGATTGCGATGTTTTAGTGGAAAAACGTTGCTTGTGCATATCATCTATGCTCAAGCAACGTTTTCCCACTACATTTGCACTTAAAATGTTAACAAATTAGTATTTAAGACTTTTATTTAGAAAAATCCTAAACATATTGTTTTGACTAGACTTATGAAGTACATCCTTAAAAAAAAAAAAAGGAAAGAATCGCAAACATTTAGCCACTTTAACGTTTTTTTTAGTTTCTGTAAAGTTAAAAAACGACGTTTGGAACGTTTTTCGGGGAGCCATTCAATTGTATTGTAGCTCATGTCACGGCAGGAAAACACAAAAGGAAACCTAGAATATTCATCTACTATGGTTAACATGCATTTATTTCCTGTTCTAGAAGGTAAAGGTCCCTTGAAATCTATAGTATATTAATTTTTTTTAGTTAAATCTACATTTAACTGTTCAAAAGGTGTTGTAGCCTTTATTAATTTTGTAGAATTATCCTTATAAAATGGTCGTCACCAATAAGAAAATGTCTCCACTTCTTTAAAGACTCGACAATAGCACTGGCCTCTTTCTCAATAGCTGGATTTTTTTCCACAATTTGAAAGGCTTCTTGAAAAGAATACAAAAGGCCTCTTGACTGATATTTACGGCTGTTGCAACATCTGATCCATTGGTTTCTACAACTAAAGGTTTATTTTTATCCAAAGTTTTTATTCAGCAATAGTGTGTATTATTTCATTAAAAGTAGAGATAGCTGTTAGGGAAGTTTCTAACAGTAAATAAGCTGTGAAATTTACCAGAAAAATTAGGCACCCATTTTGAATAATATTCAAACATTCCAATCACACGTTTCAAGGAAGAACTATCTTGAAGATTAAGGCAAAGTAAGGAGTGGTTTTAATCTTTCTGGATCAGGACGATAAGTATCATTTTCAATTACTTGACATATATATTTATAGACGTTTGAGGAAATTTGTATTTATCCTTGTTAAGTGCAAGATTGTATTTCTTAGTTACTTCAATAATTCTTTCCAGATTTTATATGTTCTGTCTTAGAATCTCCACAGATTATTACATCAGCAATGTATGAATATATTCCTACAAGACTCTCTTTAGATTTATATTATCAATAACTCTTTGAAAGCAGGCTGCTCCAAAAGGAATTCTTCGAAATTATTAAAGTCGACCACCTGCTTCAAGCAGTATAAGGCCTATCGTTTTCATGAATGGGTATATGGTGAAATGCATTTTTTAAATCAATGGTACTAAATAATTTATGTTTGGCTATTTTAACTACGAGGTCATCAATGTTAGTTAGGAAGAGGATATATACCCAGTAGAGTGAATATATTTATTGTTTGTGAGTATTCGATTACCATTAGTTTCTTATGATTATATTTTTTAATAATTAAAATCTGAGCATGCCAAGAAGATGAACTCACCTCTATAATTCCTTCATTGAGTAATTTTCTGACTTCGTGATTACTAAACTTTTTATCATCATAAGAAAATTATCTTGATCTCATAGTAATTGGTTTGATATTAGAAGTTAGATTATCAAAAAGTCGAGGATGTTCAACCTCAGCATTAGTTAAATTACAAATGGACAATGGAGAATTAGAACCCCCAAATGTAACATTAATTTCAGAATGTTACAGCATGATATGCCCTAGTAATACGCCTGCACATAAGTTTGGTAATATGGGAAATTAGAGATTTTTGTATTCATAGGTTTTAGTTGATACTAGGTTAATATTAAATCAACTAAAACATATCCCTTCAGTTCTGAGAATAATACATTGGAAGTAATAGCAACTTTCCCATTTTGAGGATAGGATTTAATTTTATTGATATTAACAAAATCCTCACTTATATAGCCATCAGAACTTTCAGTGTCAATTAAACAGTGTGCTTTTATATTATTTATTTCTAATGAAATTATAGATTTCGAAAGACAACAATGTGCTTCCTCAGAAACTGTAGCTAAATTAGACATGGAAGCTGAAGCTATCTATTTATCAAATGCTTTATGGTTTACTTTTAAATGTTTTCATTTGCATACCTTGGAATAGTGACCTTTTTTACCACAGCTAGCTCTTACACATTGTGTCTCTAGCAGGGTAGATACAGCGAGAATGATGAGGACTACCCTGCGCTATATGATTTCAGGATCATGTGAACTAGGTCTTGGGAAGTCAATATATGTATATATATAGTAAATAAACTAAAGGTCTGGTAAGGTAACTGAATATATATTACGAATTTATATATATAGTTACCTTCCGAAACCTTTGTTCTTTATTAGGTCTGGCTAGGTAACTATATATATAATATTTAGGTAATATATATCTGCCCAAACGGTTGTTTCATTACTTTTAATTCTAACAACATTCTAATATTAGGATGGCAGTTGTGATAATTTGTGCATCACGTGTAGGTATTTTCTTTTTTTTTCTCTTTTTTTCTTCTTTCCGTACTGTGCTGTTAAAGCCTCCTTCATAGGCCTCACCGGTTCGACCTAGAGATCTTTTGCCGCCCCAAGTTCCTTCCTACACCCACTCAGTAATACCTGTCATCCTTATAAAGGAACAGATACTACCTATAGGGTTGTCTAGGATGGTTTCCATCTCCTTCTCCGGAGGGCCTAGAGAGTATAGCCTGGCTCGTCCTAACGCCTCACACTCTAAGAGAATGTGTTCTGCGTACTCTTCAGCCAAACCAAATTTCCTGCAAGTATTATCTGCAGCAATCCCTATCCTGTGTAGATGTTTTCTGAGGTGACAGTGGCTCGTTAAGAGCCCAATCACCCACCTCATGTTATCCCTTCTAAGAGAGATGAATTGTTCAGCATGTTTCTTGCTTGGTCTAAGTAGCCTTTTTGCAAGGCTACTAGTAGTTGAATTCGTCTAGGCCCTATTCATCCCCTCCCGTATCCATGTATCAACCGCTGCTCTGGCATGTCCATAGGAGATCCTGAACACCGGTTCCGGGCCCACGAAAGGGGATTCTGAACCTGACCTGGCTAATTCATCTGCTCTCTCATTTCCATCGATACCTGAGTGGCCAGGAACCCAGCCCACAGTGACCGTGTTCACCTGACTAAGCTTTATCAATGATGAGATGCAGTCCCATACTTGCTTCGACTTTACTTTAGTCGTGTTTAGTGCCTTAATAGCAGCTTGACTGTCTGTGAAGATCAGAATGTTCTTAGCTGTGTATTCCATTCTTAGGTTCTCCTTGATACATTCAGAGATTGCACCTACTTCTGCTTAGAAAACAGTAGCATGCTTACCTAGGCGCAGTACGATGAAACTCTCTGGGTTGATTCCATTTATACCACCGCCCGTATCCATCTCCGTTTTCGAGCCATCTGTAAACCAGACTATATCCTGCTCGTTATATAACCTCTTTCTAGACTCCCATTCTTCCCTAGAGAAGATTTTCGTCTTGAAAGGCTTATCTAATGAAACATTAGGTATCATGTGATCTGAGGGCATGTCTAACACTATATATATATATATATATATATATATATATATATATATATATATATAGGTAAAACTATATATATAATATTTAGATAATATATATCTGCCCAAACGGTTGTTTCATTACTTTTAATTCTAACAACATTCTAATATTAGGATGGCAGTTGTGATAATTTGTGCATCACGTGTAGGTATGTTTATTACTTAATGTTCCCATTGACATTATTCTGGTTTTCTTAGTGTGTTCTGATTTAGACTTGAAATGTGTATATCGTTGTCAAAAAACATGTGATTAATGACAAACAAGGTAAATAGTCTAACATAGTCATTTATATTAACGTCTGCATTCGTAACCTCACATTGAACATGGTAATAGCCTACATGATTAACATACTGTTATTATAAGAAATAATTAGTAGCCCTATCATAATGTTTGATGTGTTCTTGACAATTACCAATTTGGTTTGTTTTAGGTTTTTTGACGATTACTTAATAATTTTTCAAGGTACAGGAAAATTGTTAAAACCCATATTGTTTGTCATTAAAATATATAAATATTTGGTCTCTTATAAAATTTTCTTAAAATTTACATTTTACAAGATGTTTTACTTTTAAAAATGTCAACATTTGCCATTTTTAATATTTACATAGTAGAGTTTTGGATCTTGGTATACCGATAAAAATAGTATAAACAATGTGCATACCAAAATTAAACTCATAATCTTACTAATTTCAAAAGTTATCATTAATTTTTTTAAATATAAAATGGCCGACAGACTAAGATCAAGGTGTTTCAGGACCTATGTTCATATGAACTTTTATCATTATTTTCACCAATAAATTTTTTTCTGAAATTCTTTCCGTTTTTGTGAAACACCCTGTATAAGCAGAAATAAATTAAGTCAATTTTGAAATGCCTCTCTTGCTTAGGCAAATGCTATCATTTTATATTTTTGATTTTTAAAGGTTTTTGATTCTATCCAAATTTTGAAAAACAATATATTTGTTTTAAATTGAAAATAAAATTGGAGGATGCTTGGATATCTATATACATTATCTTGTAGTCTAAATGGATGCACAGATATGTATATTGATTCGTGTTCCATGAAGACTAGTTTCTCAATGTTTGTTTTTAACACCCCCCTCTAATTTTTAAAAGCTTGAAGAAATTTGTTTTACTAAGTTTGTATCTAAAATTTGCTTATTAGAAATACATGAAGATAAATTTCTGTTTTAAGATTTTGGCAAACTCAATATATTTATTGAGACAGTGAGCAAATTCTTATACTTATCACCAAGTTCTTCATTTTATTTTAATTTTTATTGGAAAATATGCATTGTGTAATTGTTAAATATACATTTACCTTTTTTGAAGTTACCAACACAGACAATTTTTTCTTTAAATACAAACAACAAATAATAAGTTGGGTAAGATTCCATTTAGATAAAAGAGTTCATTAAAACATTTTTTAAATATTTGTTTTCATGTTAGCTAACTTACCAGTAGCTAATTTTTTAATATATCCTAAGCTAAGTAAGTAAATACTAATTTGTAGTTAATATACTTTAGTATATTTGTATTATCTATTATTACTATTTAAATATATTTGTATATAGGATATCTATTAAACCATAGTTATAGATTTTATACTTTTTATTATCATCATTCATTTAATCTAAATATTTTAAATTATTTTAATTAGTTCTTATTAAATTTATGGCCATTTGTTGCTGCTTTCTCACTTGGCATTCTTGCATGTGGGAAATTAATCACAAAATAAACAGTGTAGCAAATATCAGCTGATTAACCTAAGTACGCTTATTATTTGTCAATTTTAGCTTAACAATATGTGCATATTTTCATGTATATAATGGCCCACTAAATTAAGTTTTAAAAAGAGGAGCAAGGAGATGAAAATGAAGTGTTTATCAAATCAACACACAGTTAAAAATAGTTTGTGTGATAGTAGCAATAAGAACCAACAAAATGAAATAATACAGGATACAGTATTTTATGTTGCATTATCTTAAATTAATTTAGTTCTTAAGTCTAATATCCTTTAGAAATGGGATTAATCTGTTTTGTTCAGGACATAAATGGTTACATATTTCTTTTTATGAGAGGTTTGTTCACAATTAAAATGGGAACCTTGAAAAAAATATTGTATTCACCAAGGGGGTGTGGTAGTCTGGGTTTTTTAATTTGAGGCAAGCCTTAGGTAAATCAAGCAGAGCTTGAGATTTTACCAAGCTTGAGCTTTTTAACAATCCCAAGCTTTAATCGAGGTTGAGCTTTTTAACGTGCTTTTTCTGAGCTACTGCCAAATTTTAGACTGAAATATATAATCAATATGACTTTGATCTTTTGTTTTAGAATATACAATACAGAAAGGCAATGTGTAGGGAAAGGTGAGGTTGCTGTATTTGATGGGTAATAAAAAGATATGACAAAGTGATACCAATCTTCCTTTGGATTACCCATTTAATTCATATATTTTCTTAACAATTACAAACAAATAACGGATAAAGATTTTTCAGTTCAACTGAAGTTAAAAATAAAATGAAAAACTTTGGTTCATAAATAATAATAATAAAATTCATCAGTATGTGAAATGACCAAGTTCAAATTTTGCTAAATTATTTTATATAAAATTTAAATACTGGTAATAATATCAGTATTAACACAAAATTATTGTGAAAGAATAAAATTATTGATTTAGAATTGTAGCAAAGAACTTAATATTATTAATATGGTGAAATCGGACATTTACCATCATTTCTCTATGATAAATAAACAAATAATCACAGCATTTCGTAAGTATAAATCATCTCTCGTTATCAAGTGTAAAACCTATTTTGTTTGTACTTTCAAAAGAAAATATTAATGGTATAATATTTCTTATAATGCAAAGTTAATAATCTGCATTATGAAAATTTTGGATTAATTTCTTTGCTTTTTCTATTTATATATACTTCATACTGCAGCCGCATTAATTGTGTGGGCGGGAGAGCGCTTTTAAAAATCCTTATTCTATTCTCGAAGTGTATATAAGAGTAAAAAACCAACCAGGAAAAAATCACCGGATAACATTTTTGATTCTTATTATTTCAAGAGCTGATGTTAGTGAGTACAGGCTTGGCAATCCTGAAGGAATTTAGCTGGCTCTACAGATTTTCTATGTAATCTTGGGTTAGATTCCTTTCTTTTATCTTTCCTATCAGGTCTCTATGACCAACTCTTGTTCTTTTCCTTGTTTCTTGTCCTACCCTGATGCTATTAGAGTAATCAAAGGCTGGGGTCTTTATTTTATGCTCATTATATTGTTTTTGTTATGGTGATTACCAACAGGTTTTTTGCCTTTAAAAAGAATGAAAAAATAATTCTTGAATTTAGTTCGAAAGACATTCAGATTCACAAACAATAAATTATTTAAAGTCTCAACATTGTATAAAAAGTTCTGCTAATATCTTATAGTAATACAACTATATAAGGAGATTTCTGTTTTTATAAAGGCTACGATTATATCATTAAAATACAGTTCACTGCTCTTTTTCATATTCAACATTAACCCTAGAACACTATCGCAGAAATAATGTTATAACCTAATGCTTCATCTGGGGGACTACTAGTTCAATAAATCAATAACAAATTCAAAATCAAAATTCCCATAAAAGCATTAAATTACTTCTTTAGAAAGTTCAGAAATAGTCTTTGATTGTTGAGAGTAATTATTTTGTTTTCTCATTATAGCCTCATTGGTATGTTGGATAATTTTGTATCTCTCATCTCATTTGTAAAAAACAAAGAAAATACTTAAAATGAACTATTTAAAAAATAATCTTTTGGACCTTGGTGAATGTGTACAATATTATATACAGACTGATTTCACACATAATAACAACAAAAATAAATAAAATTACCCTATATTAACAGAAGGCATTTAAAATGTCAATATAATTTGATTGCTGATTATTATTTTAAAACCCATTATAAATTTTGGCTATACGAGTGGTCCAAAATTATTTTTATTTCGAGCTAAAATTTTTCAAAGATCAATTACTAAGCTACATTTTATAAATCTCACTCCAAAAGTATAAAGTAGTAATGGAAATTTGGAAGTATTAAAATGTATAAATTGTTTGTACATTTATTTAATGTTACAATTTATCTTAAATAATCTAAATTTTCAAAATGCTTCAAATTTGTTAATACTTAATATATATTTTTTAATGATCTCTAAAAATAGTATTTGTTCAGAATTGTTTATGATTTCAAATTGGTAAGAACATGCTCTTAAAATCATTTTTAATTTACAATAATATGTATAAATCTATTTTCAAATTAAAATGTTAATCATCTGAGTTTGCTACACTCTTATACTGAACTGTATTTGTAGTTAGCAGTTGACAAGCACATGCTTGTGTGTTGATGTTTAACTTTGTTGCTCAATTGTCTGATGCATGTATTGTTTTCCTAACCACTTTTACCTTCCCATATCCTTCTTCACATGGCACTCTCCCTTACAGGCTTCTTACAATTCTATTGGAAATGCTGGACAGGTATGTTACTTCCTTCCCAGTTCAATAAAATATATTAATTTTGTTCTATTTTAATATTTAAATAATGCATTTATGTTATTAGTGGATATAGAGAAATTAATAATATTTATGTAAAAGTTAGGACAAAATGAAAAATTAAACGTGATTGGTTACACACCAATATAGAGCCACACCAAATTTTAATATGAAATAATTAAAAAAAAATTGCAATTGTAATTACTACTAACTGACTACGTACATCTTTTCCCTAAATCATGATTGATAAAATTAGATAGAACTTCTATAAATTTAGAATGTGTATAAATGTTTGTGTGTGAAACAAATATCAATGTTTAAAGAACTACTAATTTTATAATTTAAAAAAGTCTAAAATGTTTTAAAACCAAATCAAAACTTGGAATAAAATATATATTCTACACAATTCGAAATAGTCAGTAGCCATCTAGAATTTGCAAAAATATAAATAATCTATAACTGTGTGTTTAACTGAACAACTAATAGAGTACTTTGCTGTGCATTTGCAATT